>CM071568.1:4716951-4968299 GCA_036426205.1 Ascaphus truei | reverse complement strand
ACAAACCAATACTGACCTAGCACAAACCGATACTGACCTAGCACAAAATGATACTGACCTAGCACAAAATGATACTGACCTAGCACAAACCAATTCTGACCTTGCACAAACCAGTTCTGACCTAACACAAACCGATATTGACCTAGCACAAACCAATACTGACCAAGCTGATGTCGGGTAGGCAAAAAGTTGGCCCACCTACAGGTTTCCAGTGTCTTGCTAATATCAGACCTGCTGCAACCTCGTATAATGATTTAAACCTAATCTCACATTTAGTTAATCTTCAGTCTTTGCTTTTAGGACTTTTCCTGTACTTTCCTGTACTAGCAAGATTTGGCTAAATGGGCTATTCCCCATTACTATGTGTGTGGGGTACTTTTGATGAGGGTAGGAGGGTTGGGTAATGGGGGTAGTTGCCCTCGGGAGGGTGGTTAGGCCTCCCAGGGGTGGGGGGGTAGAGGGAATGGTTAACCCCATCATTACCTTAGTGGTTAGCCACTAAGGTTATGAAGGGGGGTAAGTAATGTACCATTGACAGCCACATTTGCATTCTAGGACAAAATTGAGGGCCTAGGTATCCACAGCGCAGATCAAAGGGTTTATGGTTTACCATTTATATTAAATGTATGTTTAATGTATTTACGGTGTTTCTTTTTTACTTTATTTTAATTGTTCCATACTATATTGAAGCAGAGGGTATTTGAAGCTGAACCCCATTTATTTCAGTTCCGGGACCCCCTGATTCTGGATATAGATCTCCTTAGGGGCTGCTGGTAGCCACTCCGGTTGGACTAGCTTCGTATTGGCCAATGCCACCCTCTACAGAGGTCTATATCTCCGGAAGCAGGAACTCCCCGGACTGACATGAATGGGGTTCAGCTCCAGAGACCCCTTGCTTCAATCCTCTATAGAACAAGAAAAAAAAAAACACACTTAAAACATGTGGGAAGTGTGAGAAACTCAGCTGTGTGGACAGACAGAAAATACCAAGGAGTTTCCCTGTGCTGCTATCCGGATAAAGAACTTCTTATGAGCCTTCTTTTAATATTACTTCTTGTAAGTAGGATTCCAATTTTTCCATCTTGGAGGACTGGCTGGCTTGTTAGTCTAAGTTAGTTTGTCTAGTGAATATACCCAACAGTTATATGCTATGATTTGTTTTTCTTTTTCATGACACATGTTTGCTCGTGAGACTCACTGAAGATCACAGAAGTATCTATCTGGACATTTGATATATGGTCAGATTTGTATTGTTTATTTCAGGCGCCTTGTTTTTGTGTTACTGTATATGTATACTGTCTACAAATGTAACGGGTATTCCCCCTACCCCAATTGCAGATAGAGGGCATGTGAGGGGGAACCTATATGTTACCAGGTGTGGTGCGTATACCTGCAGGTTCACAGGAGGCCTGAGCCTCTGCTGATGGGAACCTGGGGTTAATCCTCTGAAACGATTTTCCTTACAGCGCCTCCACCTATGTAGGATTCTAGGAGTGTAGAATGTAACCCCACACAGGAGCCACATATATTAACCACATACACCAAAGGTATATATAACTCAGGTTTACTATATGTAGATAACATCACACAATCCACATGCATCAACCTCAATGTCACCTTGTGACATTACTTCCCAGGGGTGATAACCCAACAACGTGTCCACAGTCCCCAATGTCATCCACTCCCACTTAGGAGTATATACCCCGGGCCCACCACCGTGTACCCCCACACCGTGTCCACAGTATACCCTTGTCCTGTGGTCAGCGCTGCCACTATGTGTGAGTACTCTGTTGGTGCACTTATAACAATACCTGCCCAGTGCGACGGCACTTGGGCTTTAAAAGATCTTCACAAAGGGTCCGCCGATCTCCTGCAAGACGTCCTGGTTTCCCCCAGCGCGGGGATCCATCAGGGGTGATCCCACCCTGGAGATAGTCCTGCTCTCTCAATGGAGTAGGCCTGAGCCCAAGCCTCTTTGCGGGAAGCACAGCGTCCGCTTTGTCCCTAACTGCAAATATCACTAATGGGGCAGGATCCCTAACCTAGGGCCTGTCCCTGAAGCACAACAAGCTATAGTGGTGACTCAGGACCTCACTGGGGCCTAGGGGCTGCTGGCCTAATGCAGTGGGCCACAGACCCCTGCACTCACCTCCTACCCCTAGCTCTTCCTGGTCTTGACTGCGTAGCATGGGCTGAGCATGCAAAATGTATCTATCTCCTAGAGTAGGGAGATACTGCAGCCCTATCGGCTCCCTGATGTCAGGTGGGGCGCTCCTGAGGCTCATGGGACTTGCAGTCCCTGCTATAGCCTCCTTGCGATTGGCTGCCCTTCCACGCGCATGTACTGCGCATGCGCGAACTAACAGGGGCCTCCCGTCGCATCTTTACCCTGCGCATGCGGGAGGAATGAACATGGCGGCGCCTTGTGATGTCGGGCCGCCGCAGAGCCTCCGGAGCACCGGAGCGCTCCCTGTTCGGCCCACACCCTCCAGAAACTCCGGCGGGTCTGCCGCTTGGCTCCGGCACCACTCACCATCGCTCCCGGCAGCGGAGGTAACGAGGGGTTGGGGGGGTCGCAGAGCACAAAGGAGCCCAGGGCTACACACTGTAGATTGGTAAATTAACCTACGTACAAAGCACTATATAATGTAGCACCATGCTATATTTCTCTGGCCTGGCATGCAAGTCCTGGTAATAGCAGGCAGTGCTAGGGTTAACAACTAACACATGGCCCTGCATGTGAGTTAGCTTCCTTTAGAGTATTTATTATGTTGCAGCTTTCAGGCACATGTCTGGGAGCGGTTGGAATCACAAGACAAGATGAGGGCCTTGAACCATTTACAGTTGTGTGAAAAAGAATGTACACCCTTTTTTAATTCTATGGTTTTACATATCAGGACATAATAACAATCATCTGCTCCTTAGCAGGTCTTAAAATTAGGTAAATACAACACATGACATATTACACGTGTCATGATTTATTTAACAAAAATAAAGCCAAAATGGAGAAGCTATGTGTGAAAATCTAAGTACACCCTTACTGCTTCCATAGGAATTAAAATGCTAAGTAGCAGACAGGTGCTGCTAATCAAATGCCCTTGATTAATTGATCATCAGCACGTGTGACCACCTCTATAAAAGCTGAAGTTTTAGCAGTTTGCTGGTCTGGAGCATTCAGGTGTGTGTTAACACATGCCAAGGAGTAAAGACATCAGCAATGATCTTAGAGAAGCAATTGTTGCTGCCCATCAATCTGGGAAGGGTTATAAGGCCATTTCCAAACAATTTAAAGTCCATCATTCTACAGTGAGAAAGATTATTCAAAAGTGGAAAACATTCAAGACAGTTGCCAATCTTCCCAGGAGTGGACTTCCTAGCAAATTCACCCCAAGGTCAGACCGTGCAATGCTCAGAGAAATTGCAAAAAAAAAACAAAAGAGTTACATCTCAGACTCTACAGGCCTCTTAGCATGTTAAATGTTAAAGTTCATGACAGTACAATTAGAAAAAGACTGAGCAAGTATGGTTGTTTGGAAGGTTGCCAGGAGAAACTAAAAAGAACATGCAGCACTGGCTTAGTGGGTTTTTTTGTTTTTTTTTGGCAAGTTGCATCTGAACAAACCACAAGACTTCTGGAACAATGCATTCTGGCCAGACGCGGCCAAAGTGGAGATGTCTGGCCAGAATGCACAGCGCCACGTTTGGCGAAAACCAAACACAGCATATCAGCACAAACACCTCATACCAACTGTCAAGCACATTGGTGGAGAGGTGATGATTTAGGCTTGTTTTGCAGCCACAGGACCGGGGAACCTTGCAGTCATTGAGTCGACCATGAACTCCTCTGTATACCAAAGTATTCTAGAGTCAAATGTGAGGCCATCTGTCCGACAGCTAAAGCTTGGCTGAAATTGGGTCATGCAACAGGACAATGATCCCAAGCACACCAGCAAATCTACAACAGAATGGCTGAAAAAGAAAAGAATCAAGGTGTTGCAATGGCCCAGTGAAAGTCCAGACCTGCAGGAGGTGGTGCGCGGTGCTCGAGGAATCCGTTCAATCGGATTCCTCGGCACGACGGGCAGGTCACATGGACGGTTCACCCAATTAGGGCGAACCAGCTCCATTATGTCACAGACATGTATCTAGACACGCACCCTCATGGCGCATCTTCCTTTGCCACAAAATGCTCCCGCTTAACGCAGGTGACGTCACTCGTGCGCACGCCTCAGTGAGATCTTCTGCTGCCTGAACGCAGCCTTAAGGATGCCTGATTCCTAGTAACCTAGTTGAAAAACACTGAACTAGAGATTAAGAAAATCAGGATTTTTAATACTAGAAAAAATACTTTTTTTTTTTTTAGAGCAGTACATGTTTATGAGTAAGATACTACTATATAGGTGTTAAAATTATCTAGTCTTCTGGGGAGATTACGGTTTTAATGCACAGCCAGGGATAATAGTAAGATTGTATCAGTGATTGAATAGCCTCCAAGTTCATAAACCAATTATCAGAGGAGGTGATGTGAGGCTATCACTACTTGTAGTTTAGATAGCACTTTCAGAACAGCAGATACATTTTTTTATAAATGACTATTATTGATTTGAATATGCAGCCAATTATGTAAAAAAAACTGTGTGAACACAGAAATACAAAATAAAACAAAACTACCTACAGTATACATATACAGTAACACAAAAACAAGGCGCCTGAAATAAACAATACAAATCTGACCATATATCAAATCTGACCATATATGCTGAGATCAGACCTGGGGTGCCCTATTATATTTTTGTGTCAAAGTGTTCAAATTAAGTTAAAGCATGGCGTACGCAGTAGTATCCTTGCCGTCCCGCCAGGAGGTATACGCATGGGCCTCGGAAATGCAAGTCCCACCTCTCCACACACTAGCAGTGGGACAAGTCCCTGTTGGTACCCCCTCCTCTGACATGCAAGTGGCAATACCCAAACCTACGGAGGGCATTAAAAATAAAAGTCTTGTGCCGCCGCAAAGACACTGACAAGGTGTGGTGCTCTGTATTAGTGAATGTGGGACATGCTATAACCGAAGATGAAGGCCCTGACATCTTGTGGCTCACGGGAGAGCTGAGTTCCAGATGCCCCGTCATCTATCCTGAAATGCCTGTAAAATCCGAGACTAGCAGCTCTCATACGAACTTAACCGAGGTTGATATGAAATTGTCGCCCATTTTCCCAGGGAGTTTTTGTGAGGATGACCGCAGCACTGTATCCGATTATAATTGTGGTTTGTGTCGGCATTCCCGGTTCCGGTCAAATGGGAGATATACAATTATTGGCCCAAGCCATACACCGACTGGGAGCGGCCAAACCTGAATCTTCCTTCCAGTCACCATATCGCAAATTGAAAATCTTTTCTGGGGTCATCCCTACACCTACCGGGGAGGAGGCTTTTGAGGTATGAAAGGATTACACTTTACAGGTCTTAGATGAGTGGGCGTGCCCTGACCATGTGAAGAGGCAGAGGATCATGGAATGCCTAAGGCCTCCTGCCTCCACTATGATAAAGATGTTTAAGGATCAACATTCGGAGGCCACGGCGGCACAGATGATGGAGTCGCTCAATCGAATCTACGGATGTGAGGTCGACAAGAGTGAACTGATGTCCAAATACTACCTCCTTCGCCAAAAGGAGGGAGAAGATCTATCAGATTTTATACACCGGATTCAATTGGTTTTGTGGGATCTACGTTCTCGTGACGCCAGAAAAGCTTCTGAAGTGAATGAATATCGGAGGGATAAATTCCTGCGTGGAGCTATACCCACCCACCATATTGTAGGGATGATTAGAAGCTCGCTGTTGAAAGGGGAACCCCCTACGTTAGAAGATCTGCTGGCAGAAGTGAAGGGTCATGAGGCCTACACTAGGTTACATGCTCCCAAGAAGACAAAAGAACCTCCCAAGAGTGACACCCAGGGTACCTCTGTTGCCAAGGTCAAGAAATCTCCAAGTTGGGAGGAGGAAGCTCCACCCAAGATAACCTACGCCAAACCCAGAACATCAGTAAGAACCTCTCCTACATACAAGGCTCGCCCAGAACGTGGCAAAATCATCTGTTATGACTGCGGGCGAAAGGGCCACTTCTCCCGGGACTGTCCAGAACAAGGAGACCCCGACGAAGAACCTCCCAGTAGAAGAAGTGCAGCTAGATCTATGGTATGCCATATACGGGCAGCAGGGACCGAAATTTCTGAAACTCCGCCTGGATCCGACGATACTCCTCGTGGACCCAGCCCCAGTGATGAAGTCTCACCCTTGGATGAATACAGTCGGGTGGGTCGTCTGCCATCGTGCGGGTCCTGCTAGAGGGAGTATATGCATCTGCTTTGTTGGACACCGGATCTCAGGTGACCATAATATACTGAACATTCTACGATCAACACCTCACTCATCGCCCCTTGCTATCCGCAGAGCATATGAAGGTGAGGGGGCTGAGCAATGAAGATTACCCCATTGATGGGATCGTGCAGGTCAAATTGGAGATAGTCCAACTGAACACCGGCAAGACACACCCCATGCATATAGAAGCCATGGTATGCCCTGAACCACAAGAGCAGTGCAAGTATCCAATCATCCTGGGAACCAATACCGACATTGTGCGAGCTGTAATCAGGGCATACTTGAAAGAGACCAACGAGCTGGTTATAGCCAACCCACTACTCGATCCTGGCCTGCATGAGGAGTGCAACCGGGTGAATGCTTTAGAGTGTCACGGGGACCTCTACAATCGTCAACGTGGACTGACGACCATTTTACCAGGGGGAGTGCAGCATATTGCCGTCTGGTGCCGCTATCCCTGTTGAGATGAGACCGACCATCTTTTCTCTCAGGAGAGTACCCCTGAGGAAGACGTTCCAAGAGGGTATAGGGTAATACCCGAAGTGAGAGAATGGACGACTAAAATTCCTCTATGTATATGTTCAGAATATTTCTCCATTTCCGATGGACCTCGATGCAGGACAGAGTTTGGGCTGAATCTATCCAGTCAGCCCTGTGGAAACAGTGCCACAGGTGAACGCCGCTGCAGTGGGTGAGCAGCTCGTCGACCTGGCCTTCAACTTCAGAGATTCGACACTGCCAAATGAGTGGAAAGGTCGACTGACAGCCAAGTTGAATGAATGACGGACTGTGTTTTCCACAAGCGAGATGGATGTGTGCTGCAGTCGCAGCGCCCAATACACCATTAGATTGAGTGATGCCACACCGTTCCGTGAACGCTCTCGTCGCCTCACCCGAAGAGATGTGGACAATGTGAGGAATGTCCTGAAAGAAATGGAGATCGCTGGGATTTTGACGGAGTCTCGGAGTCCTTATGCCTCACCCATAGTGGTGGTAAGAAAGAAGAATGGATCAGTAATAGTGTGTGTCGATTATTGGACCCTGAACAATCGTACGGTACCCAAGCAATAAAACCTTCCTCGCATTGAAGAGATTCTGAATGCGCTAACCGGGAGCCAATGGTTCAGTGTTCTTGACTTACGATCTGGTTAATACCAGGTACCTATGAGTGTAGAGGACCAGGAAAAGACAGCCTTCGTCTGCCCCCTGGGTTTCTACCAATTTACGCGTATGCCCCAAGGCATATGTGGGGCCCCTGCTACCTTCCAGCGACTGATGGAGAAAACTATCGGAGACATGAACCCTCGGGAGTGTCTAGTCTACCTGAACGATATCATTGTCTTCGGAAAGACTGTGGAAGAGCATGAAGAGCGGCTGCTTAAGGTGTTGGACCGTCTTGTTAAAGAAGGGCTGAAGTTGTCCGTTGACAATTGTCATTTCTGTCACACTTCGGTGACGTATGTGGGGCACATCGTGTCTGCCCAAGGAATTGCCACCGATCAGGCCAAAGTAGAAGTGGTAGTGTACTGGCCTCGTCCCAAGAATGTCACGGAGCTAAGATAATTTCTGGGGTTCAGTGGATATTAGTGTCACTTCGTGGAAGGGTACTCCAGTCGGGCTAAACCCCTCAACAATCTTTGGAAGATATATCCCGAAGATACGGGGGCGAAAAGCAACTTCGGCTCGTCAACCGTTCGTGATAAGTGGACACCCGAGTGTGAACGGGCCTTCCTGAATTTGAAGAAAAGCCTGACGGAAGCGCCGGTGCTTGCATACGCTGATCCAGAAAAACCCTACGTTCTGCATGTGGATGCCAATCTCAATGGACTGGGTGCAGTCTTACATCAGAAGCACCCAGAGGGTCTTCGGCCCGTAGCCTACGTCAGCCGCAGTCTGACACCCAGTGAACAAAAATAACCTGTACACAAGTTAGAGTTTCTGCCTCTCAAATGGGCGATCACGGAAAAACTCCATGATTATCTTTATGGTGTTACGTTTGAGGTAAGAACGGACAACAATCCCCTCACGTACATTCAGACTTCCGCCAAATTTGATGCGACAGGTCACCGTTGGCTGGCAACCCTATACAATTACCAATTCTCTCTGAAGTATAAGCCAGGGCCTTTCAACATCGGAGCTGACGCTTTATCCCGACGACCAGGACAAAGTGCTACTCCAGATAATGATGAGTGGGAAGAAATCCCGGGTCGAGGGATGCGAGCTATGTGTAGCACCGCCGCCATCATCAACGATCAAGTGGCCTTCTCAGAACTACGGGTTGCAGACTCTTTAGGATGCCAGTCGCAGGCTATCCCCGCCACTTACTGCGATCCAAAAGGGATGAATATAACCCACGACAAAGTAATACGATGGAAGGATCTGGTGGACTACCAAGTGAGAGATCCGGTAATCAGCATCATTCGGCAAGCTGTTCAAAGGAAGAATCCGGCTCTACTGAAACATGCTCCCAGAGACATGATCGCTTTGCTAATGCGTGAGGTAGACAAGTTTGAAATTGACAATTGCTTACTCTATCGGGTAGTACAATATCACAACCACCCTGATAGGCGACAATTGGCTCTACCAAGAACTTAAGATATATGGTATTGAGGTCTCTACATGATGAACACAGACATCTCGGTGCAGAGAAGACCTTTGGATTAGTCAGAGACTGTTTCTTCTGGCCCAAGATGCGAGAAGCAGTGGAATAACACTGTCGCCGTTGTTCCCGGTGTATACAACGCAAGACCCTGCCTACCAGAGCAGCGCCCATTGGCCATCTGAAAAGTTCTGGCCCAATGGAACTAGTGTGTATGGACATTCTGTGCATTGAGCCGGATACCCGAGGAATATGCAATGTGCTGGTCATCACGGACCATTATACCCGTTATGCTCAGGCCTTCCCCACTAAAGACCAGAAAGCCATCACAGTGGCAAAAATACTATGGGAAAAGTACTTCGCTCACTACGGTCTTCCAAACCGGCTTCACTCAGACCAAGGTCGAGATTTTGAGAGCACTCTGATCCGGGAATTGCTCAAAATGCTGAACATCGCTAAATCGCAGACGACTCCGTACCATCCTGAAGGAGACGCTTTGCCAGAACGATTAAATAGGACCTTTTTGGACATGCTCGGAACCCTAAAGAGTGCTCAGAAGACTGAATGGAGTCGACATGTGGAGGCCCTGGTCCATGCGTACAACTGTACCCGTTACGAGTCAACTGGGTTCTCTCCATGCTTCCTTATGTTTGGACGAGAGGCGAGACTGCCCATAGATGTACATCTTCGAGTTTCAACAGATGGGATACACAATGCTACCCATTTCAAATATGTGCAAAGACTTAAGGACAATTTACAACAAGCTTACCAACAGGCCGAGAAGTCTACAGCTAAACTGAATGCGGATAATAAGAGACGATACGACCATAAATTCAAACATTGAGAGCTTCGTCCTGGGGATGCTGTGTTGCTTCGTAACCTGGGAGTCCCCGGATAACATAACTTGGCTGACCGATGAAGAGATCGTGTGTATGAGGTAGAGTCACAGATGCCTGGCCTCCCGGTCTATCACATCAAAGACTGAAGCCCGGGTAAAGGTCTGGCATCATAATCATCTTCTCCCCATTCCACAAGTGGGAGACGAGGAAGCCAAAATACTGGCCACTCCGCTGAACGGGGAGGCCGAGTCCTCAGATATTGGTCCGTAGGAGCCAAAGAGTAAGGTACCCTCCAAACCCGGGTAACCTATGACCAAATTGGGGCACCCCATTATGAGGCTCAGCAGTGGGCTCGCAGTAGAGTTCAGTCCGTCACTGTAATGTTCAATGAAATGTACAATCTCATATAAAGCTGATATGACGTGATAAGTTGAATATATGTTACTGCCTTTTTCATTATATAATGTCTGTATATGGCTGGTTAAGTATGTTGTCCCAAGCAAGGTTGTTGGGGATTTTACCAGGGGGAGTGTGTAGCCCTGGGCTCCTTTGTGCTCTGCGACCCCCCCCCTCATTACCTCCGCTGCCGGGAGCGATGGTGAGTGCTTCTGGAGCCAAGCGGCAGACCTGCCGGAGTTTCTGGAGGGTGGGGGCCGAACAGGGAGAGCTCCGGTGCTCCGGAGGCTCCGCGGCAGCCCAACAGCACAGGGCGCCGCCATGTTCATTCCTCACTCATGCGCAGGGTAAAGATGCGATGGGAGGCCCCTGTTAATTCGCACATGCGCAGTACATGCGCGTGGAAGGGCAGCCAATCGCAAGGAGGCTATAGCAGGGACTACAAGTCCCATGAGCCTCAGGAGTGCCCCACCTGACACCAGGGAGCCAATAGGGCTGCAGTATCTCCCTTCTCTAGGAGATAGATACATTTTGCGCGCTCAGCCCACGCTAGGCAGTCAAGACGAGGAAGAGCTAGGGGTAGGAGGTGAGTGAAGGTGTCTGTGGCCTACTGCATTAGGCCAGCAGCCCCCTAGGCCCCAGTGAGGTCCTGAGTCACCACTATAGCTTGTTGTGCTTCAGGGACAGGCCCTAGGTTAGTGATGTTGGCCGTTGGGGACACAGCCGACGCTGCGCTTCCCGCAAAGAGGCTTGGGCTCAGGCCTACTCCATTGAGAGAGCAGGACTATCTCCAGGGTGGGATCGCCCCTGATGGATCCCCACGCTGGGGGGAACCAGGACATCATGCAGGAGATCGGCAGACCCTTTGTGAAGATCTTTTAAAGCCCAGGTGCCGTCGCACTGGGCAGGTATCGTTATAAGTGCACCAACAGAGTACTCACACATAGTGGCAGCGCTGACCACGGGACAAGAGTAATAGCCAAAAGTCTGTCCTGCGCCTCTGTGTATTTGGGCAAGTCACCTTAGGTGTCTCAGACACTGGGGCAGTGTACGAGGGAGCTCAGCGTGGCCACAGAGTTGACCGGTGCAGGGGGATGTTGAATCTTACCTCAACTGCATCTCCGGTCTGGGACCCGCTCACCTCGTCTGCTCCTGCGTGCCGCTGTCTGGAGTATCTGGATAGAAGAGAGGTTTTGGCGCAACTGCGCATGCCTGAGTCAGTGAAGCTGCCGGATGTTCTTCAATCAACTTTATTGTACCAATAACACACAAGGGCTACATCGCAATCTCCCCCTCTACGCATTTCACCCTCACAGATAGGGCATCGTCTTGGACTCCGAAACGAAGCACTATCTGTGAGGGTGAAACGCGTAGAGGGGGAGATTGCGGTGTAGCCCTTGTGTGTTATTGGTACAATCAAAGTTGATTGAAGAACATCCGGGAGCTTCACTGACTCAGGCATGCGCAGTTGCGCCGAAACCTCTCTTCTATTCTATCACGGGACAAGAGTATACTGTGGACACGGTGTGGGGGTACACGGTTGTGGGCCCGGGATATATACTCCTAAGTGGGAGTGGATGACAATGGGGACTGTGGACACGTTGTTGGGTTATCACCCCTGGGAAGTAGTGTCACAAGTTGACATTGAGGTTGATGCATGTGGATTGTGTGATGTTAACTACATATAGTAAACCTGAGTTATATATACCTTTGGTGTATGTGGTTAATATATGTGGCTCCTGCGTGGGGTACATTCTACACTCCTAGAATCCTACATAGGTGGAGGCGCTGTAAGGAAAATCGTTTCAGAGGATTAACCCCAGGTTCCCATCAGCGGAGGCTCAGGCCTCCTGTGAACCTGCAGGTATACGCACCACACCTGGTAACATATAGGTTCCCCCTCACATGCCCTCTATCTGCGATTGGAGTAGGGGGAATACCCGTTACAAGTATAATGGACATTTACATTATATTTGGTCTAACTGAGTATAAATTTGCTTGCAGAGAAAGATATACTGTATCTGGCAACGGTCCGTGGTCAATATTACTTAATTACCTGTCATCAAGATTGTAAGCAATGATTAAAGTGATCTTTAGTTCAACTGCAAGTAAAGACTGCTAGAATTACTGGGTGTCTTATCTGGAACAAATTCTGTCCACCAGAGAAATGGATGTTGTCCAGTTTTCCACCGTTGTGCTACTGATTGCAGTGAAACTATTCTGAAAATGAATGAAGGCTTATGTAGATTTTATTTTTTCTTTAATGGAATCGGTGTGCACTTCCAAACATGAAACAGTAATGTACCCTTGCCGTTTGTTTTTTTATTATGGATTGGTTGTTCTTTAAACCCTGCACAATAAACGTTAAATATTGGTTAATTTACTGTAGCTTTTACAAGCAATCAATCAACATGAAGGTAAAGAAATCAGACAATGTGGTCAGGATTAATGTCCCCAACTGTGAAACTGCAAACAACCCTGCACTTTCTTACAATCTTGCAAATGCCACTGTACAGCTGTAGCTAAGCTATTTATAATCATGCCTGTAATTAAAAATGTATCTGATCAACATTTGTTTAAGGAATGGTTTACCCCTCTGTGAAAAAGGATGGTGGTTTTACGCTGAAAATTGTTCTATTTTAAACCATTTTTACTAAGGAAACATTTCTCTCTTGATGCAAAAGAAGAATTATTTCAATAGCCCATCTGTACTTCCGAGGAAACCCCTCACCCCGCATCCCAAATATAGTGCTTATGCTTCACAGCTGCACTGAAACGTATTTGTAAAGTCACAGATCTCTGTGTCTGTTTCTATACTAAGCAAGGAAGTTTACTGCCATATAAGGACCTATTTGGAGCACTTCCTTTCATGTGTATTACGCAGCATCTGCTGTTCCCTGACTCTCTCTAACGCATAGCTCTTCCTTTTAGCCTCTCAATATTTGAATCAGGTTGTAGTTCTTCTTTTCATCCTCTTACACATTGGACACATTTGTCATAATCACGTCACAGATATCACTTAACATTACCTGAAAGACTCCTAGAATATGCCTTTGTTCCTCAATTCTTCACTGCCCAAAGTACTCTATGTATGCAGGAGTATTTCCATCATGCACTCAAATGTAATAATACTGTTTCTGCTAGTCTACCAGCTATTTGGGGCAGATACTTCTTTCCTCCAATGTTACATTTATGCCTAGATGTACTTATCCCATATTGTATATATTATTAAATTCCCCATATTATTATTGTCTTGTAATGTTTGTAAAAATTGTGTAGTGCTGCATATTTAGTTGACACTCGAGAAATAAAAAATATAACGACAAAAAGAAAACAAATCTCCAAAGGGGGAGTGGGGAGGGGAAATAAATTGGACTTCTGATCAAATATCATCTGTATATATTTATTTGTTGTTGAACGTGTGCTGTATTATAAATAAAATGTATTCATTTTTTTCTCAGAAGTTATCATACTATATGTTGTACCCTTTGTGTAAAATCAAGATATGACATATTTCCATGTATCTTTTTTTTCTGTTTGCTTCAATCTTTTTTATTGTATTTTCAAAGAGATACAGGTTATTACATTACATTACAGGGGGAACATTACATTGGGGAAAACAATCAGCATACTTGGCATCTTAATGTACAATAAACAACTGAGATTGAGGGTTAGCTTCTATCCTTAGTTTATGAAGTTGAACGATCAGAGAAGTTGTAAACCCATTTGCCCTCTTTTTTTAGCGAAACAGCTCTGCAGATCTGCAATCTCTGAGTGAATTCCCAAGTGGCTAGAGAAAGAGAAGCAGAAAAAGATAAAGAGAGGAAGGAAGGGAGGGACAGGGGGGGGAGGTGGGGGAAAAGGGTCTGAGGGTAGGGTATGGAAGAGTGGGAAGAGATAGAGAGAGGAGGTGAAGGAAGGGAATTCCGCCCGCCCCCCTCCAATCAGATCATCGCCTTCTTATTTTAATGGGTCTACAGTTTTTATTTTTTGAGTGATCATTTTTACCTCTTACTGGTCTATGTTTTCCTAGCTCTGAAGCCATGGCTCCCACGTCTTATAAAACTGTTCAGTAGTTTGTTTCAGTTGGGCTATTAGTCTTTCCATCGACATTACTAAGTTTATTTGTTTAGTGACAGTTCTTCTGGAGGGGGTGTTAATTTTTTTCAATGCTGCAGCCATGGAACATCTTGCTGCAGTTAGGATAAAGGAAATCAGCCGCCCAATTGATGGGGTGAGATTTTCTATTGGTTTAGCCAACACGAAGGCCAGCAGGTCTAGGGGGATTCTTAATTCTGTGACATCTAATAATATGTTTTGGATCATAGTCCAGAATTTCTGAACTAGCGGACATGTCCACCAGATGTGGGCCATAACTTCTATAAGAACACACCCTATCCAGCATAGATTGGAGGTTCCAGGGAAGATCTGGCTCAGTCTACTAGGAGTTAGGTACCATAGAAATTGAATTTTTTAGATATTTTCCTCCGTAATTGTGTAGATTAAAGTTTTAGCTGCCCATTCCCAGATATTCTCCCAGTCATCCCTATCTATCTACACATGGAGGTCTTCCGTCCATTTAAGCATGTAGTTATTGTCCGGTGCATTTACTGACAACTCTATTCCAACATATATTCCCGATATCATGCCTCTCTGGTAGGTGCCTTTATTGCAATATGTTTCGAATTTTGATAGGTTGGGGAAGCTTGCGTTAAGAGAAATTGTTGTGAGGAAATCCATGTATCTCTTTTTTTTAATACCTTTTTTGTACACAGGAGCAATGTTTCAAAATTCTTAACCATTGCACATTTAATTTTAAAAAAAACAGCGACAGCAATAACGTGTCTAACTTGTTTGCTTGGCTTTGAGTATTTCATAGCTCATGTAAACCCAAATTGTAAAGAGAAACATGGGAACTGGGAGGTCTCTTGCAGCAAAATTGGGGGTTCCCCAAAGTTTGGGTATCCGCTGGTTACAAAAATATGTATAGTTTTTTCTGTGCTTGTACTAACCCAAAAAATCTCAAAATATGGCCGCCGAACTCCAAGCATGGCCATCGGTCACCAATAGAAAGCCACCATGCCATCTCCCTATGAGTATTCTTACAAGCTAATGCAAAACAATATCTGACAAGGTTCTAAATGGCTCTGGTATGGAGCTGGCCATGGTGCTGATAAGTATCCACATAATTCAATGTTCACTTCAATAGTTCAATGTTACTTACAATAGTTTTACTTTCAGTGGCTTATCTAAGTGCAGGTAGAAGCAAAATGAACTGTCATTCTATAAATAAAAACGGATGTTCGGATAAAATGGAAGTTCTGTAGCCTTACACATGTTTTTCACAGGGTTAAACTGCACATCTGGCATCTTAGAAACATACATGTGGGTATGTTTCATGAGAACATCTGGTATCCTATCCAATAATCAAAGCCCTCCAGAGTTTTTCCTTTAATGCTACAGTAATTTGAATCCAATTGTAGTGGAGACCAGACAAAATTCTAAATATCCTGCTAATTTTGTCTATAACTGTAAACATTTCTTCTTAAATCTCTTTATTATAGAAATGTTATTCTTCACTTAGTGAGTATATTTAGGACAACAAAATACCTCGAGAATAAACCCAATAGTTGTTTTTCTGGGTAATCTGAATGAGTTATACTATAGTAAACAGTTCATTGTATTGTATTGTATGTCTTTATTTATATAGCACCATTAATGTACATAGCACTTCACAGCACGTGACAATCATATAGATAACAGATAATATAAACAACACATAAAAGTAACATTTAGGAAAAGGAGTCCCTGCTCCAAAGAGCTTACAATCTAATTTGTTGGTAGGAAGCACGTACAGAGACAGTAGGAGAGCGTTCTGGTAAGTGCATCTGCTACGGCCAGGGTTAATGTATGAGGTGTTAATTATCAGCCAGGGAGCTACACATATGCTTACTTAAGCAGGTGTGTTTTGAGGTCAATCTTAAATGTGGATAGAGAGGTTGCCAGTTGGATATTGAGAAAGGGAATTCCAGAGGTGTGGGCAGTCAGTGAGAAGGGTTTAAAGCACGAGAGGGCTTTAGATACAAAAGGGGTAGAGAGAAAACATCCTTGAGCTGAACGGGATGGTGTATAGCGAGAAATTAGGGATGAGATATATGGAGGAGCAGACTAGTGTAAAGCTTTAAAAGTGAGGAGGAGAATTGAGTGTGTGGTACTGGATTTGATAAGAATCCAGGAGAGGGATTTCAGGAGGGGAGACTCTGAGACAGATTTCAGAAATAGTAGAGTGATTCTGGCAACAGCATTTAGGATAGATTGTAGAGGAGACAGGTGAGAGGCAGGAAGGCCAGATAGCAGGAGGTTACAGTAGTCGAGACAGGAGAGAATGGGGGTCTTTGTCAGAGTTTTTGCAGTTGAGCAACAGAGGAAAAGCATACCTTGGTAATATTGCGGAGGAAAAAACGACAGTTTTTAGCAACCTTTTGAATGTGAGAAAAGAATGTGATAGAGGAGTCGAGTGTGACCCCTAGGCAGCGTGTTTGGGCTACTGGGTGAAAGATAGTACTACCAATAGTAGTGTGGAAGGAGTAAATAGTGTCAGGTTTGTGAGGAAGTATGAGGAGCTTGTGAGGAAGTATGAGGTCATGTTAAGTTTAAGTCGGTGGTGGGCCATCCAGGATGATATAGTCAAGAGACATTCAGAAACTTTAGTCTGTACAGCAGGTGTAAGGTCAGGTGTAGAAAAGTTAATTTGTGTGTCATCAGCATAGAGGTGATATTTGAACCCAAGAGATGTGATTAGGTCACCTAGAGAGAGTAAAAAGAGAAGACGTCCCAGGACAGAGCCCTGGGGCACCCCCACAGAGAGATAGATAGAGGAGGAGGTGTTAGCAAAAGAGACACTGAACCCCCACATGGTTATATAAAGTTTAACCTTCAAATTAATCATTGTGGATGTGTTGTGACACCACCAGAAATCCATCTTCCTCTGGGCAAGCACTCAATTACTGGGCGGTTACACTGTTGGGGGATCCAAACCCTGGTCTTATTGTGGGTAATTCTATAAACTCCAAAAGTGCCCATTTGGACCATTTTCAGCCTAAAAACCCTGTGACAGGGTGAATGAACGTCACCAGCACTATGCCTGGCAGACGTATGTGTAGGTATGCAGTGCAGCAATGACGAGGTTAACTTTCAGCTGGGAAGCTCCTGACAATTAGAGTGGTCCCAGCTGCATAATCAAGGTGTTTTAAAACCCTCAGGCTACACACACATGAGGCTGTCTAATCAAGAGGGAGTACTGCTGAAGTAAGATTAGTGTTCAAAGGTCTGTCTTCTAAGTACATGTTTGATGAACTGTCTGTTTTCCTGCATGCTGAAAAGAAGCTGTTTTGTTTTTGTATGCTGAAGAGAAGCTGTTTTGTTTTTGTGTGCTGTATTTTTAAAGGCTCAATAAATAAGCCTTATAAAGAGAAACTGCATGTGGTTGCATGTGCCCTGCAACATATGGTGTCAGAAGTGCTGGGATTTTGAGAGGCCCCTGCAGTTGAAGGGCCACACACACAAAAAAATGGAAGAATTTTTAAAAGCGTTTCTGTGCGAGCAGGCCAAACTACAGGCAGAGAGAGATGAAAGACTAATGCAGCAGCAAACCCAGCTCCTAATCCAGCAGCAGGAAGCACAGGATGAGCGGATGGCCAGGTTGCTGACTCAATCCCAGGGGTCTGCCAGTCCAGAACTTGCGAACAAACCCCCAGTCCTCCTGAGGAAAATGGCTCAGAACGATGATCCAGAGGCTTTTCTACTGACATTTGAAAAAGTTGCCGAAGCCCAGGGCTGGTCTGCAGATTTCTGGGTAACGGCTTTGGCCCCGCTCCTCATAGGAGAAGCCCAGGCCTCATATCAGGGCCTCCAAGCGGACAGGCAATGGATTACAAACAAGTAAAAGCCACCATACTGGATCGCTTAGGTCTGACCCCAGAGACCTACCGGCAGCAGTTCCTGGAGCCTGAAGTACACCGCTTTAAGATGACACCCCGGGTCCTCGCTCAGCGGTTATTGGACTTGTGTACTCGCTGGATACAACCCGAGGAGCGCACTAAGGAGGCAATTCTTGAGCAAGTTGTTTTGGAACAATTCCTACAGGTAATACCCCCTTCCGCACGCTCTTGGGTAAAACGCCACGCTGCTGAAACCCTAGCTTTGGCGGTCCGACTCGTTGAGAACTTCCTTGGGGCCCAGGAGCAGGCGAGTTTCCTAGACCCAACGGATCTGACTCCACCGGCACTTGTGGACGCCCAAAGAGGGAGGTCGGACCAACAGGGAACCTACGGTCCATCCATACGCAACCGCCAACTCCCACGGAAGGAGCAGTCGTTCCAGCAAGGGAGGGGTTCAAATGCTGGTCCCCGCCGAGACCCTCATCTACTTCCTGATGTCGGCTCGTTGCCAAATGAGAGGAACTTCAGAGGACGTCAGACACAGGACCCATCGGAGGCCTGGTCTCCAGTATCCGGTCCCGCTGAGCGGTATCCAGGGCACCCTCCGGCAAAGGAACCCTCTCCATGTTCGGCCTCCTGAGAACAAGGCCACAAGGCCACCGTCATGTGGACTGTCCACAGATGGATTGCTCCTTCAGCAGGACAGTTGCCTCGGCCTTCCCCAGAGAAAGTGGCAAGCCCTGGCTACTTCCAGTCCAGATTGGTGGTAAAACCGTCCAGGACCTTATAGATTAAGACTCTGGAAAAACGCTGGTCTTCTGGAAACTGTTACCGACTGATGTGCTTTCCTTTGACTCCCCATGGAGGAAAGGTGAAAGGTCAGGAGGCCAGGATCAAAGTAGGAATTGATCCTTTGCTCCCTGCCCCCGTTTTGCTCGGCCGTGACTGGCCTTTCTTTTCAAACCTAATGGCTCCAGTCTCTCTGGAGGAACCTCATTCTCTGACTCAGGAAAAACCTGGTAAACTGTTCCCCTTTTCGGCAGACCTGTTCTCCAGTAGACACCGGATTCCAAAGACTCGGAGGCAAAGACGCTGTGACAAACAGGACTGGTTGCAGAAATCGGGGACTTAAAGTGGCCATACTAATAGGCATAAGTCGCAAGTCATGACTGGGGATGGCCAGAAGGAGGGAGAGATAGGCCCTGGGGATTTACCAGAGCTATGTCTCCCTGATTTTCACCAGAGGCAGAGGGAAGACCCAGTCCTGGCCAAACAATATGATAAAGTGGTAAAGATTGATGACCAGATATTGAATGCACAAGGGGTAATGGTGTTCCCTCATTTTGAATTGTTGAATGATATCCTGTATAGGGTGAACAAGCAGACACAAACAGGGGAGGTCACCAGCCAAATATTGGTTCCGAAGGCGTTTGTTAAAACTGTCTTCACCCTAGCCCATTCTGTCCCTTGGGGTGGTCACCTGGGTAGAGATAAAACCTTGGACCATATTTCGTTCCGCTTCTATTGGCCAGGGATGCATAGTGACATTGCTAAGTTATATGCGGCATGTCCTGAGTGCCAGCTAACTAATCCGAAGGGACAAAAAACAGCCCCCTTGGTTCCTCTACCCTTGGTGTCCATTCCCTTTGAGAGGATTGGTGTAGACTTGGTAGGACCACTGGAGCCTTCTGCGAAAGGACACAGGTTTATTCTCGTAATAGTCGACTGTGCAACAAGATATCTGAGGCGTTCCCCCTGAGGACAGCAACGGCGAAGCAAGTAGCCAACAAATGGTTGGAGCTGTTCTCACGGGTTGGACTTCCCCAGGTTATGTTGACTGACCAAGGTACAAATTTTATGGCTAAACTGATTACTAGATGTCAAGTCTGTTCGGACATCAGTCTACCATCCACAGACTGACGGATTGGTGGAAAGATTTAACCGAACTCTAAAAGGTATGCAATTTTTTTTTGTAGATTCAGAGAAGAGAGCCTGGGATGAACTTCTCCCTTTTCTGATGTTCGCAGTGCTGGAAGTTACCCAGGCCTCCACGGGGTTCTCTCCATTTGAATTATTGTATGGCCGCCAACCCCGTGGAATCCTAGACCTCCTGAAGGAGTCCTGGGAGGAACAGCGGTCTCCTTCTAAGAATACCCTGCAATATGTACTAGACCTTAGGAAACACCTAGATGTGGTCGGCCATTTTGCTAGGGAGAATCTTAGATCAGCCCAGGACAGTCAGGAGAGACATTACAATCAGAATGCTCACATGAGAGTGTTTCACCCGGGAGACCAAGAGATGTTATTATTACCCAGTTGTGAGAGTAAACTCTTAGCCAAATGGCAGGGCCCATTTGAAGTACTCCGCCGCATGGGTGATGTGGATTACGAGATCGCTCAACCAGGGTCCAGGAAAGGTAAACAAATTTACCATGTGAACTTGCTGAAACCCTGTAAGGTGCAGCGGTCTCTAATCATCCACCCGGTGGAGGAGGAAATGGACCTGGGTCCTCAGCCCCCATGGGAGAACATCTTGGGTGACGATAAAATCCCAATGGGTAGACAATTGTCCTCTGAACAAAAAAGGGACTTGTTAGAAATAATTACACAATTCAATGATGTTTTTTCTGATTTACCAGGGCAAACTAATTTAGTTTCCCATATGATAGAGACAGCACCTGGGGTAAAAGTACGTTCTCGTCCTTACAGGTTGCCTGAAAACCATAAGGCCCTGGTAGAGAAGGAGGTACAAGAAATTTTACATTTAGGCGTGATTGAGGAATCATGCAGTGAGTGGTGTAGTTCACTAATTATGGGCCCTAAACCCGATTGGAAGGTAAGATTTTGTGTTGACCTCCAAAAGGTCAATGCGGTATCCAAGTTTGACGCATATCCGATGCCAAGGGTGGACGAGTTAATAGACGCCCTTGGTAACGCGGAATATATATCCACGCTGGACTTAACAAAAGGATAATGGGAAATACCTTTAGAGGAAAAGTCCAAGTGCAAAACAGCCTTTGCCACTCCCATGGGTTTATACCAGTTTGTGACAATGCCGTTTGTACTGCATGGAGCCCCAGCCACATTTCAGAGGCTCATGGATAAAGTACTGAGACCTCATAGGGCTTATGCCGCGGCCTACCTAGATGACATTGTCATTTATAGTAAACATTGGCGGGCCCATCTAAATAGGCTGAAAGCAGTCCTGAAGTTGCTGAGAGAGGCAGGGCACACAGCCAAACCTAAGAAATGTGCCTTAGGTAAGGTGGAAACCAAGTACCTAGGGTATGCAGTGGGTGATGGAAAAGTAAGGCCACTAGCCGATAAGGTAGCTGCCCTGAAAGAAGTTCCAACCCCCGAACAAAAATGCAAGTACGCTCCCTGTTGGGTTTAGCAGGGTACTATCGGAGGTTCATCCCCAACTATTTGGAAGTTCCAGCCCCACTAACAGACCTCACAATAAAGTGAGCCCCTACACAAGTGGTATGGTCAAGGGAGTGCCAGAGAGCCTTTGAGGAGGTAAAAAGGTGTCTCTCAGAGGGTCCCGTCCTTAGAAGCCCAGACTGCGATAAGCCTTTTATTGTACAAACCGATGCCTCAGAGATAGGGTTAGGGGTAGTGCTCTCGCAACAGTTTGAGGGAGTGGAACATCCGATCCTTTGTCTGAGTAGGAAATTGTTCCGAAGGGAAAAAAAACTACTCAGTATTTGAGAAGGAGTCTCTCGCAGTAAAGTGGGCAATCGAGGCCTTGAGGCACTACCTGGTGGGAGTCCATTTTACATTGGTAACAGACCATGCTCCATTAAAATGGTTAAATACTATGAAAGACTCCAATGCTAGGTTGACCAGGTGGTATATGGCCCTCCAACCCTTCTCGTTTGAGATTCAGCACAGGCCCGGAAAAGAAAATGCCAATGCTGATTTCTTTTCTAGAGAAGGGGTGGATGGTCGGGCTCCAGCCGTGCGTTGCCCCAGACACACACTAACATGGGAGGAATGTGACAGGGTGAATGAACGTCACCAGCTCTATGCCTGGCAGACGTATGTGTTGTATGCAGTGCAGCAGTGACAAGGTTAACTTTCAGCTGGGAAGCTCCTGACAATTTGAGTGGTCCCAGCTGCATAATCAAGGTGTTTTAAAACCTCCAGGCTGCACACACATGAGGCTGTCTGATCAAGAGGGAGTACTGAAATGCTGAAGTAAGATTACTGCTCAAAGGTCTGTCTTCTAAGCACATGTTTGATGAACTGTCTGTTTTCCTGCATGCTGAAAAGAAGCTGTTTTGTTTTTGAATGCTGAAGAGAAGCTGTTTTGTTTATGTGTGCTGTATTTTTAAAGGCTCAATAAATAAGCCTTATCAAGAGAACCCGTGTGTAGTTGCATGTACCCTGCAACAACCCTATTCACTCCAATGGGAAATGCTGTATGGATCAACTGATTCAATCAATATACAGGTAGAATAAGCTCCATATAGCCCGGCTTCTAAATATCAGATTGTTGTACACCCATCTCTGTGATGCATCTTCAATGGAGATGCATTGCAGGAGACACTTTTCTTGTGTCTATCTTCACATGTTTTTTTTTTCTCCTCCTGACAGTGGGTGTTCCAGGAGTAGCAATCCTAGGGGAATTCTGTTTTGCTGCTTTCCCCCTTAAACCCTGACGCCCAGATGCACAAAGCTCTTTTTAATTAATTTAATTAATTAATAACCCATACTTCAGGCTACTATAAAATTGTAACAGGCGTTATTTTCCTGTGTTTAACTGAAATTGGGGTAGAGAGAAAAGAATGCTAATCGGATGCACAAATGAATCCTACTAGAATCATTTCTTGGTATCACAAGTGTACCCATTTTCTCTCTAGCATAACCCATACTTCAGGGTCTGGAGGGTGCTAACCACACCATTAGGTATGACCTAAATAACCGTACGTTATTTACCTGCGTTTATGGATATGCAATGTTAGGGAGAAAGCCTCTTTGTCTTTGATTAACAGTAACGGCCATAAAACTGACCAAAACCACAGGTTATTTAATGAGTAGCACTGGTTAAGTTAGGTTATTTGCTTTAGTAAATACGAAGGTGTTAGAATTAACATTATTTTAGGTTAACATTAGGTTAAATAGCCTAGTACAGCTTAGCAGAGCTTAGTACATAGGGGTCTGAAAGGATAGCTTTAACTATACAACTGTTCACTTGTAAAATGATATATTCAACACATTTTTATGTGTAACGGGTTTCCCCCCCCCCCCAATCGCAGATTATACTGTGGGTGCGGAGAAACATACGGTGTTACCATAGGTGTGGTGCGTTACCTGTTGGCTCACAGGAGGGCTGAGCTTCCGCCACGGGGAACCTGGGGCAATATATATACTAGGGGTAACCACTTACTCAATTCAGCGCCTCCACCTGCGATGGCTCCCACCAGAGGGGGAGTGGTTCCTCGCAGGACAATCACAATAATCACATACACATTGAGGTATAATAACTAATACTATTTACTTAGGAACATAAGATAACACATATCATGACAATACCAACATAACCGGTGCCCCTCTCTAGAGGAGACACTTACCACTGCGTCGCGCAGGACGCTTTCCCAACACCAGGTGATCCCACCCAGTGTCCATAGAGTCCCACCCAATGTCCCGCACTCTTGCAGAGAGAAGCAATGGGTGACTGCGCAGTCACAATTACACTAAGGGCCCGTTGGTGCACTTATGACTGTATGATACCTGCCGAGCACTCCGGTGCTCGGGTCAGCAACACTTCACAAAGGGTCAGACGTGCGATGAATCCGTCTGATCCCAACCTTGAGTTATTCTCTGTGGCCCCGACTTGGGCCCGAACTCCTTAACTGGAACCGCAGCATCCGCTGAGTCCCTACCTAACACTATAACAACATGACACACACTGTACTATAGGCCGTCCCTATAGCACAGCAACCTTAGGTGGCTAAAGGAAAACTCCTAGGGCCTGCGGGGTGCCTATCCTATGCAGGTAGGTCCCTGCACCCACCCTACTCGTAACACGGGCCCTGGGCCATGGCTCCCCGGATTGGTTACCGCTATGAACCCCCCATTTGCCTCATACTACGCGCAACGCGGACCTGGGCTATGGCTCCCCGGACTGGTTACCGCTATGAACCCTCCCAGTTGCCTCACGCCACATGCAACATGGACCCTGGGCTATGGCTCCCCGGACTGGTTACCGCTATGAACCCCCCAGTTGTCTCACGTCGCTTACCTCACCTAATGCCTGCAACAACGCCCTGCAGACTACCACTCAGCCCACTTGTCCCTTTCTATTCTTTCTGTTCCCCAGCTCTAACTACAGTAAGTGACAGGGGTCCCTAACTTGAGACTGTCCCTGGCAACACTCACTAAGCTAGTGGGGAATCAGAGCTAACTTGAACCTTAGGGCTGCTGGCCTAGTGCAAGGAGTCCCTGACTCCTGCACCCTACCTCCTAACCTGGACTGCTCCAGACTCTGACTCACCAACGTGCTGCAAGCCCGCAAAATGTATCCTTTGCTTCTCCTAGAGATCCTGCAGCCCTATTGGCTCCTATGAGGCACCTGGTGCCTACCTCACTATGCTCCATGGGAATTGTAGTTTCATAGAGCCTATCTGGGCATTGGGGCCGCTTGTACACTTGCCCTGCGCATGTGCGAGTATATAGGGGCCGCCTCAACCTTTCCCTGCTTTTCCCTACACTCGCGCGACTCCTTCCAGACTCCGGTACCCTACCTGCGCATGCGTGATCACTGCGCATGCGCGAGTGACTCCTCAATGGCGGCGCCCTCACCGCCCGGCCCTGAGAGCGCCGGGATCCCCGTGACGCACGCGTCCCCGGCAACCCCCGAGCCGGGACCTGACCGCCCTCACCCCTGCAATCGCCGGACGGAGCCGCCATTGGGCGCAGCGGCCCCCGCGATCGTCAGCTAGGTGAGGGGGGTGCTGACCAACTGGGGAGACCAGGTTACATCCTCCCCCCGGTGAACAACCCAATGCCCTCGCTTGGGGAACGACATTGCTCGACATATTTTTACACAACGAAAAATTACATTGATTAAACGGTACACTTAGCAAGTCGACTGTAACATCCCTAAACCTTGGCATATCACACCCAGTAATACCCGACGCTAGCTGAGACCATTTGTGGGGTGCCCTAACTGATCGTGTGGGGGTACCTCACTATTGCGTCCGTGAGCCTCCCCTGGATGTATCTCTCGGAAAGCACACTCCAGGATAACAGTCACTGGTTCAGTATTACTTCCTCTCCCTGGTGGAAGGAATAGCACGGTGTCTTTCAAACCGGCCTTTACCCGGTCGTCCACAGCATGGATGCGGTAGGCCAGGCCAGGACCTTTCCCGCGGTCCACTACGTGGTGAATGTGCCGCTTCTTTTTGGGCTTACAGGAGGCAACTTCTACTACATCACTCATAACACAGTCCTTTTCCTTAAGAGCTTGCGAGGCTTCCACTGGCAAGCTACCTTAAATCCTATCCTATGACCTATATTCCTTGCTAAAGTCATTTTGTATAAAAGAAGTCAGGAACTGCACTCACATGTTACATGGTATTCAAACAAATAAACAAAATATGCAAAAATAAAGCCGGGGACTCAAAAGCAATTGAAAAAAAGAAACTCACATTTATTGCCGGAGAAATGTAGAACAAAAATCATTTTTTTTTTCACATGCCCAGTGACACAGGATGAAAGTACAAAATATATTCTTAGAAAAAGGCCTCACTAGAAACTGGTGAGAAACAGGATCCTTTCACGGTGTATTATAGAGTTAACTAATTTGATGAGAGAGTGAGCAAAGATATAAAGTAGACTTTGAGCCTCATGCTATAAGCAGCGATAAGCCCTTTATTGACAGCTTTTCACCAAAAAAGCCTACTGCTATTCAGTAAGCCACGATAAGCTGGCGATAAGAGCAACAATCGCTGCTTTTTTTTGCCGAGAATAAAACCCGCCAAATGCGCGGGTATACAGTAAGCCACTTATAACCGCTTGTCACCAGCTTCTCAAACTCTCTCAATTCTAGTAGCCCCGATCAGCTTATCGAGGATGATCGCCCGCTCTAGAATGGAGATTTCCTCTTCAAATCGCCTCGCCACAAAAAGTTGGCAATAAGGTGGGAAGAAGCGTCGAGACGGCGCTCAGAAAATAAAATGCATTTTTCCTGCATCGGATTGATGCCGGGAGACTCCGGAGCTGATATCCATTAATATCAGCACCGGAGACCCCCGGCATAAATCCCATGCAATAAAAATATGTTTACAGGCCACTTCATTACCTTAGCGGCTAACCTCTAAGGCAATGAAGGGGTTAACCACCAGTAAAAAGAAAGAATTGCCGGCGCCAAAACAGTCCATTAAATGATTACAATAGAAACCAAACCGTCTTTTAAAGTGTCTGTAGACGGACGTTCAAATAAAGTCTTATTTGGTGTCTTGCAATCAGCTATGCTGGGCAGAGCTCAAGACCGGTCAGCTCCAGAGATGTGTGTTCTCTTGGTCAGTCCCTCCTGGGAGACTCAAGAACACTGCTCTGTCTCCAAAGTTCAGCTCTCAGTCAGAGCTAAGGAGTTACATCCTGTCTCAAAGGAAAGACTTTTGTAAGCAATCTAAATCAGGCAGGTGGTGTTTATTAATTAACTACCAGCAGTTAACCACCACACTGCTAGATTAAAGGCACATTACTTGAACAGTGATAACTCCCCTGTTACAGTGTCCCAGAAATGTCCTTGGATATACAGGCAGTGCAGGGATCAACGGGCGGCTCACACCAAATAATAGTGTAATATGTGAAAAGAAGAAAAACAGATTATGGTGCAGCACGCCAAATTAGTTGACATAAAACCACGACAAACATACACACAACAGACAAAACACACAGTGACAACAAACACTAGCAAGGCTATTGTCATAATAAAAAGCTATTTAATCACAACAAAATAATAAGTTCCGGAGGGTACAGCACTGGAGTCCAGAGGGGTAAAATTAAAACCCTACTTACAGGACATAAAAAGTTAAAGGGCAGTGTGGCTGAAGATCGCACCGGTGCTCCTCAAAGCTGATGACCGTGGCTTCTTTCAAGGGTTCCCTCTTGGTAGGGGTGGATGGTGAGTAGGACGAAAACCGGAACTTCCGGGTGGATGTGACGTCACACGCCGCGGTGTAACGCGATCAACGCTCCTCTCTCCTCTCCTTTCTCCTTGTAGCCTGCACGATTGCCAACCGATACCCAATAACTGCTGACCAATAACCACCAGTAACCTCCACAACGACAGCTCTAAAAACGGAATGATCTCCCAATGCATTTCATGTGCATGAGCACACTTCTTCAGGGGGTGTATATCAAAGGACATTTCTAGGACACTTTAAAAGACGGTTTGGTTTCTATTGTAATCATTTAATGGACTGCTTTGGCGCTGGCAATTCTTTCTTTTTTCTGTGATCCAACTCCTGACTGTACAGTCAGCATTTGCCAGGCTGCCTATTTTGTAATTTCAACATTCATCTATAGTATTGTTAATTTTTAGCGCTGTTTTACACCGTCTTTTTTTTTTCTTTAACCACCAATGCCATGCTTATTGTGGGTAGCGGGGGTGGGTGAAGGTGGTATTTTGCCCTTGGTTGGTGTTTAGGCCTTGCATGGGGATTGCGGATTGACTTAACCCCTTCATAACCTTAGCGGTTAATACTGCAGACGTAATGAAGGGGTTAACCACTCCCGCTACCCACCCATGTCCTCCGGTAGGCCTAAATACCCATACTTGGGACTAATACCCCTTCACCCACCACCGCTACCCATAATAAAAAAATACACACAACAGCCCTACTACCCACCTTCTAGGCCCCCAATAAACATGACAATATCTAATAAACAACAATACACAACACAACCACCCCCTGTGCCCCAACATAAAACCATTATTTATTTTTTTACACACAGGATTAATACCACAGGCCGGCGGGGGTCCCTGTGTGGTCCCCACGGTTGTCTGCAGGCCCCACAGTCCACCCCGGGGGGTTCCAAGGGTGTCTGAGGGCCCTCGGGTAGTCCCTGCTAGACTCCGTGGGCTTCCAGGTGGTCCCCGTGGGTATCCGCTGGCCCCAACAGGGTCCATGGGGGGTACCTGTGGGTTTTTTGGCGGCCCCGGGTTGTCCCCTTGTGTGTCTGGGGGCCCTCGGGTGGTTCCCACAGCTGTCTTGGGGCCCTCGGCTTGTTTCCATGGGTGTCTGGGGGCACTCAGGTGGTTCCCATGGGTGACTGCCCTCGCCTCGGGTGGTCACAGCGGGTCACCCGGGTCCTCCTCGCAGGTGTCTGTGGGTCCTCAGGTGGTCACCATGGGCATCTGTGGGTCCTCGGGTGGTCCCCATGGGCATCAGGGGGTCCTCGGGTGGTCTCCGCTGGCCTGCGGTACAATTCCTAAATTTAAAAAAATAAAACATGGCCTATATTTCAATAAATACACCTCCCCCTAAACACATACTACATAATAGGCAAGATAACTATTATCCAGATATGGACAATAGATTATTTGCCCATTATTAAACACAACATTAGCCAGCCAGCATAAATAAAGTTAATAAAACCCTTCTACTTACCCCTGCCAATGTGAAGGGCATCCTCATCAGCATACTGCAGGGCCATGTCTTCCGTTGCCAGACACAATATATAATAAATACAATCTATTGGCCCATAACTCCTTAATCACCTTAGCGGTTAATAAAGGCTATAGTAATTAAGGGGTTAACCCACCCTGCCCCGCTACCCACCCAGGAGGCCTAACCACCCACTCCAGACCCACTTTACACACCCTATACCCATTGAGTGGCATAGTAGTACATCATACCCATATAATATGGGCATGATAAGCTACTATAGCAGTCAATGGGCACCCTAATCAAAATATATGAATGTCCAATTCAATAAATGAAAACACTAGCCAACAAATGCAATTAATAAAAGCACTAACCAACAAAACAATGAATTAATTGAACCAATAACCAACAAAACAATTAATTAATTTAACCAGTAACCAACAAAGCAATTCATTAAGAAAACAACTAGCCAACACATCAATTAAAAGCAGGACCCAACACAAGACATCATTAAATAAAAATGAAAATCAATCGCACAAAAAAAATCCAAATTTTGGCAGCAAAATTACAAAAATTACATCCACTGAATAAACAGAAATAGTAAAAAAAACATTCAATACAATGTAAGCATTTGCCAAAAAATGCATTGGCAAATAATGCCTTGATCTTTACCCTAAAGGGGTACAGATTAATACATTATCAGTCAATGGGCAATGAAAAACTTAAAAAAAATACATATCCAATCGAAAAACCTGAAAAGAAATACATTTACATATATTCAATATATTACTTACCTTTAGAAGCGTTGTCCCTCAGACTCCTGGGGGATCAGGAAGCTCACATACCACAAAGGCCTCAAACTCCATCCGATGCCATCCATCATGAAGATCCTGATCAGGTACCCAAATTCTTCTTTCTTTGATCTTCAATCAGCTTCTTCTATCTTCTTCTGTAATTATATCTTTATTTTCTTCATCTTCTGTCTTCATCTGTCAATCAAAAAAAACCCCTGGTAGATCCATAACACGATGTTATCTCGTTGACTTCTTGGGATCAAATGAGGCGTCACGTCCTTAAATATGGCCTGTGACATCACTTTGGGCGACAAATGGTTCACACGCCATTTGATTGGATGTGGAAACCATGTACTTTTTTTTTTAATGTGACGTCATGAAAGGGACTGAAACCAGCCAATCAGAATGGCTGTGCTTCCTTTCCCTTTACCATGACACCACTAAATCCAAAATGGCCAGAGTCACATGGTACTTCAGCCAATCAGATTGGGGATATAGTTCTCACAATCTGATTGGTTGAAGTACCATGTAAGGGCAGCCATTTTGGATTTAGTGATGTCATGTTAAAGGGAAAGGAAGCACAGCCATTCTGATTGGCAGGCTTCACTTCCTTTACAGGATGTCACTGCCAAAAAAATAAAAAAACATATGATTCTCACAGCTAATCAGAGGCATGAGAACCATTTTACAATCAAATGTGACATCACAGGCCATATTTAAGGCGGTTACGCCTCACTTGAGCTCAAGAAGCCGTTTTGTCAACATTGTGGATTTAACATGGGGTTATTGGATTGACAGATGAAGAAAGAAGATAAAGAAAAGAAAGAAATAGTCACAGATGAAGAAAGAAGAAGGTGTTACAAGATGAAAGAAAGAAGATTTTGGTTACCTGGTCCGGATTTTCATGGTGATGGCGTTGGATTGAGTTTCGTGATGTCACTGGACGAGAGCTTCCTGGTTCACCAGGATTCGGAGGGCCATTTATTTATTTATTTTTTAAACTCAATTTTTATTAAAAAATTTCGGGAGAGGTGTAAATGGAGAAAATAAAAGATGGATGGGTACAAAAAATAAAGACGGGGAGGAAAGAACACATCCAGTTAGAATTTTAAATATTTAATGCACTTTGATTTTTACATTTTTTTCATTGGATTTTTATTTTTTATATGTATTTCATTGCCCATTGACTGCTAATGTTTTCATCTGTACCTGTTTAGGATACAGATGAATACAGTAATCACCAATGCATTTTTTGGCAAATGCATTTATTCTTTTGACTGTTATATTTTCTATTTATTTGTATTGTTTAGATAAAATTCTTTTGATTTGTGATGGCTCGAATTTTTTTTTTATTTCAGATTGTATTGCGTTTTTATTTAATTATGTATTTTGTTGGCTGTGTGGATCGAGCCCCTAAATAGTGTTGGGACTGAAGGGGTTACTGTGTAAACTGTGTGTAATAACTTGCATTCCCCTTCACCATCTGTATTTGTCCCAGATTGCAGCTGAATTTTCCAGCTGCAATGCATTTTAAACAATGTGTCCCCTATATCATCTTGGGAGGGAAAGGGTTAACTGTATTGTGTGTATAATCCTGTGTTCCCTACCCTAAAATGCGATTCCTTCACTGGAAAATGTATTTTAGAATTTGTCAATGTTTTTGCTAGATTTATAATATAGGGCAGAGCTCCCCAAATTGAGCTTTGATGGGTTAAGTGTATGCAAGGGGAGAACACTTAAAGTCCTTTTGTGATGTCCTACACTTTCCGACCCCTGTGGATAAGTAACACCAGAGGTGAGACAATATGCTGATCAAAGGGGCTATGACTCACCCCATTGAATATGCAGACCGGGTCTCATAACTTGGTGATTACCATTTCGCTTGTCAAAGGTGACACCCTGAGACAAAGCTTTGACAGTACCCTGACACGTCAGCCAGACTTTCGGACTACAGAAAATTTTGCTCTGTTTTCTAAGTGGGGGCTAGTTCAATGCCCCCTGTGCATGTCTGGAGCTGTCAAAGGAGGGTTAAATCAGCTCTCCCACGTGACTTGGCAATGTCTGATAGGTGCAAGATAATTCATTGCCAATCCGATGAGGCACATGTTAAAAAACAGGTCCCTTAGCTTTAAAAGGTGCCCGCAGCCTCATCCCTGGGCTGTTGTTGAATCCTGTGAAGATCTAATACTGAGGAACGAACTGCTACCAGTGTGACCTGGTATTTCGTTCCTGTGATTGCTGTTCATGATGTCCTGAATTTAAGGCTGAACTGCTATCCCTGCGTCGGGATATTTCGCCCCATACCATCTTGTAAGTGTTTTTATCCCATGTTATTCATTTTATTGTGTGTGTTATTTTGAAAAGAAATAAACGTACAGGTTTATTTTATCACTGTCTTGATTTTGTGATTTTGTGTTGATAAGTTCTGTTCCACTGTGACATTGGCTAATGGCTTAAATTGGTGTTGTCTATTGGTTGTATTAATTAATTGTTGTGTTGGTTAGTGGTTTTAGCTATTACATTTAATTTGGGGCTAGAGGTGTGATTTATTTAAATGATTTGTTAGTGGTTTTATTTCTTTAATTGATTGGCTATGTTTTTTTAGTTAATTGCTTGGTTGGTTAGAGTTTAGCATTTTTGTTTATGTGTGTTTATATGCTTGTTGTATCTGTTTTATTCTTGTGTATTTTTGACAATCATGCTTTTATATTAGTGTGACCATTGACTGCTATAGTAGCTTATCACTCCCATATTATATGCGTATGATTTACTACTATGCCACACAATGGGTATAGGGTGGGTATAGTTGGTCTGGGGTGGGTGGACAGGCCTCCAGGGTGGGTAGGGGGAGGGTTAGTTAACCCCTTAATTACTATAGCGGTAATTAACCGCTAAGGTGATTAAGGGGTTAGGGGCCATTAGATTGTATTTATTATGCATTCTTTCGGACAACGGAGGACATGGCCCTGCAGTACAGAATGCTGATGAGGACTCCCTTTACATTGGCTGGGATATGTACCAGTAGAACAGTTTTTTATTTACTTTATTTATGCTGCCTGGCTAATGTTGTGCTTAATAATGGGCAAATACTGTAATCTATTATCCATATCTGGATAATAGTTATTTTGCCCATTTCTGTACTGTATGTGTTTGGTGGGGGGGGGGTGTATTTATTTAAATGGGGCCCATGGACACCCACAAGGACCACCTGGAGGCCCACAGAGCCTAGCAGGGACCACCCGAGTGCACCCAGACAGCCGTGGGAACCCCCCAATATAATAAAAAAGGTATCACCTAATACCCGAAGCACTTATTTACTCTGCACTATCGCCACTGGACTAACACAGCTATCTCTATTTCATTCACAATGTTTTCAGTGAATGTTTTGATACCTGACGGCTGGACGGAGATGTGTGAGCTGCTTTGCTGGAGCCTTACCTAGTATCTTTCCCTGGACAGGATCTTAGTTCTGACTTCATTCCATCAAAGGTAAGCCTAAAAGGAAGATTACAGCTCATTGAGGCCTCTTGGGAGGCCACCTAGAGCAGAGGTTCCCAACCTTTTTTAACATGTCCACCTCCTGCTGGAATAATATTTGTTCCCGCGAACACACAATTAATAAATCTTATTGCCTACTCTGACTATTGCTATCAAAACTGTTTGACCGATCCAATACAATATAGTGTCCTGAGCTTTTGGGGGGTACATGCTTCATAAGGTGCCAAATTGCAAGTCAGTGTGTGCAGACTGCATGCATGGTATACCTGTCAATCACTGAGGGAAAACCCAAAGTCATGCTTCCCAATGCCGCCGTGGACATGAAGCATTATGGGTAGAGACTTTGAAAGCTCCTGCTGTAATTGACAGATATACTACTCATTCTAAGGTCTAGTTTGGGGTGGTGCTTAATCCCCCCCAACCCCCCACAGGCTCAGGAATCCACTTGGAGACACCTCACAACCCCATTTTGGGAGTCACTGAACTGGAACATCATTCTTTGATTGCAACATTAGTTATTTAGTTTTAAAGTTTGGATATTGTGCTAAAACTCTGCTTCCGTCACTGTGGCAAAATGAACATGAGAGGTGCTGTTTGATAAGAGTATCGTTGTATGATACGCTCATGCTAATGTTTCAGTTGGACACTGTCAATATTTAAAGTGTGATTAAATAAATATGGAAATATTATATGCTGCAAAAGTATGGAGGGGGGAGGGTTCAAAGGGAGTAACCGAAAAAGAATCCTATTTGCACTCGCTAATAATAGTAAATGGCTAGGAAACATTCAATCCTTGGGAGGAGCCCATACATCATTTAATAATATTATTAAAACACTTTATTAAACACATATGCAAAGACACATATACACTATACTGTTTAAAAGAAGCAGGGGGTGGGTAGGGAAGGAGAGTGACCAATTGGCTACCACCTAAGTATATATGTACTAATCGTACATGAGTGGTCCTATAGCACAGTGTCTCTCTCAGCCGCTATAAACCCTTCACATGGTAGGGTATAAACAAACAGACGGTAAGTTGATTACGACAATATATAGGAAGACTACAGCGACTAATAGTCTCCTGCGTGCAGATGGTCATCACCCGCAACACATAATTCAAAATATACCGACTGACCAATTCTTGAGGTTGCACAGGAACTGTACAACAGTACACGAGTTCAAGAAACAAGCGCTAGACATGAAGTCGAGGTTTATTAAGCGTGGCTATTCCAAGAATTCTATACATAGGGCCTACACAAGAGCAAGAGAGACATCACGAACACATCTTCTGGCTGATAGACAACACATGAATTCACAGGAAGACAAAATCATAAGATTTATTGGTAATTTCAACAACCAGTGGGACGAACTGCGAGACATTTTCGGTAAACACTGGCACATTTTGAGGAATAACCCTGATCTTAGGCAGGTGTTGAAGGAAAGACCCACCATGACCTGCAGAAGGGCAAAGAATTTGAAAGATAGGTTAGTACATAGCCACTTTCGAGTAATAACACCACGTACCTGGCTAGGGGACAGGAGACCAATTGGATCATACCCATGTGGCCGATGCCGGCGTGTTCCTTCATGAAGGTCACTAAAAGCATCCCGGACAAAATAGATAACAAACATCATATTATTAACAGCTTTATTAACTGCCTTACAGTGGGAGTAATATATCTCATTACTTGTAGGTGTGGCATGCGGTATGGGGGTAAAACCCATAGGGCATTAAAAGGGAGAGTTCTCAAACATCTGGGGGCAATATTGAACACCCTTGATACCCCAGTCGCACGCCACATCAATGACCTACACCATGGTGACCCACAGTACTTAACGTTTTGTGGGATAGAACATCTCCCATGGGGTCCCCGAAAGGGCAATTGGGATAAGCGTCTACAGCAGCATGAATGCCAATGAATATTCACGCTCCAGACTCTGCAACCACATGGACTCAATGAGGGATATATTTATTCCCCATTCTTATGATTTCTGTCTCTGCCACATATGTATTTTTGCAGCTAAGTAATCACGTAATCACTGGATGACACAAATATACCAACACCCTACTTTGACATCCTGGTGTAAGCCCTTCTATATAGCAATATATATGATGAGGTGTTTAACTGCTAATAATCATCCCCTCCACCACTTCATATTACTAGAGCGTACCAACACTGGGTTAAGTCCTATGATTTCACAAGTTCAGTATTTTCGGGGCTTGGGTATACAGTTCGAGTCTTAAACTCCCCATGGCCGTTTTGACTTCTATAGGCGGCCATGTAAGGATCACACATTCCTATGATCCCCACATATACTCAGGTAATACCTCATTGAGAGAATGAGAACCTTCGCCACACATCTGGTCTTAGGGTGTTTTTATACACGTACCTAGCAGTATCTCAATTAGACATTATGGTATACCACTTCTGCCAACTTAAATATGAGGTCATATTGACACTCACTTTGTCCCATTAGATTGCAACAGCAGTTGGGACAGGAATATACCTTTACACACATACAGGGCATAATAGGCACTTAAAGCGTGAACAATATACAAGCTACAGCCTACTATGTCTGCGTCATATGACTCTACTGGTAGTGATTGGCTCCGTTGAAAGACACACCCCCAGCCATCCTAGATAAAATACCAGGGATATGACATTTTTGAAGCATCTCCATTACCTTGAGAAAGCGCTAGGTGGCGCGAAACGTACGTCGGTGATTTTATGATGCTCCGTCTGTGACGTCATCAGGCTGCGTGGGGACGGAACGGCGAGTGAATGCCAGGTCGTATACTATCTCTCTAGCAGGACCGCAACATCTAGACACTGTAGAGTGTGTGTGTAAATGCTGAGGTGTCTAAACTAAGCTTAATGTGGGCACAGTAACACAGTATCTGCTGCCTATACATATCGCTGATACCATAACATATAGTTTAAAGGCTGCGTGTTACTGCGTTACAAGCAGGGATTGGTAGCGAGAGATTTACACACATTCCATTACAGGGAAGCGGTACTACGCATCGTTTATGTGATTAAATTTGTACTCAACCGATTCCGAGAATGGTACAGGTGTTAAACACTCATATACCCTACCATGTGAAGGGTTTATAGCGGCTGAGAGAGACACTGTGCTATAGGACCACTCATGTATGATTAGTACATATATACTTAGGTGGTAGCCAATTGGTCACTCTCCTTCCCTACCCTCTCCCCACTGCTTCTTTTAAACAGTATAGTGTATATGTGTCTTTGCATATGTGTTTAATAAAGTGTTTTAATAATATTATTAAATGGTGTATGGGCTCCTCCCAAGGATTGAATGTTTCCTAGCCATTTACTAGAATTAGCGAGTGCAAATAGGATTCTTTTTGGGTTACTCCCTTTGAACCCTCCCCCCTCTACACGGGTTTATTCATCCCTTATGCACCCTATATCTTTATAATCTACTTATATTTGGAGAGCGGCAATATATTTTGTTTTGTATTGTTTATGTATGCTGCAAAAGTAGAAATATTGACATTAACTATTTGATTTGACACAATGGAGACCTGACTTTTCAGGCAAAAGGCTGCAAATAAATGAAGGTCCAATAATACTATTGGTGACCCTATTGATCAGAATTATATTCTGCTTTTTGCATGCGTTTTATGAATATTAAAAATATTCACATTTGTCATTGATCTAGTTGTTTTTATAATATATTACAATACTGTATGTTAAAGCTCATTTATGTCACTGGAGAAGGTAACCAGCTTTGCAGGCTGCATTGTAATGATCTAACACACTTGGGAAATTGTTCTCAAGAAAGGTCAGAGAGAACTCTGGGGCTTATGCAGAGAGGAACGTTAAGGTCAAATTCGGCAGGTTTGCGCCAAAAATGTCTGCATTGAAAGAGATAGTGGCGAGAATTTGGCGGGGCTATTCAAATTCACCAGACGTGTGGCGAGAAGCGTGATCTCGCCACTGCGAAAAAACGCAAGATTCCAGTAGCTCCGATGGGCATGAACGCGCCAATCAGAGCTACTAAATGGCGCGTTTAGTGGAAATTTTGCCCGCCAACAAAAGTTGGCTGTATTATGGGCTAATACCGCGCGGCTCAGAATGGCGAGTTTCACGCCAAGTGAAACTCGCCTAATTAGCCATTTCTTGCACACCGCGCTACCGGAGTTCCCTGCATACCACAACTATAAATTCCAATCCTGTGGCGAATTTAAGCAGTACCTCTCTGCATAAGCCCCTCTGTCTGTTATCACATTGATTCAATGCCAAATATAACTACCAAAGTTATTAAGAGGGTTATGTAAGATCAAATCCCATAAAGATCGAATGGATAAAACCTGTGTAGCCAGGTCCCTCTCGCTCCCCTGTTCCCCGCCCTCTCTCCTCTTACTTCAGCTGCTGCTTGGTCGTTGTGGGTGGCGGCGGGCTTGCCAGCCGTCATGTTGGAATGCCAGCCGTCATGTTGGAATGGTGTATACGCATGCGCGGAGGCTCGCCCATGCGCAGAGAATGTGTGGCGGCCATTGAAGGGTTGAGCATGCGCAGTGGAGTGAGCACACGCGGCAGCCCATACGCATTGGTTCTGCGGGACTATAAGCCCCTCAGTGCTCAGGGACAAGAATACCATGTGATGCCAGGGAGCCAATCGCGCAGCTAGTTTTCCTGAGACAGGAGATAGATATTCGCGCGCAGTAAGAGGAGGAGTCAGTCCCAGCTCTTTTTTAAGAAAATACTACCTTTGAGGTCCCTGCCTTAAGCTTTTGGCCTAGATCCATGAAATCATTTTTTAGGACCCTCCATCTTTCTCTACTTTGTCATTGGTGCCAACTTGTACCAAGACCGCCGGGTCAATCTCAGCCCCTCCCAATAATCTATCTACCCAATCCACAATGTGCTGAACCCGAGAGGCAACAAACTGTTCGGTTCATGCAGTCAAGGCAACATATTGCCCTAACTTCCTTCCTAATAATGGAGTCCCCTACCACCACAATCTTTCTTGGTATCTGAGCATCCAGAGTCCCCTCTGTGCTGGAGGAACTATTCCACTGGCTGCTAGAGGAATCAGTCTCTCCCAGCCTTGCCATTTCTGCCCTGACATTCCCAATATCTTCACTCAATATGGCAAATCTATTGGGATGGGTCAGCTCAGAACTGGCCTGCCTCTCCCTATTAACACTGCTTCCCCTTTTAACTTTTACCCAGCTACCTACCTGCTCCTCACTAACAGAACCAACATCTGCACCACTAGTCGAAGAAATGGCCTGCTCAGTGAGCACTAAACCCCTTTCAAGATTGTCAATGTCCCTCAATATTTCACGTTTCCTCTTCAGATCAGCAATCTCTGACTCTAAAGAGACCACCCACTCAACTTCTCAGAGCAGAATGCTCCTTGAAACAGCTGCTCCAAATGCACATACATGTGGCAAGATGTGCATTGAGTGGCATTTTCAATCCTGCTCATTATAGCAACTATGAAGTTTAAAAGTACTAACAGTAAACTGCACTTCAATATACAATACCTTGTTTAACCCCTTCCTTGTTCAAACTCCTTCTGGTTACTGTACATTTCAATTTTAGTTCACTAGTAGTATATTACTTAATCTTTCCAGCAACACATCTCTGATTAAATACTGTGGTCTTTTCCCAATTACATTTTGCACAATGTGTAAAAATAACAGGAAGATATGATCTACGCTCCTCACGACTGTTAAATAAATAGCCTCGTTTTGGCAGTACTTCGTTACTCAACATTGCCAAAAAATTAACTCAGTTCTATTTTCCTATGGCTAATTATACCATAGAGAACAGCACATAATCATTTAACCTCATCACTACCAGAGAGACTTGCAGAGACTTGTATTCTGCAGGACCTATTCAGGTGTATGAGATTTGCAATTCTAGGAACATGTTCTTCAGTGGACATGCAAATTACAAAAAAAAAAAATAATGATTCCCCTTTTCCTAGATACAGGCATACCCCGCTTTAAGTACACTCACTTTAAGTACACTCGCGAGTAAGTACATATCGCCCAATAGGCAAACGGCAGCTCACGCATGCGCCTGTCATCACGTCCTGAACAGCAATACTGGCTCCCTACCTGTACCGAAGCTGTGCGCAAGCGGGTAGACAATAGAGCCTGTTACACATGCCTTATTTACATTAGTTATGCACGTATATGACGATTGCAGTACAGTACATGCATCAATAAGTGGGAAAAAGGTAGTGCTTCACTTTAAGTACATTTTCGCTTTACATACATGCTCCGGTCCCATTGCGTACGTTAAAGCGGGGTATGCCTGTATTGAACTGCAAATGATTAGAAAGACAACATGCTACCATACAGTATTTTGAAAATTTCAACTTAAAGAAAAGGGAGCTAGAGCGGGTGTCAAAGTTTAAGGATCAGTACTTTAAGCCAAAGACTACTTTTACTTTTTCAGCTTGTGTTCCTCATTTCTCAGTAGTCCCTGATCTCTCACTTTAAAGGTGCCATCCATCCTAGGACCATCATTAACTAATGCTTGTGACATGTTGAAGGGGTTACATTGAGTGATTGATGCATGTTGTACACAGATCTGTTCAAAAAATATTTTAATCGTTGTTTTTTAAACGTGGCGAGCTGAGACGTGGGAGTAGTTTGATTCACTCCTGCTGCTCCCTTGAGTTACTGTGTGTTGAGTAAGTCCTTGCACTGCCAGAGTCCTCCCCTCTCCCATTTCAGTGATGGATTTGTAGTAAGAACTAAGGGCCTCATGCAGTAAGCGTTGATAAGGGAATTATCGCCATTTTATAGCCAAAATTGGGTTTGAGATTCAGTAAGCGCCGATAAGTGCTTGATATCGCCATGTTTCGGAGCCGATTATTTTGTTATGGCCAGTCGGCTGCCGATAAGCCTGTTTTCGCCACTGATCGCCACTTTTTTAAATCGGCTGGATTCAACAAAAAAAAACAGCTTATCGGGCCTGATCGGCACTACGAAATTGAGATGTTATGGCCAATTTCTCCCGCCAACTAAAGTTGGCAGTTTGGAGGGGAGAACGATCGCTAAGGCTGCCGCAACGGCACTTAGAAAAAAAAAACTTCTGTACATCAATGGAGTCAATGGAGCGGGGACGTATAACAGTATAGTACTGTTTACATTTCATTGCTCACAATACAAACGTCATTTGCATTACAGTGTGGGGGCATTCCCTGCATTGTGTCACAGCTGACGTGTATTATTTGCATAACATTATACTTTTACATGTTTGCAGCATTTGCGGGTCACATTACTCATCATGTGATGATGTGCCAAGGGAAAATACTATACTCAACTCTTAAAGGAGAACCTCACATCATATCACACATTTTATTGAACTGAGCAACAATTATTTACATGATGTTACACATGACACACATGTCACACATACACCGTATATTCATGTTCCTTTACATTACACAATGCTTGTAATGTGACACGCATCTTTAAACGTTCATGTACATCTAAATTCTCATGTTTACATCTAGTTTTGGGTCCTCCCTATTTTCATGACGTCACTTATTGGACGCTCAATCACATTGCATGTTTACATTGTAACCGTAGCATTACAAGCACTTCAACCTAACTTATACACACATGTACAGTAATTCAGCATTGGGACACCTTGTTAACTCATTCTATACCAACTATCCTCATTACACAAATGCATGCATATGCACACGACTATTCATTGTTGTCAACATGTCACAATAACATGCCTAATTACACATGTTACACAAAACTTTTCCCACGTCAATCTCAGCCTTTTTGCCTAATTACATGACTGACTGTTGCGTTCACAAGTGTTACATGCATTGCACATTCAACTATTTATTTGCAAGCAATGTTTCTACAAAGGTTCACGTCACATCATTGCCAAATATCATCATTCCCTGCAGAATACACACAACAAATACTTATAACAAGAACTGCACACAGCTTGCCACAGAAGTACTTTATTATGTTAATGTAACACCTTGCATTTTACTATGTCACCTGACATCATCACATACCTATTTAAAGGACGCCCATTACCTGCTCATTCACAGCTACTCATTTCAAAATGTTGAGATTGTTTAGGAGACGATTTTGTAATGCACTATGAGCGTTGTGCGCTGTGTCTTTTTTGTATCAATACTGCCTGCCTGCTAAACCTGGGGGTCCAAACACCGATAAAACATCCAGGAGTCACACAGCCATTAATGGTTAATTACATTAAGATTGCTGTCTTATAGTAAGTGAGCAACTATAAGAGCCAAGTTTAACTCAATAGTATCCAGATTTACAACACAGTGTACACAATTATTGCCTTCTCTCTTTTTGGGGTGATCCTGCTCCTTCTGGATCTTGGAGGAGAAATTACCAGGAAGTAATACATTGAGAGTTACCTCTCGTTTTCAAGTATGTCCTGGGCATAGAGTTAAGATGACAAATAATACATGGTTACAATACATAGTTACATAAGCGAACAGGGTATACATTATGTACAAGACATTGCGTGCATAGTTAGAGATAATATAAATTATAGGCATATGTAACATAGACAAAGAAGCCGTCCCAAGACTGCTTGTGATTTGCACGCTGAGCACCTGACAAGTTTTAGGTGTGTGGCAAGGTTGGAGGGAAGAGGGGATGACTCAGGGCTTATTGTTTGGAGGATGATAAAGGTGAGTGGTGTAAATGTTGACTGCATGATTTAGAAAGGGTCTGAGAGCTGTGGGAAATGGGTAATAAATGGGAAGTGTATATGGAATAACAGGATGAGTACTGTATGTTGTAAAAAGGTGTCTGAGTGTGGTGTGTCTGTGAGTAATGGGTGAATAAGTGAGGTCTAATGAGAGCTTTGCCCTGAGATGTTAAAATACCTTCAGTGGAGCCAGTGGCAGAGTTCCCATTAGGCCCAGGCCTGCGGCGCCAAAAATGTCCACCCCATATAAAATATGACGCACTCTCTGGAATATCGGGCTAATGGGAAGGTACTTACATGTGGTGGGAACCTCCTTGCTGCTACCAAATTACACCGCAGACGGCACCAACATGACATCCCACGGCACCAAATGACTTCATGACGTTGCCTTACCATGGCAACGTGATGCCTTACAACATCACATTGGTGACGTCCGCAGCGTCATTTGATACTGGGTTTCCAAAGGATGAGAGCGGCAGCAAAGAGGTGGCCATTGCATGTAAGTGCCTAGTGCTGCCTATGTTCAAAACAAGTTGAGAACCACTGGCATAGATTAATTCAAAGCTTTAGCTTTAACTGGGCATCACTAGAAGATTTCAAAAAGTTAAATTATAGGGCTACAGTATATACCGTGGCTAATGTTATTGCACTCATTAAGGCAATATTTTCCGTGAAAGCAGGTGAGTCATTTAACGTGAGATTTGACATGGTGCCACTGAAACTAATGTTGATGTGCACGAAATGAAGCTTCACTTAGTGTTTTCTTTACAACAATGACGCATGAATGGGTGTAATAATGTCAGCTACATCTGTAAGTACTGAAAATAAGCCTTTATTGGGAGTTATTTGTTAAACTGCGATGGTGTCATTGATTGAAATCAATGTGAGCTTCCATGCAATTGTTTCCCGATCTGCACTAGAACAGTTATTCTGACTATTTGGAAAATACATAAAAAGACAAGGGTCCTACTACTCGGGCGATGAAACTAATGCGCGTTCTCCTCCGTGTAAAACGTACGTAGGGAGTGACGTCACGATGGTGACGCCGATGCGATGTAGCGGGTCTGATCCGATAATCTACTGAACCGGTTGTATTGCGCTCTTTACCATTCAATAGCACATTGTTTTCATCTCCAAATATCTACAAGCATTTGTGGAGCCTTTTACTATTGCTAATACAGCATACATAGCATATCTGGGCCGATGTTTATACATGCATTTCGATGCACCCGCAAGCTTAGCTAAGCATGCATTAGTACCACACATGTGTAGCCATGCCTGGTTTTGGCTACTATTCTGTCCTCCCTGACATGCAGGCCCTGGTAACCGTGCAGGCAGTGTCAGGACCAATCCAGGGTTTTCCCCACCGGCAGCAGCTCCCTTGAGTGACAGGGGAGGAGGTGGGCTAAGGCCTGTGTTCTGCCCAATAAGGGGCTCAGACCTTTGACAATAGTCTCTCCCCTTGAGAGAGACTAGTATCACACAGAGGTGTACAGGGCTGTATGCTGCATTGCAATAAAAGACCGTTCCAGTTAAAATATACTCCTGCCTGTCGTGCAATCTATCAGTGGGAGTGTAGTATAGTTCTCCTGCAGGGATTGCCTTCATATTCCTGGAGCCTGTAAGAGATGGAGACACTGACACCAGAGTTAGAATAACCAGCTAATACCCCAGAAGCCAGTACTGATGCCCCCAACGCCATCGACTGACCACTCAGTATCCTGTAAGCCAGCAGATACTAGCACTACACACCTGCTAGCTAGGGAAAATCTCCCAGAGGGTGGGGGAAACACCGCTACACGTGTTTTCAGTGATTCATCTGAGGTGATATTTGAGATCTAAGGAGTCTGGTTTTCTATGAGAAACGGCCGTTTTACTATATCATGGTGCATCCTTGTAAGTGTCTTGTGAGTATGTATTAGTGGTTTTCTGGGGCAAAAACCCCCTGATTTGGTTATTTATCTGCTACAGATAAGCATAGAGATTCCCCACTACTAGGTAATACTACCCTTACTCTGGTATTAATGCTGTGTCTGTTTTGTGTGCACTATATACATTGTATGTCTTGATTGCTATACTTACAGTAGCATGTATCCGTAGACTCAGACATGGATACAGATTAACCAATAGCTCTATTAACCACGTACCTCTATACTACAACCAATCCATGGCAGTGTTCACATTAGTGAACTGATTGCATTATCCTTTGACCCTGCATTCACAAGAGAGGATTTTAAATACACTATTGTATATATATCACAGAAATTTTCTTGGTACACTGTTCTGTACACCATGTAAAAATATCCTAGCATTATTGTTGAAAAAATATTTTATTTCTGTTTTTAAGAGTACAGTAGGAGATTTTGAGAAATAGCTCAAAGATTTAATGTATTCTCAATATTCTATTGTATCTTATCTGGACGAGTGCATATATACGTGTATGGGAATCTTGCGTGTCTCCTTCAATAGGGTTACACTTATGTGTTGTCTATTTGGAAAATACAGTAAGTTGCCAGGCTGGAATCATACTACTGCACCGACACACTTTATTCGAGCAAATACCCAGTATGTACCTGGCAGATACCTGGAATGCGCCGCTCCTCACCTCTGACAAGCCCCGTTGCGTTTGCCTTCCCAGCCTGGGTTCATGCCTGGCTGACGGGCGGCTGATCTGTTAAATGATAATGATTAGGATTTAATAGGCTGCAATGCTTCGCGTGTCTAACAGATGGCATAAATTCATGAATTGTAATGCAGTATATATATATATACTGTGCAGTATTGCAGCCAGCGGGAATAAAATGCTTCAATCCCTGGCTGGAAAATACCTCAATGTACTCGGGCAGAAAACAGTCAAAAACCTCAATACACCCGGGTATACCCGAATTCGTGGGACTAGCCGAGCTCGAATAAAGTGTGTCGCCAGTGTATATAATGTGTTAATTCATGAAGCTGTGGCTGAATGCACCAGTCAGACATGCAGTATACACATTTAAATTAATAATGTAAGAGTTCCTTATTTACAAAGCTGTGGTAAAGTATCTGAGCAGCATGAAATAATCTCATTCATTTTGAATAGGCCTTCTACTGTATGTACGGCACAGTAACTGTACCTTTAAGAATACGGCTAGAGATGGGCACATTTTTCTAAATATCACCTGCTGATTATCCTTGAAGTTTTTTTCCCCAAAATGCGATCCACACACAAAAATCCTTTGGCGCATGGGGCACTAAAAAATGTTCCACTTGAATTTATTAAAATTAAGATCACTCAGACCCTGAAATATGGGTTTTTCTGGAGAGCTAGAAGAGAGAGAAGCACGAGAGAGAAGCGCGAGAGAGAAGCGCAAGAGAGAAGCGCGAGAGAGAAGCGCGGGAGAGCCTGAGAGTTCTCACCCTGTTTGGAATGACGACACTCCCTTCCTCATAAGGTGCCTTAATGTCATGTCAGGCTTTGTGGAAATCTTCTATGGGGTTAATTTATTTATTTATAAAATGTATTACCAGGAAGTAATACATTGAGAGCTACCTCTCATTTTCAAGTATGTCCTGGGCATAGAGTTAAGATGGCAAATAATACATGGTTACAAATACATAGTTACATAAGTGAACAGGGTTATACATTATATACAAGACATTGCATGCACATTTAAAGATAATATATGTTATAGGCGCATGAAACAGTTACAGACCAGATTAAAATATGAGACAACTTTAGACTGGTGGCGGCTTTGAGAGTCCCAGGTAGATTGTTCCAGTTGTGAGGTGCATGGTAAGAGAAGGAGGAGTTGCCAGATACTTTGTTGAACCTTGGGACCATGAACAGTCTTTTGGAGTCCGATCTCGGATGATAAGTGCTGATTGTGGTAGGGGTGAGGAGCTTGTTCAGATAGGCAGCTAGTTTGTCCAGAAAGTATATGAAGGCATGATAGAAAAGTTGAATTTGGCGCGTTGACTCAAGTGATGATCAATCTAGTTCTTTGAGCATTTCACAGTGATGTGTGTTGTAGTTGCATTGGAGGACAAAGCGGCATATTGAATTGTAGAGTTTGCTAAGGTAAGTTTGGGGTGCTATGCCATATACTATGTGCCCATAGTCTACCATTTGCATTAGCACCTGCTGTGCAATGCGCTTTCTGACCAGAAGACTTAGGGAAGATTTGTTCCTATAAATTACACCTAGTTTGGCATACAGACGAGACAACAAGTATTCTAAAGCTTGCTTTAAACTATGTGTGAAATAAGGAGAATGAACCCCGCAGTGTCCGGTGCTCTACAACATACTGTTGATATTGTGCAACTTCTGACATATATGGTAAAATGGCAATCCTGCTGCAGATAAAACAATTGAATGATGAAAGTCTAAACAGAGTACGGGAAACAGACTAAAAACCTGGGTGGGGGGCTAGTAAGCAGGGAATAGATAGAGACAGGAAGAGAAGCAACCATGGATGCCTCTCTCGTGTACTCACGGGATACTACAGCCTGCTGCCCTTACCCGACCTGGTGTCTTCACTGCCCGTCCTGTCCTGCCGGTCCCAGCTCTGCGAACACTGCACTTGTGTATGATGTCATCGCAGGAATTAAACTGCTTCTCTGGAACGATCCCAGCGTGCCATGCGCTCCGGCGCTCCTCACACTCCAAGGGGGCGGCACAAAGCGTTTCACGCTGGAAGGGAGATACGGCTCCCAATGCAGGAAGGATTGCCTGCATGCTCCAGCCAGATAATAGCCAAAGTAGTGATGAAATGTAGGCGGTTACTGCATAACAGAACTCAGCCAAATAAAAATAAAATCAGCTTTATTGAATTTGAATGCTGCACATCACAGAGAGAACCTCTCAGCATTCAAATTCAATAAAGCTGATTTTATTTTTATTTGGCTGAGTTCCGTTATGCAGTGACCGCCTACATTTCATCACTACCTTGCCTTAAACTAGCCCGGTTACATGCTGGGTACATGCTGGGTTTAACCTGGCTAGTTTAAGGCAAGTTTAAGGCATTTCTGCATTGATTTATGACCCATTGGATTAACACAGCAGGGGTCCCTGGCAGTTCTATTCAGTTTGAATGGGACTGCCAGGGACACCCGCTGTTAATCTGATGGGCCATTAGTCATGCAGAAATGCCTTAAACTTGCCTTAAACTAGACCAGCATGTTCCCAGCATGTACCTGGATCTTTTTGGCGATTGCCACTGGTTTGTGTTAGAATAACTGCCGGCACTGCAGTAGGTTTTGGATGTCAGGTCATCAATGTGCAACCCAAATGTTAAATGGGAGTCAAACCATATACCAAAATATTTAAAACTAGTAACTGGGGCTAGGATGGTATTAGTTGGTTCTGATCTGGAGTTCATTATCATGGGAGACCAGGACTATTGCACCAGGGACCAATCCCTGGCAGACAGAATTAACAAAATGTTAGTTTATTGGACAATAATATATCTACAACTGTTACAGACATACAACACACACTCCCAACTGGGGTAACTGGGAATACCGTACAGATCTAGGTACAGGGACCTCCATGAGGAGATTTTTCCTCTTCTTTTCCCACAGGATCCAACAGGAACTGTACTTGCATCTTGTCACAGGAGACCAGAAACTTTTAACACCTTTAATATTTGTACTGGGATCGTACATTAGACAAAACAAAATAGTAGAAACAAAATGTAGTTTATTTCGGTAAACCCACGTACAACAAGAAGAATTACACAATATACAGTTAAAAGCAAAATTACTGGGTGTCTTGGGGGAAAAAAAACTAGGCTTTCCTATGTGCAGGGCGCCTGTTTCTGCAGGCTTACCCTGACCGGAATATCCACCCGGCTCTCCTGTCCTCTTTTCGGCTTGAGCTCCTAGCCCTGACCATTACGTTTGATTTGTAGAACTTAGCCGCAAAAGACGGGACTTAGGGCTCTATGCAGTAAGCGCCGGAAAGGCTTTTTTCGCCATTTTCTCGCCAAAATTGCCTTTCCGATTCAGTAAGCGCCGAAAAGTGCCCAAAATGAGCATTTTTTTTCCCGAAAAAAAACTTTTCGCCATCCGGGTGCCCATAAGCCACTTTTCGGCACTTTTTGAAATCGGCTGAATTCTAGTAGCCCCGATCAGCTTTTCGCTGCTGATCGGCACTCTAAAATTGAGAATGTAACACCAATCCAGCCCGCCAACTAAAATTGGCAAGTTGCTGGGGGAGAAGCATCAGCAAGGTCGACAGGTAGAAAAAATCAGGCCTTTTTCCTGCTTGGGATTGATGCCGGGGGTCTCCGGAGCTGATACCCATTAATAGCAGCACCGGAGCACCCCGGCATGCATCCGAGGCAGGAAAAATTCATTTAAAGCCCACTTCATTAACTTAGCGGCTAACCGCTAAGGCAATGAAAGGGTTAACCAGCCGTGCCAGGTTTATTGTGGGTAGCGGGGGTGGGTGAAGGGGGTATTTTGCCCTTGGTGGCTGTTTAGGGCCTGCGGGGGGGTTGCGGGTGGACTTAACCCCTTCATGATCTTAGCGGTTAATACCGCTACGGTCATGATGGGGTTAAGCCCTCCCGCAAAGGGCGGCGGGTGGCTGAAAGGCAGATGCGGGAGTGTGGGCGGCGGGTGGGTGAAAGGTGGGAAGGCGGCGGGCGTATGGGCGGCGAGTGGGTGAAAGGCAGAGGCGGGAGTGTGGCAGGTGGGTGAAAGGCAGAGGCGGGAGGTGGCGGGAGTACGGGCGCCGGGTGGGTAAAAGGCAGGGGCGGGGGGGGGAGGCAGGGGCGGGGGGGAAGGCAGGGGCGTGGGGGAGGCCGGGAGGCCAAGGGGGGGTGTCACTGTGTGTCTGTCCCTGTGTGTGTCAGTGTGTCTGTCCCTGTGTGTGTGTCAGTGTGCCTGTCCCTGTGTGTGTGTCAGTGTGTCTGTCCCTGTGTCTGTCACTGTGTGTGTCAGTGTGTATGTCGGGGGAGGGGGCAGGAGGGGGGGGGTCAAAAACGGAGCTGGAGGAGGGGTCAAAAACGGAGCTGGGGGAGGGGTCAAAAACGAGTTGAAAAAGGAGCTGGGTGGGGGGTCAAAACGGAGCTGGGGAGGGGTCAAAAACGGAGCTGGGGGTGGGGTCAAAAACGGAGCTGGGGATGGGTCAAAAACAGAGCTGGGGAGGGGTCAAAAACGGAGCGGGGGGGGGTCAAAACGATGGGGGGGTAAAAAAACAGAGCTGGGGAGGGAGTCAAACACCCCCCCCCCCTCCTCCAGCAGTAGCAATTCCTTACCTCAGGCAGCAGCAGTGTGGCCAGGGGTTGGGGACCCCTGGGTTAGAGCGCACCGGCCAATGAGAGCCATGGGGGCGGGCAATCCGGAGGGGTGAGACATAGTGTGTGTATATACTGTAGACACAACCGGCCATGAGAGGTGTGGGGGGCGGGTTGGCCAAGGAGCCATCTCATTGGCCTGAGGCGGAGTGACGGGCCAAAGGTAATGTGATTGCCCCTAGACACAGGGACATACAATGTTTAAAAAAAATTAAAAAAAAAAAAAAAAAAATATATATATATATATATAATATGTAGCCCTTTTTGTGAACCGGCCTGACCCACCCAATCTCACATTGGCCCCTTGTGGTCTAACCGGTCCCTTCCTTGCGGCACACCTCTTCTAAGGAATACTGGTAACTGTATCACACCTGTGGCTCCAGAGATCTGAGCCTGCTAGCTGGGAGCCTGGGGAAACCTTACCATTTACCTGGTGCAGCGCCTCCACTTACCAGGATCCCGGTTATGAAAGATAGCCCTGGGTAAGAAATACATAACACACATAACGATAGAAAGAATACTAACACTTACGAGAACATAGCAAACCATAACACGACATAACTATGCTCTATCCGTGTAACCCTCAGCCCAAGGTCTGGTGTTCCCACCCAGTGTCCTGTGATCCCCCACAACCCAATGTCCGTACGCCTACGGAGGTCGTGGGTGACTGCGCAGTCACTATGAACTAATAGGCCTGTTGGTGCACATTAATACAGAGGTACTTCCGAGCACTCCGATGCTCGGGCTGCAACACTCTTCTCAAAGGGTCAGACGTGCGATGCATCCGTCTGATCCTATCCAGGTACTTCTCCGGACCCAACGAGGGTCCCACCGCTTCACGGAACACAACCGCCTCTCGGTAAACACCACCGTCTCACGGGAACAGCAAACCGCCGCTATCCCTATCTATCCCTAACTAACCCTAACGTGACGGAACCCTAACCTAGGGCCTGTCCCGATGAACCGCAACCTGGGGTGGCTTGGGGAATTCCTAGGGCCTGCGGATAATACCCTGCCCCACTCCCCTAGCTACCCACGTCCCTAATCCTCCCTAACAACTAGCTACTCCTAAAGCGCTGCCAGCAGGACCCACAGCTCTCAACCGTCAGCCTGCAGACGTTCGCACACGCTGCACACACTGCTCCAGCACATGCAGAACAACACACAGAACGATACACACACCATCCACTGAACCCGCAGCAAATACCCACTGCTCGCACTCTGTGCCTATTTGCCAGTGCGCACAGCACTACCCGCTGTGGCACTTCCAAACCTGCACCTCTCACACTAAGGGTGACCTCCTTATTAGGGCCGTCCCTCTTCAGTTACCCCTGTCCTTACCGGAATTGGGGCCTGCCTGGGGACCTAAGGAGAACCCTTACCTGTGCAGGAGCCCACGCACTCCACACACCCTTCCTACTCCTTCCTCTGCCTCTCCTGACTGCCTTGCAAAAGCCGGAAATGATCATCTTTCCCGGGTGAGTCTCCAGCCCTATTGGCCCTATAGGCACCTGGTGCCTATCTCCTATGCCTCCTGGGAGTTGTAGTTTCCAGGAGGCTGCTACAGCATTGGGGCGCCGCGTGCGCGCTTCTCCCGCCATGCGCGAACGCCTAATGGCCGCCGCAACATCTCGCTCCCCTTCTTCCTACTCTCGCGCGATCTCTCCCTAGCCCTGGGGCTACCTGCGCCTACGCGATCACTGCGCATGCGCGAGAACTCCCTTCACTAGCCGCCGGGCCTGTAGCAACGCGATCGGCCTTAGCGACGGCCCGATCGCGTTCCCCGGCAACCGGCACGCACTAGAGGGATGCGCGCTGCTCCGCATGTGCCCCCACCCTCGCAAAGTGCCGGCGGGTCTGTCGCTACCTCCGCGGCACCCGCGACCAACACGGCACTCGCTGAGGGGGGGTCAGAGAGGGAAAATAACCTCAGGGCTACATATATATAGATATATATATATATATTATTATATATATATATATATATATATATATATATATATATAGTGGTTGACAAATCCCCAAAAATCTACTTGCCACACAAAAAATCTACTCGCCACCTAGTACCAAACGTGTGCTGCTTGGGCCAATATTTACTCGTCCCGGGGGTAAATCTACTCGCCCGGGGCGAGCAAATGTATAGGTTTGTCTGAACACATATATTATATATATATATATATATTATAATAATATATTATATTATATAATATATATATATATAATATATATATATATATTATATTATATATAGATAGAAAAAGTAGATTTTACCAGATTGGAGTCCGGAAAAAACGAGACAGCACACAGTCCAGTAGTTCCAATGAAGCTGTATTCAAAGTAACATGGCACCACCTCCAACGTTTCGGTCCACTCAACGTGACCTTCCTCAGGGACGTGCAATAAGTGAATGCTAATCCACCCCCTTTAATACCCAAACAAATCAAAATTAAAATGAACTCACCCGTGTAAGTGCAACATTGCCCGCGAAACTGCGCCGCTGTGACACGCATGCAAATGCTGGAACGCATCGCCATCTTGGATTTAGTGATGTGGATCGTCCTGCTAAACTACGGTGGCCTCTATGGTATAGACCTAAACTAGTGGCAGGATCGCGCATGCGCGGACTCCTCAATGCCCCGTTATGCCGTGACCCGCAATCAACTACTGAAACGCATCGCCATATTGCATCTAATGCTTCAGCTTTACTAACACAGCTAAGGTTGCCTGAATGAAGCCTGTACCCAATACAGTGGCGGTTCGCGCATGCGCGGACCTCCCCAGGCCCCACAGTGAGGAAAATGCAGTTACACACAGGATTCTTACAACCCTATATCTGTCCCCATAACGCGCATCTGAGCGCCTGCGTGTAGACACAACCCAAAGAATATATATGTAAATCTGGTATTATGAATGCCCAAGCTCTATATTAAAAGGGGCTACTGGCTAATGGGACCGCTCTAGGGAGGCTCTAGCAAGATGGCACAATAAAACGTATTGATATGTGCTTTGTTATTTGCTTGAAAAAGTAAACATCATATCCAGGAGGACATGCTCCAGCACAAGATCGCATGGCACACACAGCAGACATGACAAATACAAATTAAACAACAAACATGTGAAACTCTGTGTGCATCACAGTGAGGTGTATTGTTATTAATGTCCCACTATAATAAATACTATGACTACAATGACTAATAAAGTCTAAAATCGAAAAAAAGATACCATGTGTGGTCAAACCAATCTATTCTTAAATAGAGGGACCATTGAGCATATGGCGTGTACGCCTAACTTGACAACTTGAAATGGACAAGAGTATGTCCACCCGGAGCAAATGTACATATTGCACTCCGTTAGCTATCTCTGTCCTGAGACAGCTTGTCACCGACACGATGTATTTAAACAACATATCAGATATTCTGCAGTCTCAAATGCAACATGCTGTATCAAAAATCTCGAAGCGGGACATTATGAACAATCTTGATGCACACACCATAACCTTAGGGTGACTTTGTGAAAATAACAGTACAAGGGCACATATAGAAATAACACATGAAGAAGTGATGAAAAAATATTAAAAAAGGAACACTGACAGGAAAAAACTCAAAGCAACTAAACAGAAAACAATTGTTCATCAACTCAAAATATCATAGTCCTGATTTCATTCATAAGAAACACCCTAACGAAAAATCTTCGTTTAAGCCAAAAGGGGCCACTGTCTTTAATTCAAAGATGTGCCTCGCTTCGCTTTGCAATAAAAGTCTGTTTCTATCACCCCCTCTTGCGGGCGCTCGGATCTGCGAAATTGGCATGCACCTAAACGTTGCCAATGAATGTTTGAAGTCCCTGAAATGTTTGGCAACAGGGAGACATTTAAACTCCAAATCCTTGGCGTCTGTAGATAATGCTTTACGAATTGTTGAACGATGGATAGCTATGCGCTCTTTAAGCATTCGCACTGTCTTACCGATATAGAGTAAGCCAAAATATATGACAAATTTTGATTCACAATTCAGATGTTGGTGAATTTTGATTTTGGTCCCACTGTGTGGATGGCAATAGAAAGGCCCCACCTGCATATATTGGCAGTTTGTGCACCCCTTGCACCTGTAGGCCCCAGGCTTTTGGGCTAACCAAGTTTTGTCCTTGCTATATTTGTCAGTTGGATCTGCTTGCGTGATCATGTCCCCAATTGACGGACCACGGCGGAAACAAAACAAGGGGGGTTCACGGAAGTGTTTGCCTATTTTGTCATCATTCGCTAAGACGTGCCAATTATCCCTAATGCCACGTTGTATGCATGGGAATGCAGTGCTGAATGTGCTTATGACATTAAATCTTGAGTTAATAGTTTGCTCTCCCGGATCAGTATTAGCACGATCTACATTGTCTAATCGGATCACACGATCAAGTGCATCTTTGACGTCGACAGGGCTATAACCTCGCTCAAGGAACCTATTAGCCATGTTGATAAGAGCAGGTTCCAACTCTTTATGATCGCTGGTGATTCGCTTCACTCTTAGTAGTTGTGAATACGGAAGACCCTTTTTCAACGGTTAAATCCACTCGCCCGGGGCGAGCAAATGTATAGGTTTGTCGAACACATATATATATATACAGTATATAGAGATATATATAGATATAGATATAGATATATATATATATATATATATATATATATATATATATATATATACGGTATATTGCACATATTGCACCGTCCATGCCCCCTCCAATGCTGCAAAACATAAACAAGAATAAAAACAGCCAATGTAATGTCTCCTAACCCCTTAATCACCATAGAGGTTATTAACCGCTACAGTCATTAAGGGGTTAACCCACCCTCACCCACCACTCGGGAGGCCTAAATACCCTCCCCCACTACTCCCCACCCCGTGAGGCCTAACCACCCTCACACACTACCCAGCCGGGAGGCCTATCCACATACCCTTAGGACCAATACCCCCTTCCCCCACCCCCAATACCCACAATAAAAACAATACACAGCCCCACAATAAACATCATCATATTTGACAACATCCCGTCTCCTGTTTGAACTACTCTGTGCACACTTGCTGGCACCTTAAGCAGATGCTGCATAGAGCCTTATAATAAATGTATCAAACATAAAACATATTTTAATACATTATGGACTGTGGGGAGACTCATGACTGTAAGGGATATAAGACTGAAATATCGGGGCTAGAAAACCAGGAGTCTGGTGGACACTAGGCAGCCCCAGTGTAATTCCACCCACATACCGGCAAATCGGCCTGCTTGCCGGGGAGAATTAGGGGACTACCGGTATCTCGGGCCCCGAACTTCTGCCAACAAAACAATTGTATTTCTACCCAAAATATCCCACCTAAAACTTACACAAAGAAAATGTCATGAGTCTTGGGCAAAGGGAACATGGAAAGTTGAAAAGCAGGGGTCACTTTAACGTCTCATGCAATGGTACCTGGCCCCTGGTTTATAGTGCTAGCTAGCTCCCTGGGACCCACAGGGCCCAAGGGTAACCATATGGGCATAACCTTTATTGTATAGCCTGGTTACCCTTGCCCATCACACACCTTATGCCTGGAACTGACGCAACAACAGCAATAGCTTCAGGTTCAGTTCAGCAATCTCTTCTCTCTCTAACTAGGGCCTCCCTCCCCATCCTTTATACCCCATGGCATAACATGGTTACATAAAAGAGAGTTAAGGCCAGCTGTCTTCAATATGACCCAGCCCCTGATTGGTGGGTGTGATGGTAATGGGGTGCCAAGCTAGTAATAAAGGGGTCACCCCCATTAGGCACCCCCTGTAACTGTCTGAGAAGTGAGGGGTTAATCAAAAATGTACCTATAATACATATGTTCCCCTGCTTCACAACCAAAATGAATGTCCCTTTGGTTATCATTATTTTTATTCCCCTGCTTCAGGGCAAAACGTGTTCTCTTTGTTGGATGTATATATTGTTCTAATTATAGGTGGTTGTACCTTTACAGTGTATGCACCAACCACATACACTGGGATCAGGCCGGGAGGGAAAGGGTTAATTGTATTTACAGGTTTATGGCCCTTTATTCCCCTTCCCGCCTTTTCAGTCTCCATTTGCAGCCTGTGCCATAGGTCGCCATTTGCCACATGTTCTCCATACAACCCTATGGAGATTTCACAGATTTGGGCCCGATACCTGAGAAGACCTGCAGATGGCGCCCGAGAGGAGGAGCGGAGCTTCCACATTGAAAGTGAATGGAGTAATGTATTTCAATGGGGATTCCTCGAGTCCGACCTCCAGGAACGAGCTGGCAGCCAGCCAGACCGCAAAACCACAAAAGCGGATACAAGTTCAATTAGGAGCTTTGATCACTCAATTGGCGTGGGAACTAGGCTATGGTCAAGTTCACCACCAATTAACGTGTGTAACTTTTGTTTTAGGGCCGTCAGCAATAAAATTATTTATGCCCCTAGCTCAGGGGGACCCCTTACGCGACCCCAACAGGGTCCGACAGTCAATGACGGCGAGAAAGGGTTGCGCCGGCCATGAGGGTCCCACCATTGACCGCAATTTCGGACGAGAAAGCCGCGAGGTGAAAACGGCTAAGTCCAAAAGTGTATAAATTGAAAACCCATAACTCCGGTTCTGTAAGGACTAGAGGGCTGGGATTTGGCCACCATGTAGTCATAGTTCCGGCATGACTGCATGGCAATTCCCGACCCTCTCCGACCAACCGAACGGAGTATGGGTAAGTTTGAAAAAACGTGGTTTCGCCATTGACTTCAATGGCGGAGGAGCTCCATTGAATCCTATGGCGGCGCCGGCCCCATTGATTCCAATAGAAGAGTGAAATGCAGTGATTTCTTTTAGCCAATAGTGGAGAATCCTGCATTAAAGCTAATAGGTGATTTTAACTTGGTTTTGTTGTCTCCGGTTCTGGGGGTCATGGGAGGCTGAAATTTGGCCACTATGGTGAGTGTCCTGTGGCATGAGGACCTAGCAAATTTCAGCCCGCTCAGACCCACAGAACGGATTATTTTAATATATGTATAATATTAAAATGTTACTCTGCATCCCTGATATTGCAAAGCCCGCGAAAGCCACTGGCCCAGAAGGAATGTTAATGGGCACAGGGCAACAGGATGTCTGAGGGGAACCCATGAATGAAAGGTTCACCGCCCTTGATTAAGTATTCTAGGGCGGAGAAGAGCAGGACATGGGTACTTGTGTAAAGTGTTGTGTTTCACATCTCTGGTCGGAGTTTCCCGGGCTAGAATCCCAAATGGCAGACTAGGAGACGCCAACTTTTCAGTGTGGGTTGCAGGAAATGGGACTGATCAGAGGAATGTGAGCATATGCCAGCTACCTGGGGGCAGGTACCAAAGTGCTTCCCACGTTAGCTGGCACAAGGTAATTGGGTGCAGATAATTGTGAACCAATTTCTGTGACCCAATGTTAGGGATAGAGCCAAAATCCTTTATAACTGATTGTCAGCTCTATGCCCAGTGTCTTCGTTACTACATCTGAATGATACCTGATGCCTGATGAATTGCTAATCCAGTCCTGATTACTTCATTGACCCATTCCCACGAAAGTGTCCATATTCTGTGTGTTAGGCCTGGGACATAGTCCCACGGACCCCGCTGAGCCGTGCTGAGCCGCGCTGAGCTGATGAACTTACCCCCTTCATCTGTGATCAGTGCGGCTTTAGCAGCTGCTTCCGCACGCTTTCGCATGCGTGTGAAGGCTGAGAAATTCTGAGGAGACAGGCAAGTTGAAAATTTGCCGCTCAGGGGAGGAGAGGAGCGGTCACGTGACCGTTCACATCCAATGGGAGCGAGGGACTAGCCCCGCCTCCCGTCACGCCTCTGTTCCGCCTCTGCCACGCCTTCGCCCCGCCTCTGCCTTGCCTCTGTCCCGCCCCCAAAGCGGCTCACTTCCTCGCCTGCCAGGACACAAAAAAGCTCCAGTTTGAGAAGGCAGAGCAGGAGCACGGCTCAGTGCGGGCACCATGCCCGAGGCCTTATTTGTACAATCCTGTTTGTTCACCGTATCTCTAAGAAATAAACTTTATTTATCATATCATAGTCGCATTCGATTCAACCCAGTGATTTTTGGTGTATATTATAAACCTGCACAAGCTCCCGTGACAGGCTTATAATAAAATTGGTGGCCGTGGCGGGATTGCATTGAATCTGTATTACAGTTTACTGCGGGACTCTGTAATACAGTAGGAACTCGGGTAAAGTGCAAGTTCCTAAGGCTAATGATATTGAACACACTGTTGTACATCATATAACAGGGGATATGACACCACCTCATTGTTCCCCTACTTGTGGAGCGATCGGGGAACCCTGGAGGAGCGGACACAGTTCATGACTATGGCGATGAACCGACCTGCTTACCCCCTCCATGAGCACGGAGCTCGAGCAACTTCGCCCTGGACTCAACAGCCTCTTGCGGGGAGGTAGTCCACCGATGGCGGAGAAGTTCTGGAATGAGCCCGGAGCCCGAACAACTGCGCCTTGGACTCAGCAGCCTCTTGCGGGATGTTGTCCACCGCGGTGGAGGAGTTCCGGCAAGTGTGGCGGTGTTATCACTGCAACAAATCGGGCCACATCAGAGTTTGATGCCCGGACCGTGCGCGGTCGGGCGCAGGAGCCCCTCAGGGCCAACGCTCACAAGCTGCGAAGAAGGTAACCCGTTTAACGGCATCCTCTGATGGCTCCCGCCCAGCCAGGGCGACAACCATCCACGGGACGTCTCCTGGAGAATCTGGCCGGGCTGCATCGGTGACAGCGGCAGAGAGTGGCGGCCATAAATCCGCACCCGGCGGAATACAGCGGAGCGGCGGCCAGAGCAGATCCATCACGGCCATCATCAGCGGTGCCCGGCAAGCAGTTGGCTTGCTACATCAAGATGCTGTTGTAACCCTGGCCCGACCTGATATGGTCCGGCCAGTGGAAGTGCTCCCAGGACGCAAGATGCAGATGGCAGCGGCCGCCGCAATTCTGGCAAGATGCCGAGCCATTTTGGTTTGGGGGGAGGGTTGGGGTGTGCGGGAGGGGGGTGTTTTCCCCAGTTTGGAGGAGGCAACGCTCCTCAGCAACAACCAGAGCCCCACGATCTAAGCCGGCGACCCTGTGCCGAAGCTGGGTGCTGTTGCGGCAGTCACCCGGAGCTCGCCCGCCATGATGGTGGCGGCGGAAGAGCCGCAATTCCGGCAAAGTTCCGAAGCCCTTTCTGAGTGGGGGGAGGGACAGGATGTGCTGGAGGAGGGTGTTTCACCGGGTTTGGAGGGAGAAGAATTTCTCCACGATGACCTGAGACCCATGTCCTGCTCCGATTTCCCTGTGCCGAACCCGGGAGCTGTTGCAGCAGTTGCCCGGAGCTCACCGGCCAAGATGGTGCTGGCGGCATCCACTCCAGTCCCCCTGCAATCGGGACCTACGAAGGCGGTGGTCTCTGCGGAGACCCAGTCGCAGACTGACCTTGACTTATTGTTTCCTATCACTGTACCCCGTTGTTCCCCTGTAGGAGTGACCGGTGGGTGGCAAGAGATAGGGCTACCAGGGGAAGGGAAGGAAAAGCAGCTTGTAGGGCAGCTAGGCTTCCCCATTACCCTGGTGGAGCATCAGGGGGGCTCTCCGTTTAGAGCCCCACTGTTGTCGCCTGGCTGTGGGCTGGAGGTATCAGGGGAGGGGGCAAGCTTAGCCCACCCCAGGGGTACCTGCCAGCCATGGTCCAAGGCAGGTGCTTCAGCACCGATGCCCCTTGGCTCCTCTTCGGTAATGGGGAGGCAGTGTCAGGGAGATGGCCTCACTCAGGTGTCTTTAGTATCCAGGTTAGGATTACCTAGGGAGAAGCGGAGTGAGGGAAGGCTGCAGGTAGGTAGCCAGCAAGAGGTCTCAGTAGAAGAAGATGGGCTAGTGGTACCCGGGGAGGGAAAGCAGCAGGTATGGCAGCTAGAGTTCGCTATTACCATACAGAGCCTCAGGGGGTCTCTCAGGTCAGCAACCCCCTGTTGCAGCCTAGCTATGCCTGAGGTGTCAGGGGAGGTGGCAAACTTAGCCCATCACAGGGATACCTGCCATCCAGGAGCCAAGGCAGGGGTTTTGGCACTGATGCCCCTGGGCTCCTCACCAGTAATGGGGAGGCAGTGTCAGGGAGATGGCCTCACTCAGGTAAGTCTAGGAACTAGGTTAGGATTGCCTAGGGGGGAGCTGAGTGAGGGTGGGCTACAGGTAGATGGGCAGCCAGAGGTAGCTGAAGGAGGAGAGGTTCTGAGCCTAGGGGAGGCTAGGCAGGATGGCATTGTGGAGCAGGGGGAGATAGGAGGTCAGTGGGGTGTCAGGCAGCCGATAGAAGCTAGGGCTGGTCTAGGAAAGCAGGAGGTCCCTTGTTCTGACTTGCCATGGAAGACCCCCATGACAGATTCCCCAGTGCTCACAGAGGTAGGGCTGTTGGTAGGTAGGCAGCCAGGAGCAGTAGCCCGGGCTAGGGGGGGTACAGCAGAGGGTTCTGTCCCCAGATCAGCCAAGGTTAGCTACAGGGGGAAAGGGCAGCATAGTGGAAGAGAGAGGAGTGTTGCTGGCCCTAGAAGCAGAGGCGGTAGCAGGTGCTTATCTCCTGGCCTTCAGGTCTGAGAGGGCAGGCACAAAGCATCTGGGCACCAGGAATCCCGTACAGGGTACCGGGGGATTGCCTTGTCCCAGGAGGCAAAGGAGAGGGGGGTAGTCAGCATCTCAGGTGGTTTCTGGAATACAGAAGTGATGCCACTCGGGGTGGGGACTGCCCTAGAGACAGATAGGCGAGGCATAAGTATGCCAGATCAGCTACAGGTGGGCACAGGGCCAGGGCAGGTAGGGTCCCTACAGGATAGTGACATAGCCCTATTCCAGACTGATTTGATGGAGAAGTGATGGTCTGTGCTTGTTAGCTGGTCTCCCGCTGGTACAAAGATATTCCTGTCTCTGGGCAACATGTAGCCTTGTCTGCACAGGTGCCCCTTCATGGTGGTCTTGGTTCACCAGGCACTGGGTGGGGGGTAGAGGGTGGCAGAAGAGAATGCCCGGTGGCCACGTTGGAGCCCTGCACTGCTGGACTTGGACTTCACAATCCAATGTGGCCAGGACAGATTATTGGACAATGCCGGAGGACAATTTTGCCTGGACAACCACTCATGACCTATGTACATCAAGGATGCCAGTAGTGTCCCAGTGCCTGGGTGGGCAGCTGCGTCACAAGGCACACATTGAGCAGGGGAGGTGTGACGGTAATGGGGTGCCAAGCTAGTAATAAAGGGGTCACCCCCATTAGGCACCCCCTGTAACCGTCAGGGAAGTGAGGGGTTAATCAAAAATGTACCTATAATACATATGTTCCCATGCTTCACAACCAAAATGAATGCCCTTTGGTTATCATGTTCACACAGAGGGATTACATGTATTTTTATTCCCCTGCCTCAGGGCAAAACGTGTTCTCTTTGCTGGATGTATATATTGTTCCAATTATAGGTGGTTGTACCTTTACAGTGTATGCACCAACCACATACACTGGGATCAGGCCGGGAGGGAAAGGGTTAATTGTATTTACAGGCTTATGGCCCTTTGTTCCCCTTCCTGCCTTTTCAGTCTCCATTTGCAGCCTGTGCCATAGGTCGCCATTGGAGCTCCATACAACCCTATGGAGATTTCACAGATTTGGGCCCAATACCTGAGAAGACCTGCAGGTGGCGCCCGAGAGAAGGAGCGGAGCTTCCCCATTGAAAGTGAATGGAGTAATGTATTTCAATGGGGATTCCTCGAGTCCGACCTCCAGGAACGAGCTGGCAGCCAGCTAGACCGCAAAACCACAAAAGCGGATACAAGTTCAATGAGGAGCTTTGATCACTCAATTGGCGTGGGAACTAGGCTACGGTCAAATTCACCACCAGTTAACGTATGTAACTTTTGTTCTAGGGACGCCAGCAATAAAATTATTTTTGCCCCTAGCTCAGGGGGACCCCCTTACTCGACCCCAACAGGGTCCAACAGTCAATGGCAGCGAGAAAGGGATGCAACGGCCATGAGGGTCCCACCATTGACCGCAATGGTGGAGGAGAAAGCCGCGAGGTGAAAACGGCTAAGTCCAAAAGTGTATAAATTGGAAACCCATAACTCCGGTTCTGTAAGGACTAGAGGGCTGGGATTTGGCCACCATGTAGTCATAGTTCCGGCATGACTGCATGGCAATTCCCGACCCTCTCCGACCAACCAAACGGTGTATGGTAAGTATGAAAATACGTGGTTTCGCCATTGACTTCAATGGCGGAGTAGCTCCATTAAATCCTACGGCGGCGCCGGCCCCATTGATAGAGCCAAAATCCTTTATAACTGATTGTCAACTCTATGCCCAGTGTCTTCGTTACTACATCTGAATGATACCTGATGCCTGATGAATTGCTAATCCAGTCCTGATTAATTCATTGACCCCTTCCCACGTGTCCATATTCTGTGTGTTATTTGTACAATCCTGTGTGTTCACCTTATCGCTAAGGAATAAACTTTATTTATCATATCAGTCGCATTCGATTCAACCCAGTGATTTTTGGTGTATATTATAACTCTTCACAAGCTCCAGTGACAGTGGGCTAACATGCAACATTAAAAGAGTAACATGAAAACAGTTACGTTGAAGAGGTCAGCCTGAACTAGCAACATTTCTCCTGAGTAGAGTTAACCCCTGGTAACTAAAGTGCTGGAACAAAGCTACACAAAATATATATATATATATATATATATATATATATATATAATTATGTAACCATGCTGTAAAATGGCTACAGTCATCTCTCCTGCTGACAGTAAGGCCTGGTAAGTTATGGGCATGCCAGCAGTAATTATGGAGGTTTGCCCTCACACCCTGGTGAGGTGCTCTATGTATGGATGGGAGTGGTCACATGCTCTGAATCCATGATTAGTGATGTCAGAGTGTTGCCAGCCCCCAGAGGATACATAAGGCACAGCACTGCTCAAAAGTTAGTGGTTCAGAAGTTGTTGCTAAGCTGTTGGAAGTTTATGTAAGAGACTATGAGACAAGGAGCAAGTCTGAGTGCAGGCTTGGGAAGAGACAGCTTATAAGACTGTGACCAGGGACCTGGCACAGGGACTATCTCCCTGAGGGGAGATAGGGAATCCACCAAATTGGGGAAAGGACACCTTTCAAAGGGAAGTGCGGTGAACATGAGAGGCTAAGTACACCCACTGTGAGGGGCAGCTGGCCCGCTGCAAGTCAATAAAGATGCTCTTGTTAAATCATACCCTCGTGTGTAAGTGTGGAGTGATTACACAGAGGAGTGCACCACAGAGGAGTTCCTCACCAGGACCATCCACAAGCGGACGCTGGGGTCCTGATGAGGTGGAGGCGCTGCATTGGATATAGGTAGGACTCAAGCACACTACCTCAGCTGCCTGTCTGGGTTGGCAATCCCCACACAACACCATGTGGGAGACTCAGGAGTCCTGTTGCCAACAGGTGCACCACCAGACACTACACTGTAATGGGGACAGGTTAGACCACAGGGGCCAATGTGAGATTGGGTGGGACAGCCTAGGCCAGAAAACCCGTTACATTTGGAGGCGCTGCTGAGATAGACCTGTCAACAGGACAGGCTTTTGCTAGGTCACTTGGAAACAGGGAGAGTGTCTGCTGCCACTTTGTGATGCGTTGGGACGGACCTAGGGGTAGTCAGGGGGCTGATGGAGTTTGTCAGTGCGCAGGGACGACCTAGGGGCCTGAAAGGAGTTGGGGGTTTGGAGCCGGGCTATAGCTGTCCTAGTCACCTTGAGGCAGTGCTAGTTGGTAGGATGCCTAAAGGGATAGCCTGTTAACGTGGTCAGGAATTCTGGAGAGGGCCTGCGCTAGGCTAGCCAACAGTAGGTAGACGCCCAAGTAGTGCATGGAAGAGCCAGAGTACTCTAGCCCATTCCAGACCACTTACCGAAGGGAGCACAGACTGGGAGGAAGGAGATACAGCAGACACAGATAGAGTGAGCCTAGCCTGAGGTAGTGCAAACACGAGTCCAGCCTACATTAGGTACACAAGGTGGTGCATCAAGGTAATCTTTATTGTACTGGTGTGGTAGCTGCCCCGCAGAGAGGAGCTCCATGTACAATAATTCTAAGTACAGTGAAAGAATGGCGACCGCAAGAATGGAGGATCCGCGCGGTGCGGAAGGTCCAAGATGGCGGACGGAGGATAATAAAAAGAGCGCACATGGCGTGTGTGCGGGTGAAGAGCATGCTACAGAAATGACTTTCGCGAGCCTGCTGTGGAGTGGTGCTAAGGCTGTGGCCACACCGTTTTGGTCCTGCCTAAGATCGCAGGGTACTACACTGGAGGACAGTGTTGAAGACATTGTCGTAATGTGCGATGGAAATGGTGAAAAAGAAGGATTTGCTTGCCAGCCGGTGAGAGCTATACAAAGAGCTACCTCGGTAGCTGAAGTAATTGGACATGCAAACCAAGATGGCGGCTCCCGTTTCCCTGGGAGACCGCGTGGGCTTGCTGCAGAAAATTCTGCAGTTGCAAAAGTTGCAGACAGTTGGCCGGGATTGGTGCCAAAGAAAGAACCCCACCCTGTTGGGGGTAAGGGCGCGAAAGCTGTGGCCGCGCCCTCCAGGACTGTGAAAGGCGTGGCTTCAATTAAAGGACATCCTATCGAGCTGTGGGACCCGCTCATAATTGCTAATAGTGGGGGTGGTTTCCAGCTGTGTCAGATGAGGGTGGAGCTGGTCAAGGGAGTGGCCGGCAACTCAACCCCTGATTGTCAGTTGCGCGGAGCCAGCTTACAGAACAGACCGTTGCTGCAAGTGACTCCTACAAAGACAATGGCCTGTCCACAAGAAGTGACTGCCATGGTATCCACCCAGCCATATTCAATACCGGGAGGAGTACTGGTGATTCGGGTGGCGGGCACCGAGACTGTAGTGGGCCTCTGCCTACATTGCAGGCTACCCGGCGGTACCGTGGGTACGTCGGCGCGCTGTCCGCAATGTGGCACCCAGTACCTGTGGCCTATGCCTACATTTGTGCCCATTCAGACTATCGAACCCGCGGGGGATACGGCTAGGCTGTCCGCCGGGTCCCCCGGTGCACTGTGGAAAGAAGGTGCAGATCCAGGAGAATGGGGATCGGTGCCGGTTGTTAAGGCCGAGCCCAAGGAGAAAGGAGTGGTCGGTCAGCATACCAATCGAGAGACAAAAAGGCGGTCGCCACGAACGGTGACCCCGAGCAGAGTGGAGGCGGATTCCTCCAATGAGGAACCCAGAGTGCCGTCCAGTGCGGTGATCCGGCCTGTGGCAGTATCCTGTGGAGAAAACAGGAGGAGAGTGCCACTTACCGGAAGTATCAGTGAGAGGAGTCGGGTGTCGCCAGTGGAGCGGAAGGCAGAGAGACGGAGCCCTTCCATTCCTGGGACCGGCGGGTCCAGCGGAGCGGTAAGAGCAGCCCTTGTACTTACCAGGCTCCGGTGACGGCATCCGTGGAGGAGAGGCGGTGTCAGGCCCAGGCGGTGCACGAGAAGGCAGCGTAACTTCCGGACGTTGTCGTGGAGGAAGAGATCCCGCATGGGGATCCATCGCAAGATGGCGGTGTATCCGGTTCCGGTGATGACGTCACTTCCGGCGGAGGTAGCGGAACGACCGGAGAGAGGACCACAACGCCTCGGCGATCGGGCAGCGCTTCCCGATCACCTGTGACAACCAAGAGCTGTCAGGCTGCGAGGAGAGCCGAGAAGGGTGAGGCTCAGCCAGCGGAGAGTCCTCACAGTGATCCGGGACAATCCAAAGGTAGAGAGCGGGTCGGAACCCCGCGGATACCATTTGCCCGTCCTTACGCCCAAACCCATGCCCTAGATAAGGCCCCTGTCCCAGTCACCTTTTCCCGTGGGTCCACATCGAGTTTGGGAATGTCGGGAGGGTCCCAGGGAACCGGTGAGGAACGGACTGGGGAGAGACTGGCAAGTTGCACATCCGACGATGGGTCGGTGGGTGGAGGATATTCGGGGGAGACATCTGAGTCCAGTTGGAGACCTAGTGTGGCTATAGTAAAGTTGGAAGTAAGACCAAAGAGTGAGAGGTGGTCTAAGCCCCGATCTACAGGGACATCGGAAGTGTCTTCCTGGGGGGACGCAGAGGAGGGAGAATACTTAGAATCCGAGCCCGAAAAGGTTAGGGAGACCCGGTGGTGGGCCCCATTATTCGAGGGTTATGTGGGGTGGATGGACCACACTCGGTTCTTACTACAGAGGGAGGATGTAGTGGACTACTGGTGGAGTACGGGGGAATTTACACCGGAGAAACACCAAAGGGAGGTGCAGGAGCGGTGGTTCCAAATTTGCCACGGCAGTATCAAGCCCAAGGGTCCCAGTATACTGACAGACCCCGTAGACCCAGACGAGCCCCTGTCTTGGGTGTTACCAGGGAGAGCAGGGAATGCTAACTTAACCAGGTGTAGCCGAGCTGAGAGGGCCATTACTGCCAAATACAAATATTCCCATGGCCTGGAATACCCCTACGTTCCAGAACCCCTCATGCAGGAGATTGAGGACAATAGGGACAGATGGTTGCGAGAGACCATAGTGGAATATATGGTCAATAAAGGGGGTGCCAATAAGGGCAGCAGAGCTGAGGAGAGGATAGCGCATCTTATGCGGGTGTGGAGCATAGGCAGGAGTGTCTATAAACACACAGTAGTGTACCGGCCTGAAAGGGGGTCGTCGTGTGTTTATAGCGTGACCGTCCTGGACATGGGGGGTCGGGAAGTCAAGAAACCTGATCCTCGCCACTATTATTAGGGGGGAACAGGATGGCTGTTGCGTAAGCTAGTGGCTGCTGGTCAGGGCTTGCTTGGCGCAGAATAGAGTGCTAAGGTTATTGTGACTAATTATGTGTGTCATTCATTTTACAGTGCTTCCTGAAGAAAGGTACTTCAAATTTAGGTCCCAGCCGAGGCGGTGGGATTCACCAGGGGGAGAATGTAACCATGCTGTAAAATGGCTACAGTCATCTCTCCTGCTGACAGTAAGGCCTGGTAAGTTATGGGCATGCCAGCAGTAATTATGGAGGTTTGCCCTCACACCCTGGTGAGGTGCCCTATGTATGGATGGGAGTGGTCACATGCTCTGAAGCCATGATTAGTGATGTCAGAGTTGTGCCAGCCCCCAGAGGATACATAAGACACAGCACTGCTCAAAAGTTAGTGGTTCAGAAGTTGTTGCTAAGCTGTTGGAAAGTTATGTAAGAGACTATGAGACAAGGAGCAAGTCTGAGTGCAGGCTTGGGAGGAGACAGCTTATAAGACTGTGACCAGGGACCTGGCACAGGGACTATCTCAAGATAGTACAAATGTATACGGTTTGTCGAACATGTATATATTATTATATATATATATATATATATATATTATAGATATAATATATATATAAGCAGCCACAGTTGGTACTAGGTGGCCAGTAGATTTTTTTTTTGTGGGTGGCGAGTAGATTTTTGGTGATGTCAACACGTATAATAATAATATAATATATATCTTATATATAATATTAATATATATATATCGGTGGGCTGGAAGGATTCTATATACCCTGCTGCTTTTAAGAAACATATAGAATCAGGAATACTCAAGGCATTGCCATATAATCTAATGCTAGGCTAGCTATTGAGTTGTACTCTGGCCGCCAAAATGACTTCAGCATGGAGGGAAATTCTCTAGCAAGAGATTTACACAAAAATCGGTTGCCCACCAATATCAGTTCCAAAAACTTGCTTTACTTATCAAATGTTTTTTTTTTTTTTTTTACCCCAAACAGAATAATAAAAGCAAGGTACCCGGTGAGGTCTGCTGGTGAAGTTGGGGATCCTAAGCCAACCCCCAAATAGTATGCAAAGGAGCACAGTTACGAGGGCCACACTAAAAAAACAGAAAGATGCAAAGAATTCTATTCTTAGTGCACATCTTCCATAAATCCAAAGTCCTTACCAACATACTTTATATGGCGTTGCAAGTTGTTACCCCCAGAAACCAGGAAGATGCGCGTTGGCCACTGTTTTGGGCCATTGAGCATTTATAGATACATATGATCCGGTGCTGGGTTTGTCCATAAAGAAAAAATATTTGGGGCTTATAGATATTATTTATATATTTGCATCTTATTTTTTGAGTTGCACCTGGTAACGTTAAAATATCTTGTTCAGAGAGATATAAAAAGATGTGTGTTTATCAATGCGCTTCAAATACAAAATGTGATTCCCTCATCTCACCTCGGTGTGTTTTTACTCACTCACGCTTGGGGTTTTCCTCAGCCTGCGAGATGGTTTTGTGTTCTATCAGTTGAAGAAGCTGGTTTTGATATCACTGATGGTCATGGGAGGAGTGCTTTGCTGCTGGCCCTGTGCTGGATCGGGTATGCTGGATGAAGCTTGACCTGATGGTTTAGAGCAGGAAGAAGTGGATTTTGGTTATGCTGCTGCGCAGGGGCAGCAAGTTCCTTTTGGGCTAAGCTCTTGTGCTCCAGAAGTACCAGTGTGAGGAGGCCTGCTCGTTCCGTGTCGGTTTTCATTTGGCTGAAGAAGTAGCCGTGTTGTACGATGTGGACTTCGTGGACCCTTCCGCTGACCCAGCCAGGTTTGCTGGGTACTTTTTTGGCTCTTGGAGTGCTTGTTGATCCACTTTTGCTGGGAACCTGCTCCTGGAAGTTTAGACCCGGGTGAGGATGATTGAAGTGGGTATGAAGAGGGTCTTGGAGGCGCGGATGGCAGCTGCTTTCTTAAGTTGGAACGAGGAAACAACAAAGATACAAAAGGAGAGAAGACAAATAATAATAATTGTCCTTAAAACTTTTGATGAAGATGAAGAATTAATTCTTTTCCATGGGGGAACACAGTTTCAAACCAACGTTCTTCTGACGTCTTAGTGATCAAGCACATAGCATTAGTAATTTCTAACGAGGAATTAGATTCTTGAGGCACAATGTGGCAATGTAGATACGCAGTGTTACAAAACCTTAAAATTAGTAAAGTAGATGAAGCAAAAGTGTTGGGTAAATTCCAACTCTTCCATTAAACTACAGAGCTTTAAAATAACCTGAGATAAGAGATTCCCTTCTATAGCCCATTTATTGGGTAAGGATGTTGGGCGTTATAGGTGGTGATAATCGTTGGCTTACCAAATCACTGACCTCTGGAGTGCGGCAAATGTCACCAACTACTACCACAAGTACCAGAATAAAAGGTTTAGTATGCATCAACAATCAAACATTAGAGCATGTGCAATGTTATAAGTAATTCCTCCTAATAGTAATTCAGGAGACTAACTATACATCTAAATGTGGTGCCCACCCGTCTCTTGATATCAATGTGAACACAGGTAGAAACAACCGGCTAAAATACATTTCTAGTATTTACAGTACACTTAGTCACCTAAGAAATACACTCGCACCTCTACTGATTTTATTTGAATAAATGAATTGACAAGTAATGTTAGAGCTTTCATTCATAAGGCTGATCCACGCTGCGTGAGCATGTTTGGCGCATTGAGTGTCAATAAATGTCATATGTCCGGCCATGCTCACGCGTGCTCCTAGGCACTAGGCGAGGACAGGTGATGAAAAGGATATCCATGAGCGTGAAGGGTCACATGACCTTCAGGTCGGCCACACAACCCACCTACACCCCCCCACAGCTACATTGCAAACACAAATGCCCATGACAGCCTCGCGCTAGTGTCGAGAGCTCCCCGGTGCGCACCCGCTCTCAAGAGATGAGAGCCCACACCCTTTCCCCTCATCTCTTTTTTTTTCCCCCTCCCGTTCTATTTTTCTTTTCCTCCTCTTCCTTTTTTCTTCCTCTTTTATTTTCCCCTTTTCCTCCCCCTCCTTATGTCCTATTTTTCTTTTCTCCTTTTCCTCTCCCCCTTCCTGTTATCTTTTTTCCCTCCCCTTCTTTATTTCTTCCCCTCTTTTTCCCCTGCGCTCAGCGGAAGTCGTGGCCGCAGCCTAAGCGTGCTCAACCATGTATGAGAGCGAAACCCAGGAACTTATGAGGCGCCACCTCCATCATTTTTTAGGTGTGAAAAACACAATAGGGGGAAGCCGCGACAGCCATTGTTCCATGAAAATTGCCTTCGGTGCTGTCTTGGGTACCGGCTTCCCGTGTGGTTTTTACGGAAAAACCGCTGCAGCTATTTTTAATTGCTGAATCTGGGGCAGCCTTTTTGCACATAAAAACGCCCTTTTAAAACCCACAAAGCATCATGAACTCTTTTTTATTGACATTATCCTCTTCCCAAGAAACAAGGCATGAGCAAAAACACTTGAGCCAAGTCTGACCCGTGATGCAAAGAGGCCACCAAGGGACCAATAGTCTGTACCCATCTATCTTGCGTCCTAAATTCGCGTTTTATGACCCCATAGATATAGGCTTCATGCTTGTTAGTACACAAGAAAATATTCAGTCCTCAAGTGCCACCAACAGTCCCAGCGCTCCTTAACCGACTATACCCTGCAGTCCGCCGCATAGGTGTTGCGATTCAAATTCTCGTCCGCTTCTTCAGCACGGCGGCACCCTTTCAATCAGTCCTGCTTCAGCACACTGGTTGCGCTCAATAAGTAGTCATTCGGTACTCACAGACCAATAATTATTTAGACACCTTTTGGGAAAGCACGCGGCGATATCCCTACCTGGTAAAACTTTGACCCCCCCTCGTGATGGCTCATTTGGGACTGGAGTTCACCCACCCCTGCCCATACGTGCTCGGTCCTTTTTTCCCCGATTATGCCACAAGACATAAACTCCCGGGGTGCGAAGAACTTCCGCTTAGGCCGATCCTAAGGTGTACCTGTTGTTATTTAAGCATCCACAAAACTTATTAGCCAGCACCGGCAGCTCATTCAGCCTACCCGTTTCTGGGTGACACAATCATCAGGATTTAGTCTGCAGGCATTTGGGGATTCTGATGACGACACCAGAGATAAATAAGGTGCCCATTAAGGAATTTAATATGCAACGTGTTAAGGAAAACCACTCTATCATTCAACACTAATCTATGTCTATATTCATCCCGCATGTCCTGCTTAACGGAGAAGACATGAAAGCTGGCACTAAGAAAGATAAACATGAGAGACCCGTGATGCGATGATTACACCCTAATTATGACAATCGTGCCAACCATCACACGACATGTGTAAATTGACGCTTGAAAAGTTGCGTGTAATTTCTGCCCCTACAACGGGTTTCTCGAATGTTAGGGGCAACCAGTGGCTTGGCTAAGCTGCAAGACAATCTCAAAAGCACCGCTCAAACCATTCTCTCGTCCGGACCAGGCCTAAAAGATGTGACCACAGTGTACGCAACATGAAAGGTACATTACAAATATCTGTATCAGCACACAACAATGGCACCAGACCCTTTTTAGAAGTGATTGTAGTGGATTGTAGACTGTGGCCCACGTGACAGGTCCATTCTTTCCTCACTCATTCCACCTTCTAGAACTCGTTTTACGTGGTAACATTCAGTGAACCGTGCACTACTATTTATCGTAAAATTGACATTGTTTGTTTTTAATTGTTATTGTATTGTATTGTATTGTATTGTATGTCTTTATTTATATAGCGCCATTAATGTACATAGCGCTTCACAGTAGTAATACATGTGGTAATCAAATAAATAACAGATAATATAAATAACAGGTCATGGGAATAAGTGCTTCAGACATAAAAGTAACATTAAGGAAGAGGAGTCCCTGCCCCGAGGAGCTTACAATCTAATTGGTAGGTAGGGAGAACGTACAGAGACAGTAGGAGGGAGTTCTGGTAAGTGCGTCTGCAGGGGGCCACCTTTATGTATCATGTGTTCAGAATATCCACATATTGAAATGATTGCTATTACCGTAAAAGGGACGAACTTCAAAGGATCTACCCCAAAGACTGTACCCCCATGGTTCCATAAATAATTTTAAAAAAGTGTCATTTACTAAATCTTTTGTCATTTTAGTTTAAGTAAGTATATACTGTATACTGTGTGAAGAACATTGCATATAATCCTGCAAGCGCTGACTGTACCATTTGGTTGAGAGTACTGTAAATATCCATAATTAGATTTTTTAACATGTGCACAGGAGGAGGGATAGAGAGAAAATAAACCTAATACACATATTCAGTAGTCATGACTCATTATCAGCATTTTAATTGGATTCAATCATCACAGTGAAAGATGCTTTCATTCTTTGTATCGTTACTACATCTCAAAAGATTGTTACATGGTAAAATACAGTATGTTAATCATGTAATAATTAAAATAAAAACACATTATGCAGTGATTTAGTGTGTATTTTGCCACACTACTAATTTTTTGCTATTGTATTGTATTGTATGTCTTTATTTATATAGCGCCAAAAGTGTACTCAGCGCTTCACAAAGAATACAGTACAGGGAATTAAAATGATACAATAAGTGCTATTAAAATTAAATTAAAATAAATACTATTAAAATTCATGGTACAGATCCAGTGGACCTCAGTGTTCCTCAGATATTTAAACATACACATACACGCCTCAGAATATCATAGATTTTCCATAGGATTAAAACGTTACGGTGGTGAGTGTCCCAGACAGGGACAGGGACCTGCTAGTTCCCATCATGGAGTTCTTCTGCTCTGTCAAAGGGACTGCTATTGTGCTGTTTCTATTATCTTACAGACAAACGCTCTGCAGCCTCTGATTGCCTGATTACCTGCACCTATCCCTTACCTCCAGTCAGCCCTATATAAACTTTCCCTTTCTGTCTCTCAGTGCCTGTTCATTGGTTCTGTCCTTAGTGTAGCTTACTGTTTGCTGGACCTTTGGACTGCTTACTGAGTACCCTTGTCTGCCTCTCTCCTGTCCTGACTTCTTGCTTGTTTCTGACCACCGTTCCCAATTGCCGACTAACTTGACCTTCGCTGTTGATCCCGACTCTGATTCTCTGCCTCCTGCCCTGTCTTTAGCCAGTTCATGGACACTAGCCTGCTTGTCTTTCCCATCCAATGTACTGTGAATCCGCAGTGGCTTCCTGTGACAGAATAAACAGGCCTATTATAGAGCCCGCTGGAACTGGATCCACTCTGGCTCAGCAAGTGACCGCACTAACACATGTTGTTACTTATCTACAGGATCAACCGAGGCATGTTTTTAATTGGCTTGGCAACAGTGAAATTCATCTACAGGAAATAAGTACTAACCCTACAACTCCATTGATTCTGCGAGACTAAATTGGGAGCATACTGTACATAGTCAGATTATCAACACAGAAGCCCAGCTGCAGGATCTACATTTCGTCTAGCCAAAATGCCCTATGCCTCTCCCAGAGAATTTTGGTTGGGAACGGCATCAGTTCAGCGGATTCCTAAATCATTGTAGACTCCATTTTCAAATGCAGCCCACCATCTAAATTCTGACATAGCCAAGATTGCACTGATAGTTTCCTTATTAAAAGATGAGGCTATCTCTGGGGTATTCCCGCATCTAGATCAAGATAGTCCTGTGTTAAGGGACCTGCAAGACTTCCTGGATTCTATGAGCCCGGATTTTGATGACCTCAATAACTGCGTTACCGCAGAAGCAATTTTGATTAACCCCCACCATGGCAGATGTAATGATGCTGAATATTCCACTGTGTTCCGAAGATGGAAAGCTGACACGATCTGGAACGAATCAGCACAGAGCTTTCATTTCCACAGAGGCCTGTCTGATCAGATTAAAGATTAACTCACTCGGATTGTTGCTCCAACAGTACTGTAAGTCTCTATTCATCTCTCTATACAAATAGAATTAAGGATTTCGGAAAAGAGGCTGGAAAGACAGTGTCAAATCAGCCAGCACAGGGCTAAGAAGTTACTTTACTTCCTCAGAGGCAAGAGTTCCAAGAAGGCAGCCTCTCCGACTCCTAAAGTTTAACCTATGCAGGTGTAACAGGTGCTCACCACAAACTGAATGGGACTGCAGGGCCAAAGTGGGGATATTGAAAATCCTGACCTGGAACTGCGATGCCGAGTCCAGATTGTGGTTAGCCAGGTCAGTGTAGGAGAGAGCAGCATAGTCATAATCCAGACAGAGTCAAGGAGTGGAGTCAAAAGTGCAAAGTTAGGATACAGGCTGGGGTCAAGGCAGACAGCAAAGGAGTGATGGTTGGGGTCACAGGCTTGGGTAGCACCAGCAAAGCTGAAGGAACAGAGAAGGCTTCAACAATAGAGTATGCCTCGGACAGGGCCGCCAACAGGGTGGGTCTGCCGGGGTTGGTGTCCCGGGCCCCCTGCCTGGCTGTTAAAAAAACAAAATGCAGTGTGGCTGCACCCAGTGCCGGGTCTCTCTGCTGGCAGCACTGTAAGAAAGCTGGGCTAAGCTTCCAGTGTGCAGGCGTGAGAGGGAGGCTGGGGCATGCATGAGCAGCAGCGTGGGACAGTTTCCTGCAGTGGGGCGGGGCCAGCGGCAACTGCTATGAACTGCTTCTGGGCCCCCCACAGTCACTGCCTGCCCCCCCCCCAGCAGCACTGCCAGGCACCGGCTCCCGCCTCAGCACCGCCGGCCCCCCACCACCTGCAGCACCACAAGCCACCGGCCCCCACCCACGCAGCACTGCCAGCAACCAGCTCCCCTCCCCGCAGCACCGGATTCCCCCCCTGCAGCACTGCCAGCCACCGGGTCCCCCCCGAAGCACCGCCACCTCCCGCAGCCACCGTCTCTCCCCACCCCCACAAAATCTGGGACTCTGCCCCCACTGCTACACTGCCCCCCCACCGCAGCCAGCGGGCCTGGCCTGAGACTATCTCCAAGGTAAGTCTGATTTTTATATTTATTGGGTGGTGGGAGTATATTTTTTATATATATTTGGTGAAGTTTGGGGTATATTTTTATATGTATTGGGGGTTGGGATATATATTTTTTTATATGTATTGGGGGTTGGGGTATATTTGTTATATGTATGGGGAGGTCGGGTACTTTTTATATGTATTGAGGAGGTGGGGGTATTTTTATATTATTGGGTGGGTATTTTTATATGTTTTGGGAGGACGTGGGGGTATTTTTATATGTATTGGGGTGGTCTCGCATATTTTAGCATTGTGTCCAGTATTTTTGGACACGTCACCTGGCAACTCTAGCTACCGCCCCCTAAGCCATCCTGCAGCCACCGGCCTAATGCCCCCCTCTCTGTAGTAATGGCACAACTTTCGCAGCCACCAGCCCTGCAGCAGCCACCATCCCCCCCCAGTAGCAGCCACAACCCCCCCCCCCCAGTAGCAGCCACCGGTCCCCCCCAGTATCAGTCACCGGCCCCCCAGTATCAGCCACCGGCCCTCCCTAAACCACTGTCCCACCGTCTATCCCGCAGCAATGCCCCCCGCCCCCGCAGCAACAGGCCCCCTTCTCCTCCACCGGCCCTTCCTAAGCCACCAGCCCACCGCCCATCCCGCAGCCACCACCCCCCTCCCCGCTGTCACCGGCCACCCCTCAGCCACCGGTCTCACCTGAGACTATCCACAAGGTAAGTTTGATTTTTGTTTATTTTGGGGGTGTATGGGGGTATATTTTTATATGTATTGGTGGTGTGGGAGTATATTTTTTATATGTATTGGGGGGTGTATTTTATATGTATTGGGGGGTTAAGTAAAAGTTGCGCGCTAAAAAAAAATGTCGTGGTGAGTGCACTATGGGTTGGGGGTGGGGTCATTTGTCCTGGGCCCCATGATTTCTGTTGGCGGCCCTGGCCGGGAAACAGCTAGGCTTCTGGAAAAAGGCCAGGCTTCAGGAAACAGGCCAGGCTTGGGAAACAGGCCAGAATCAGGAAAAGGCCAGGCCTCGGGAAACAGGCTAGGCCATGGGAAACAGGGCCTCAGGTTACAAGAGGATTATGTTCAGACCCTTCCTGGTGAAAGAGGCTGATCCTAAATAGCAAGGAAAGCCAATAGGTGCAGAGCTGTACAGAATGCCAAAACAAGGCAGGCTCAGGCTGCAATTTAAGCCCAAGAACAGGACAGCCAATAACAAAGTCCAGGAAGGGATTTGCCAGGACCAAGTTGGACTGGAACCCTTACAGCAGGTGAATTACAGCTGAGGACAAATCAGCTCGGAGGGAAATAATCATGTAGAGGACTTATGGTTGTGATGTAGCAACCCTGGATATACCTAGCAGTTGCTCTAGCAAGTCTAGGAGGTCTTCGCCCACTCAAGGTCCACAAAAAGTGGAATACCATGAAAATCTGACCAGCTACATTCTCTGTATAACCAGTATTATCACCACGCAAAAGTATAGCACGATACCCATCAGATAGCCCCAGTTACTGTACTTTGAAAACACATTCTGGGGAGAGCGTGCATCACCTTTCCACCACTGCCATGATAGACCCGGCTCAGGGGAACATTTCATGGACCTGGACTTTGCAACAACATTCTGATTTCATGAGGATGTGGCCAGGACATCAGGCAAGGAGAGGGTTTTAGGGGAGCTCTGTATTAAGAGCACCACATTAGTTAAGTTAAAGGGCAAAAAAGTACAGCGTTATAAGGGTGTTGAGCTGTATTTATATGATACTATATGTATATATATATATATTATATATATTATGTAACGGGTATTCCACCCCACCCAATTCATATGTAGTGTGGGTGAGTAGAACATGTAGTGTTACCGGTGTGGTGCGTATACCTGGCAGGCTCACAGGAGGTCTGAGGCTCCTAATGGAGGCTGGGGTGAATCCTCTGGAACGGATCTTCGTTTACAGCGCCTCCACCTATGTAGGATCTAGGGAAGTGTAGAATGACCCTACATAGGAACCCAATAAGAAACTACACACACAGTGATTATATTAAACTAAGGGCTTTACTACGAACATAGAGAATATCATAATCCATACATAACATCATAACCTGTGTCCCTCTCACGAGGAGACACTAACCGTGGTGATGTCTCGCAGGACGATTCCCGACACAGGTGATCCCACCCAGTGTCCCAGAAGAACCCCACCCAATGTCCGTACTCCTACAGAGATGTCACTGGGGTGACTGCGCAGTCACTAAAACCTCTGGCCTGTTGGTGCACATATAAATATTGATACCTTCCGAGCACTCCGATGCTCGGGCCTGCAACACTCTTCTCAAAGGGTCAGACAGTCCGTCTGATCCTTCCAGGTACTCTGCCGGTGGACCCAACGAGGGTCCCACCGTCCACGGAACTGCAACCAATCACGGCAACACCAACCGCATGGGAACAGCAACGCCGTTATCAGCTTTCTGCCTAACTACTTCTAGAGTGACAGCAACCCTAACCTAGGGCCGTCCCTGAGGAACCGCAACTGGGATGGCTTGGGGAAAACTCCTAGGGCTGGTGGACATTAACCTGCCCCCTTCCCCTAGCTACCCAGTCTCAAATGTAACTGCTAATCCTAACAGCCTAACGCACCTGCAGCCAACACTCAGCTCAAACTGTCAGCCTGCAGGGGATCCACACACACTTACCACACACTGCACGCACTGCGCCCAGCACAGCAGCGACACACACACAGACAGCTGCAATCAAACACAGCCACCTGGATCCCGTAGCAATCCACTACTAGCACACTGTGCCTATTTGCAGTGCCCACAGCCCTCTCCGCTGTGGCACTGCCAAAACCTGCACCTTACACACACTAAGGGCGACCTTCCTATCTAGGGCGTCCCTATCAGTTACCCCCTAACCTGGTGGGGAGTTGGGGCCTACCTGGAGGTGAGGGTACCTAGTCTGGATGGCAGGGAGCTGCACTCAATCTCACTGCCCATCCTTCCTTCCCCTTCAGCTCCTCTGCTCCAACTGACGTGACTCATGCAAAAGCCCGGGAAATGTATCTCTTTCCTCCAGGGCAGTCCTACAGCCCTATTGGCTCCTATCAAGCACCTGCAGCCTGCCTCGCTATGCCTCATGGGAATTGTAGTCCCGAGGCCCTTACTATAACATTGGGGCCGCGTGCGCTCCTCCCCTCTGCCTACACTAACTCCTAATGGCCGCCGCAAGCTCTCCCTATGCTTCCCTACTCTCGCGCGACCTCCTAAGAGCTGCCTTAGCTCCCTAACCCTATCTGCGCATGCGCGACCTATCTGGGGCTCTCCTGCCCTCGCGCGATCACTGCGCATGCGCGACTTGAAGCGCAATGGCGGCGCCCTGCTCTGCGGCCGCCGGGACCTTAGAGACGCGATCGTGGCCTTAGCAACGGCCCGATCGCGTCCCCGGCAACCGGCCGCAGGCAGGAGAAGCCGCGCTGCTCCCTGCTCCAGCCCCCACCCTTGGAAGCAGCCGTCGGATTGTTCAGTACCCGCAATCGAGCTGCACCAGGGGAGGGGGGTCTCCAGGAGCTGCTGGGGAACCAGGGTTACATATATATATATATATATAAATATATATATATATATATATATACTAAAATGGGACTCGCAAATCTTTAGTACTTGTTAACGATATATCTTAGAGTTGCAATAAAATCAATGCATCCATTTTTGTCTTTGTTTGATAATTTAGGATGCGTTTGACAGGTTTTTCGAACAGAAAGCTGAATCCCATAGAGTACAATAGCAACTAATATAAAAACATAAAATGTATTACTTGAATAAAGAATTGCAGACACAATCTGTTTGGACTGCATTATAAAGCATAGCCATGACTATCAATATTTATCCAAGATACAAAACTACCGGAATTCTCAAAAACAAAAAGTAAAGTCCCTTGGGAGTTATTTTAGTTACTCAAAGTAATAAAAAGCAGTGTAAAAATCTGGCTAAGATCAAATAGTATTATCTTATAACCAGTATATCATATACTGAAGTCCATATCAGTACGGCCCAAGTTTGACAGATAGGATGAATAAGGTACAGCATGCATGTTTTTGGTCTTTAAAAATGGATACTTCTTGCAATACACCCTCCATAGGAATCCCTGACCAATAAGTGGAAGGGAAGCATGACCCTTGGCAAGAGGGGAAATTTAAGGTGTTGTCGCCTCTTGATCTACAGTACCTCTCTCATCCTCTGACCACCTCCCCAAAAGTTCCCTCTGTTACCCTACTGTCTCGTAGGTCTCCGCTGTTAGCAGCATGATGTGCCCAAAGAGGAGATCTGTGTTAGTGGTGTCGGCAGTGGGCAGAAACGCCCAAGAGGCGGAGGTGCTGACTAATCTGGCAGTGGGCATAGTCAGGTTAACAGGGTGGGGATACTTGCTGACCAGTTCCAGGAGATCTGCTGTTTATGTTTAATAATAGGCTGAGGCCATTATAACCAACCAAGATGTCTGTATTTATTTTGGTAGGTTATTAAACGGAATGTGAAAGAGCCATGGTACAAGGGTCATGAATTCACCTGAATGTTACATAGTTCCATATTAGATCAGGTTGAAAAAAGACATATGAAGATCATCGGGAAGCGCAAAGTCATGTAAAACAAAAACACATTTCCTGATGGTGCAGTATTGTGATGTAGATAAATAAAAAAAAATTTAAAGTGCGGTGTGCTAAGTACTCACAAGTGTATGGTGAGTGTTGTTCCCATAAAGGTATCTTTCAGGGACAGCCTGTCTACCCGTGGTAGAGGTGGTGCACATTGCTGAGCATAAACCCTTGTTTATGTGCTGTGCTTGCTACCATCTGTTTCTGTGTCTTGCCTGACCATGTTTTGACCCTTGCTCGTACCTGGACCTATCTCTTCTGTATCCCTGGACTTCAGCTTGCTATTGGACCCCCGCTCTCTCCTCGATCACGGCTTACAGATACTGCCAACTCTCCTCTCTCCAGCTCCGGACCACGGCAAGTACCACGACTTACCCGAACTCTCCTACCCTGACCCGGCTACACGACTCTGACTCTACACTCCGCACCTGGCTCCATGGTTGTAGGGTGGCTGTTATATACATCCCCACCTCAGCCCCGCGGTCTAGTCCTGTTTGTGGTGAGCACACATGACAATGCTAAATTTAAATGACAGATACTTTATCCTATATCCATACTTACAGTATATTGACCCAGAGAAAGCAAACAAAAAACCCGAATGAAATATCATCCAATGATATCTCATAAGAGGAAATATAAATTCCTTCCACACTCAGATTACTCCCTGGATTACCAACCTGACCATGTTTACTTATTTGGTATATCTTTCCTTTCTTAAAGATGTCCAACCTTTTTGAAGATATCTATTGTATCTGCCATCACAGTCTCCATGGGTAATGAATTCCACATTGTAACTACCCTTACTGTAAAGAACCTTTCCTTTGTTGCTGGTGAATTCTCCTTTGCTCCAACCTAAAGGGATGGCCCCGAGTCCTTTGTACTGCCCTTGGGATGAAAAGTTATTTTGAAAGCTCCTTGTATTGTCCCTGAATATATTTTTATATAGTTACTATATCCCCTTGTAGACGCCTCTTTTCTAATGTTGTTAATTGGGCATACATATGTCTGGATCCTGAATACAGGTTTATGCAGGTACACACTGTATTATGTAGAAACTAGGGAATGATGGGTGAAATGTTCAGCCAAATTCTTGACTGTCTCTCACTGCTTAGAAATGCTTCTAATATTTGCGGGATGTAAAAAGTTCCGTAATTTTCAATTGCTAGGCCAAATACAGTGTCCTATATTTTAAAGCAAATTAGCACAGAGATGCTATAAGGAGATGACACGTATGTAAAGTAGATACAGCATGTTCATGCAGTGCTTTTAGAAATGACATTATCCTTGATGCTTAAAGGCACCAATGCATATTTGTACTCAAAGTGAACATGCAACCTAAATTACATTATCAGCATAGTAAATGTTAACTTATATGCATGCATTTAATCAACTCTGACTCCCAATGGTTGAGATACTTTATTAGAGGAAAGCACGTGGCCAAGAGTTCAAGAAATTCATTCACAGTCAATGATCCTGATGTAAAATGAAAGGAACACAAAGAGCATTGCGCTAAAACATCTAAAAATGTAATTTTGCTGTTAAATAAATAACATATTGTATGCTATAGATCAGTGGTTTCCAATCTTTTTGTGGTTAAGGAACTCTACTGCTGCGGCCGAGTTTATTCGAGCATTTGCCCGTTCTCGGCCGCAGCAGTTACCTGGCGCGCGCCGGAGGGTGCCGGGCGCGCGCCGAAGCAGCGGAGGAGAGGCCCGCCGATCGCGGCTTCCCCCTCTCCTCTCCGGGTCCGCCGGGTCCCCCTGGAACCCCCTGCCGCCGTCCCCCACATCGCGGGACACCAGGGCTCCCTCGGGGAGCCCTGGACGCGCGTGCAGGGGGCGCAGGCACCCGATGACGCGTGACCACGCATCGGTGACGCGCAGCACGCCGAGGGGATGCCACTTGCAAGCCGGGAAATCTCCCGGCTTGTGGAACTGGCCACACTTCAATAAAGTGTGTCGCCAGTGTATGTGAAATTCTGAGGAACCCCAACCCTCTCTAATGGTGGGTTTGAGATCAGATGCATTGTAAATACTTCTGTATTTGGTACAATTGTAAAATGACCTGAACATTACAGGGAACCCTCTAGGAATGCCTGGGGATCTCTAGGGTTCCTAGGAACCCTGGTTGAAAAACACTGCTATAGATGGTCAAAGGTCATGTAGCCTGTTCCGTTGGTTGTACGTGCACGGTATGTTTTGATGCCAAAATTACAACTGAACACTATGGATAAACTGAGAGCACACAATACATACAATGCATACAATACATCATGTGAAAAAAAATATTATAGTACATTGATGGATTAATTTTTGTTTTTACACACTCTCTCAATTTAATTGTATCCATCTTTCCTGCTATTTAATGGTGGAACAAAAAACCCATGGACATTTTTTAATGATTGGTTGTGCAGCCTTCTTCCCCATAATACATGTTAAAAAGCCGTACCTTATATCACTTGTCAAGGGGAATTTCTACCTCTTCTTTCAACGTACTGTTTAATGATCTGGATCAGCTCTCTATTAAAAAAAAAAAAAAAAAAATATATATATATATATATATATATATATATATATATATATATAGTCACCAGTCCCTCAGTGACACAACCCTGATGAAGACGCAAAATTCTGACGCGACGAAACGAGTAGGGCTTTCTTTCTGATTTGAGGACATCATGTGAGAGCCATCTTTTCATCTTTTACATGGAGCTGAGAGCGGTGGAACTCCAGTAACATCTTTTCCGGAGGAGGATTAATGCGACATCTATCTGAGGCGTACCCGGAAGCGAAACTCCATCATCAGACATGGGAGCAGCAATCAAACACCTCCCACGTCTCAGCTTACTACAGTATCTATACAAGTAATCATTAAAACATTATTTAAAAATACCTATAGGTATCGCATTTGAGTAAAACATGCACCAATCACAAAGATGCTACCAAAGTGGGTGATTAAAGCCTGCTGATAAGCAAGCACCACAAGATGAAAAAGCAAAAAAAGTCTTCAGTACTGACCCTTACATTTTTACACCCACAAGCTCTCTTGTCTTTGGGCTAAATTTTTCCAAAATTCTGCTTGGTTCTTGTGAACATTTGAAGTTCAATATCTATAGGGGATAAAAACTGTTAAAATATAGCTCATCGTCCTTAGTGAAGAACATATTCGAAGAATTGCAAAGTGCATACACCAGCAAAGAGACTTCAGAATACAGCTATCTACCAGCCTCTCTGGTAGTGATTGGGTTACACAATATGTGGTGTTCTCTACGGTATAATTAATTAGTCATAGAAAAAGAGAACTGATTTACTTGGTTGGCAAGCCCCAGTATGAAGTACTGTAGCGCCAAGACTAGATTATTTACTCAACTGTGGTGGGAGGTGAAGAGAATGTTCTCCTGTTATTTTTACATTTCGTGGAAAATTTAATTGGGAAAAGACTACAGTGTTTAATCAAAGAATCATTGCTGGAAAGAATACGCTGTAAACCTAAATCAACTGCAATTAAAATGTGCAGTACAAGAAGCAAGCATATCTGTTAGATTTTAAGCTCTCCATTTAAAATGCGAAACCTTTGATATGTTACCAAAAACTTGCATTATATTTAATCAGCATGAGTTACGACAAACAATGACTTTGTGATTTAACGTTAGCATTCATTCATAGGGCACATTATATCTTTGGGTTTACCTATTATACAATGAATCTGCAGACGTGCCCATTAACAGCTCATTAACCTATGTGACCATCCTATCATGGCCAGGAAGGTTTCTTTATTTGCCAACTTAAATATTCTACATTTTTCATTAGAAATAACAGAAACTGTGTGTTTGTGGTGACTCCACATCACCTTTCTTTACTACCTGCTTTAGGTACAATAGTTTAGCCACTTTTATTACCAACCCCCATTTGTTATTATTTTTGCTAGGTCATTAGTTTACTTTTAACTTGTATTATAATTTTTACAAATATGGGTTTATTTGGTTAGACTTTCAGGAAGAACTCTCTTTTTCCATAAACCAATTGTGATGGTGAGCGGGTAACCATGCTCAATAAAAAAGGTTAAGCCTGTTTGGTTACCTCTGTATTGGGGTTCGGGAGTTTCAGCTCTTGAGCCCAGTGAGTGTATATGCATTCTGTAAAATTATGCGATAATAAAGAATTGCATGTGTTTTACCTTTCCACGTGTGCCAGCAAGCAGAGATTGCTAGGCTATGAGTTTCAAGGGGGGATTTACAGAGAAAGTCTTGTCAGAATGTGCCTATCTAGTCGGTGTTCAGAGTTTCTGGATACCCCAAAAATGTACCCCGAAATCAGGTCAGAATCACGGTTACATATTGGCACATTGCTCCGGCAACTTCTCCCCTTGAAAATAGGATTCCCCTTGAATAGGATTCCCTGCTTCAGCACAGACCAGAAAGCTAAAGGGGGCATAGGGATGTGAGGTGTCCCTGGAATGGTCAAGGGTCCCTAGGTTAAGGGGGGATGCCCAGTTAATGCCCAGGTAACCCAGAACCCAGTATAGAGGTTCTGGGGGTTCTCCAACCAAGGATAAGGTTGTGAGGATTTTTAAAGTCTTGTTATTGTGTGTGGGGATTATGGCTAGTAGGAATAAAGTGCAACATCTTCTTCTATTCCCCATAATCATAAGACTTAGGAAAGTATCAAATGTATGGTTTATTGAACAGTGTTCTTAAAGTACATACTGTATATGCTTGTGCACGGTATAATTTCCAGACCGAAGTTCTGATTGAGTCACTGGGCTACCAGCTTGGTGACAGCGTGTCTACTCAGACATCGGACATGAAAGCCACAGAGGATGCCAGAGGTGTGAAGAACATTTGGGCAGGAGGTTTAGGTTGAGTACCCATGTCCTGGGATGAATGGAACTCCTCGGACTACCATTTGCCTTCCAAGACTGTGAGGAGCCTAAACCAGCAGATGGCTTCTGAATACCTAGTGTCAGAGGTGGCAAGCTTGCGCATGCCCTCGGCTGATTCAGAAGATCCGCTTGCCCGGCTTCAGAAGACTGGCACCTCTCTGATTGGATGGTAGGAAATTTCCCACGCATAAATGAACTCTGAAATACTATAAGAATCCCTCAGCAAATCCAGAGGGCAGATTCTAAACGCCAGAATATCAGTGTCAAATTTGCTCTTGGAGAAATAGCAGTGAACCGGCTTCAGAAATTTCAAAGCAGAATATTTTCTAAATCCCACTTTTTGCGGCCAGGTTCTGAGAATTGAACGTATCGGTCGCAGCTAGGATTGCAAGCCAAATTTAGCTCAGGATGTTTGGAAGTAAATCTTGGTCAAGGAATTTCAGCATCTCCGAAAGAAAGAGAGCGGTGGAGTCAGGAGCTTCATGCCGATTTTAGTTCCAGGACATTTTGGGCTGAGTCTCGTTCAACTGAAGACTTTGGTACTCTGTCTATTTAAACTAGGAAAGTCTATTTTTGTAGCTCAGACCCCCAGTAAGTTTGTCTTTCTCATGTTTTTTGTGTTTCACTGTGTACTTGCCTATTTTAAGTGAAAAAAAAATGCAATTAATTTCATCACCTCGTTTTGCTCAGTGTTATGATCCCGGTATAAAGGTGTAAATGCCTGGTCTCCCGTGACACCAATCTGCACACCGGTACTTGAAGGGTTAACTGGGCTATTTAGAAATAATTAGATTGGTGCCACTATTACAGAAGCAGATATGACCAGCCAAATGTGTAGAACCCAGCAGGAAGCCTCACATGGATGGTGTGAAGCAACGGGAGTCCCACCACAAGTGTGACACAATTCAGCTGTGACACCACCAGCTTCGGGAGAATGTGAGTGGAGCCAGTGCTGAGCAGGGGAATAACAGCCTACAATGGTGGTCAACAGGGGAACAGGGGAACCACTGAGATTCAATTACTACACCTGATGTGTTTGTTTTCTGAAGCACTGCTGTACTTTAGTGAGTGACTGATATTAGTTTTTAGTTTTAAGATTTTTGTTGTAATAAGTTACAGCGCATGAAGAGCAGTTGTCTCTGTATGCTCTTCCACATGCACATCACAGCTGCTACTCGCAAGCAACTCGCAGGTTCTCATCTCGCCACCTCAAAGGTGGCGAGATGGGATCCACGAAATAACTCTGATGAAAATAATAATTTTTACTGCATCGGATTGAAGCCGAGATTCTCCGCAGCCGACCCGCATTAATATCAGCTCTGGAGACCCCCTGCTTCCATCCTATGTAATAAAAATACATTTACAGGCAGCTTCATTACCTTAGTGGCTACTACCGCTAAGGTAATTAGGGGGTTAACCCCTCCTGCTATCCACCCAGGAGGCATAAACACCCACCAAGGTCAAATGCAGATCCAGATCTGAATAATAGGGATTTTGCCCATTACTGTACTATATGTGTTGGAGGAGGGAGTTGTTGAGGGTAGAGGGGATGGGTAGTAGGGTTCCCACTCATTGCTATTGGGGTTATATTTTCTCCCATTGAGGGCATAGGAAACCACACTGGCAATCAGTGGGTGTATTGGCTAGTACTTGAATACTTATTAGGGGTAGAGGGGGTGGGTGAAGGGGGTAGTTACCCCAGGGTGGGTGGTTAGTCCTCTCGGTTGGGTAGCAGGAGGGGTTAACCCCTTCATTTCCTTAGCGGTTGTAACCGCTAAGGTAATGCAGGTGTTAACTCCAATCTCCACCTTCCCAGTAGGCGCAACCACCCACGCTGGGGCAACTACCCCATTCAACCACCCCCTACCCCCAACAAACCAGGTACTCTAGTTTAACCCCTTTATAACCTTAACGGCTAACTGCTAAGGTAATGAAGTTGTTTTTATTTTATATTAATAACAGAATTGAAGAAGGGGGTCTCCGGAGCTGAACCGCATTCATTTTAACATTGGAGACTCCTGCTTCCCAAGTTACAGGCCCCGGTAAGGGGTGATGATATCCCCGTAAATTTTAAATGTCCCAGTCTTGTGACACAGGAGATTTAAACAATGCAAGGAAATATTGGAGCCCCCTACCGGGTCCTCTAATTCGGGAAGCAGGAGGTCCCTGAGGCTAAAATGCGGTTCAGCTCTGGAGACTCCCTATTTCAATACTGAGTTAAAATAAAATGAAAACAGTGCGAGCGCCTGTAAGAGCTGTGCAGGAAGATGCAGCTCTCTCTGTGCAGCTCTTACAGATTACAAAACGACACAGATAAGGACACTGCTATCCCAAGTGGTATTAGCATTTTCCTACCACGGTTTCTGACTTGCGATAATTGTTTGTGAATACCATGATAATACAAATGTCAGACCATGAGGTCGGGTCAGGCCAAACCGTTCGATAAAAATCATAACATCGAAGCTACTAGAACAAGCCCCATTGTTTTAGCATAACATTAGCTTTGTGGATCTCCATTAAACTCGGAAAAAATAACGTCCATTACCTATTTAGGCATCTTTCTTTCTTCCTCCTCTTCCTCTTCTTCTTCTCCTCTCCCATGATTACAATCTTTAAAACATTTTTATTTTTTAATACCTGTAGCTGTCAGATTTGAGTAAAACATGTCTTAATCACCAGGATGTAACTCCCTCAACATATCACTGGCATTAGTTAACTTTCGCCCGAGGAGGGATGACAACGTTTAAATCCTCAGCATTTATTTATATTTTGTGATGGACGACCGCAAAAAAAAACAATTTGAATTCCCCGGCATTTATTTGTACTTTGCCTCTCCCTTAAAGCTACAGACTATCATAGGTGAAGATATTCAGTGCGAAATCTGCCGGAAACACATACGGAATGTATGACCGCAGCTGTGCCGTTGATGAGCTATGGACAACAAAGTACTCATGTGGCTGTAATCTGGCACCTGACCACGATCACAGGTATAGTAAGTCTGGCTACACTTGTAGCCCTGTACATTTAACACCCATTAGCGCCGTTATCTTTAGGCTGAATTTTCCAAAATACAGTACGATAACACACTCTCTTTCTGAACATTTTCAGTTCCATATCTACAAGAAGAGAAAAAACAGTTGACATATATCTTATAATTTACATCCCTACTGAAGGACATTTTCCAAGAAATACAGAGCTCATACACCTGAATATAGAAATAACTCAGCTCTCTGCAAGTCTCTCTTGTAGTGATGGGGTTAAATGATTATGTGGGTTTCTCTGTGATATAATTAGTCTTAGCAAAACAGAAGTGAGTTACTTTATTGGCATTGCTGAGTATGAAGTACAGCCAAAACTAGGTTATTTACTTAGCAGTCGTGAGAGGCGTAGAAAATGTTCTCCTGGTTTTTTTTTTTTTTACACATTGATCAAAATTTAATTGGGAAAATACCACAGTGTTTAATCAGAGAATCATTACTGGAAATATTACACTGTACGCTTCAATTAACTAAAATGTAAGCGAAAATGTCTGTTATATTTATAAATTATGCAGTTAAACTTTGGAACTTTCGTTATTTTATCAATGTTTTGTGTTATTATATTTACTGTAATTAGCCATTAACCAGACATTTCGTAGTACAAGATCCTCTTTCATAATGTAGATGTAGTGTTATTTTTATTTTATTGTAGGTATCCATCCTATACCAGCCTTTAATTCCTTTCTGTGCTAACAGAACTATTCTCTATTGATCTTTGATTATATGAATATTATTAGCTAGACAAAATCGTATAAAACAGCAAAAAACGACTCAATTATTTTTACGCTTCGGGGGTTTACGGTTTAGGGTGCATTATAAAAACTTTAATAAGAGACATTATTTCTTGACATTAATCTGTTGGACATAAAGGTCAATTCATACATTGGGCAAAGCTGTTTGTCAAGGCCATGAAAAGTGGGTTTAAGCATGTCGATGTATATTTATAAAACACGTTAATCAAGAACTTTAATCAGAGGAGATTATTTCACCTGAGATTTGGCAGAATTGTTCAACATTACAAGAAAATGTTCAATGACACGGTATTGGGTATTTCCACCATAACTCCTCCTATAACCATTCCCCAATTCACAAGCACTAAAACATTTAAAACGGAGGCAAATTACCTTGCATGTTAAAAATGTATTTATTAGCATCAGTTCAATGTAAAAAAAATTACTTTAGAGTTGGATACAGATGTAGCAAACATTACCTCCACTGATGCATTGCAGTGGGCACAGTATTCAGCAGAATTGGCCGCGAATGAAAAGTGGATAGGGCTAATGTATTATCACACCCGCTGCAATGGGCCAGCAGGTGCAATAAAATGTGCTACATCTCGTAATGGCTCTCATGTTAATTTTCATGTACTAGAACCATAAACAAATGACATCCAAGGGGAAATAAAGGAGGGTGGGGAGCCATGTTGGTACTTTTTGAAGTGAAACTTCTTTAGTGGCACCTATTCTGATGGGGTAAAACGGGAGAGATGGGGGACAAATGTGAAACGGAAGTGACGTCACGGCTCCCCCATCCCTCCCCCCCACATGCCTGCTGTGACATGCGGCGGCGGCGGCGATAGCCGCCGGCGCCGCTCCTAACGGCCACCGTTCCCTCCACGCACCCGCTGTGACATGCGGCGCCGGCGGCTATCGGCCGCCGTTAACCCCACACGTCCGCTGCCATGGGCGTACAAATATGGCTGGCGCAGAGCTTCCGGTGCTGCGGGTGTGGGTGTAGTTAGATGGCGGAAGCCCCGCAAGTTCTCCGGCTGTTCAGCCTCTCTCCTCCCTAACTACGCTTCCCCTTCCATGTGTCCCGCTGACTGAGCGCCGCCGGGGCCGGAGGAGAGCCGCCATTCCCCCCACACGTCCACACAGACATGGGAGGTTGAGGCGCATGCGCAGATTTGACCGCCGGGTCCCGCAGGCCAGGAAGCTATCTGCATCCGTTGATGCGAGGCAGCGCATGCGCAGAGTCGCCCACCCCTCGTAGCAGCGTCTGAGGCTGAAGCGGAAGCTGCGCCGAGAGTGGAGATGCAGCTGTCCCCATCCCTCCCCGATCCACGCGATTGAACGAGGACAGCACAGCACGGGGGGGGGTGCTCGCCTCTCACTGCTCCGGTAACGCGGGAAGCGGGGGTTTGAGTGCGCCGCTTCCAACGCAGCACTGCCGAGGGGGGGCTCTCAATCAGGGTATCTGCCCCTCACATAAGCCGGGCCCGGTGCGGCCGCGTCTCCCTGGGGGTGGGGGTGCAGGGGAGGAGAGACTCAGACAGAGCCGCTGCGGGTCCACAGCTCTGCCTGCGTTTTTTTTTGGGGGGGGGGGGGGGGAGGAGAGTCTCAGACAGAGCCGCCGCGGGTCCGCAGCTCTGCTTGGGGTGGGGGGAGTCAGGAGGGAGGGGGCAGGACACAGAAAGAGAGGACCCAGATACACTGACACCAAAACACCACGACTGACACACACACACACACCACATACACACTGACTGACACACACAACACACTGACTGACACACACACAACACACGTGACTGATACACACAAACACATTGCACACCACACCCAAACACTGACTGACACACCACAACCACACTGACTGACACACGTACACACGCACACTGATGACACACGTCACATGCACACTGACTGACACATACACACGCACACTGACTGACACATATACACACGCACACGACTGACAAACACATACACATGCACACTGACTGACACATACACTCACTGACCGACACAGAGAGAGAGAGACATACACTGACACACACAAACACACATGACTGACACACAACACCACATTGACTGACACACACACATACACACACACATTGACTGACAAAACAACACACACACACCACACACACACCACACACACACACACACACACAAACACACCACACACACACAAACACACACACATTGATACCACATCACTCACACACACTCACTCACACCACTGACTGTGACACACTGACTGAACACACATGCACACACTGACCGACACACATGCACACACTGACCGACACACATGCACACACTGACCGACACACATGCACACACTGACCGACACACATGCACACACTGACCGACACACATGCACACACTGACCGACACACATGCACACACTGACCGACACACACGCACAAACAAACACACATACATACTCTCTGACTGACACACATACATACTCTCTGACTGACACACATACATAGTCACTGACTGACACATGTGTGCCGAGCACGCGCGTTATAAGTCAATTTCTGTGACAAAAGTCAAAGAAGTTTCACTTACTATGCGCATGCACAGCACACACAGCTTTTTTCCATGTAGTAACAAGGAGGAAGAAGGAGTAGGTGGTGTGATATATTTTATTGAACCTTCAAGCAGTGGATACGTTACAAGCTTTCCAACCTCACATGGTCCTTCAATAGGTTCCGGGTCGGCTTGACCGCGGTTCCATCCATGCCCCTGCATCAACAATATTACATCACGTGGTGCCGCGTGTCCATGATAATGTAATGTTGCATGGCATTGTGATGTTGCGACATAGGAGGAGATTTCGCACCGAACGAGGAAAGAGGCTCTGTGAAAAGCCCCTGCACCGAGCCCTGCAAAATACAAGCCGGAACTGATCGGGTTACCCGATGAAGGACTCTGAGAGATTTAAAAGCTTGTAACATATCAACTACTCATTGGTCCAATAAAATGTATCATACCCCCCTACTCCCTCTCATTACTTTGGTACTACAGCCAAGGGGAACAAGTATTATTATTAACACAATTTAGATTTTAAACTGTTTCGAACATTATGAACTGGTTACAAATAGAACCTTCTTTATACTTAGAAAGTCATCTCAATTGGAGATAGCATTTTGTGTGTCATGTACCTGGAGTCATGTATGGGGCATATTCTATAAGCTGCGAGATCGCCCATCCATGAAGTCTGAAATGGATGACCCACTGACTTCAATGGATCTTCCATGTCAGAACGCACGGAAAGGCAGTCTTGAAGCTTAGAGAATCTCGATATATTTATCAACGCAGAGGAGAATGTTTTGGCACACTGACCCATGTTATGGAGCATAATTGCATCATATTAACAACAAAAAAAACAGATTCTTCGATCTGGTGCTGAATGTTAGACTTACAGTACGTGTATCCCTTCTCTTCCGGCACTAAAGGAGTTTACATGTTCTGACTATATCCATAGATTAGCTCAGTCTCTGTTATCTTGTCAGGGAGCTGGATCCGCGCAGGCTGGGTGTGTATGCAGGTGGAATGATGATGAGCACCAGCAACTTTTGTACAACAAACAATGAGCTTTAATTAAACATCTCTTGACACGGCTGTTCACAGCTGTCACATACAGTTTATGTACAATGGAGAAAATAACCTATAACGCTAAGACAAAAAAAAAGAAGAAAAACAGAACAGTGTGAACTGTGTTGTAAATATCACAGTTTTATGTACAATGTTACAGTTGGCTTCATACTGTTGCATTGGCTGTACTGTTATATTGTGATTTCCTATGTGCCCTTAACTTAATATCCTAGGGAGATACTCTACTAACACTTTATTTTACTTGGTTAGTTGATCTGTCAACACTATACACTCTGTTATGTTCTGTCACTAAGGGGCCCCTTTGTATGCCCTGGCCATCTCACCCCCCTCCGGTTCTGTATTATAACTGGCACTTCTAGGCCGACTGGTATTGAGGCCAATATGAACCTGCTGTAGAGCTGGTCCTGTTACACCCTCACATTCCTCTCTTGTTAACCTCTGTAGGGTGTTTGCCTCCTCTGTGGTGAACTACTGTGTTCACCATGGTGATCTCTGCATTTATTATCTGAAGGGACACTTTCTCTAGCTACAACACAATAAACGGGGACAGATCCTTCTTACCAACTTACTTATATATACTCAGGAACATACAATTAGGTCCGGAAATAATTGGACACTGACACAATTTTCATAATTTCGGCTCTGTACACCACCAAAATGGATTTAAAATGAAACAACCGAGATGCAATAGAAGTGCCGACTTTCAGCTTTAATTCAAGGGGTTGAACAAAAATATTGTATGAAACGTTTAGGAATTGCAACCATTTTCATACACAGTCCCCTTATTTCAGGGGCTCAAATGTAATTGGACAAATTAACACAATCATAAATAAAATGTTCATTTTTTATTCTTTGTCGAGAATCCTTTGCAGGCAATGACTGCTTGAAGTCTTGAATGCATGGACATCACCAAACGCTAGGTTACCTCCTTTGTGATGCTTTGCCAGGCCTTTACTGCAGCTGTCTTCAGTTGTTGTTTGTTCGTGGGTCTTTCTGCCTTACGTTTTGTCTTCAGCAAGTGAAATGCATGCTCGATTGGGTTGAGATCAGGTGATTGACTCGGCCATTGCAGAATATTCAATTTCTTTGCCTTAAAAAACTCCTGGGTTGCTTTCGCAGTATGTTTTGAGACATTGTCCATCTGTAAAGTGAAGCGCCTTCCAATCAACTTCACTGAATTTGGCTGAATCTGAGCAGACAATATATCCCTATACACTTCGGAATTCATCCAGCTGCTTCTCTCTTCTGTCACATCATCAATAAATACTAGTGACCCAGTGCCATTGTAAGCCATGCATGCCCATGCCATCACACTGCCTCCACTGTGTTTTACAGATGATGTGGTATGCTTCGGATCATGAGCCGTTCCAAGCCTTCTCCATACTTTTTTCTTCCCATAATTCTGGTACAGGTTGATCTTAGTTTCATCTGTCCAAAGAAGGCCGTTCCAGAATTGGGCTGGCTTTTTTAGATATTGTTTTGCAAAGTCTAATCTGGCCATTCTATTCTTGAGGCTTATGAATGGTTTGCACATTGTGGTGAACCCTCTGTATTTGCTCTCATAAAGTCTTCTCTTTATGGTAGACTTGGATAACGATATGCCTACCTCCTGGAGAGTATTCTTCATTTGGCTGGATGTTGTGGAGGGGTTTTTCTTTACTATGGAAAGAATCCTACGATCATCCACCACTGTTGTCTTCCGTGGACGTCCAGGCCTTTTTGTGTGGCAGAGCTCACCAGTGCGTTCTTTTTTTTCTCACAATATACCAAACTGTTGATTTGGCCACTCCTAATGTTCCTGCTATCTCTCTGGTGGATTTTCTTTTTTTTGCAGACTAGGGATCCCCTGTTTCACTTGCATTGAGAGCTCCTTTGACTGCATGTTGTGGGTTCACAGCAACAGCTTTCAAATGCGAATGCCACACCTGGAATCAACTCCAGACCTTTTACCTGCTTAATTGATGATGAAATAATGAAGGAATAGCCCACAAATGTCCATGAAACAGCTTTTGAGTCAATTGTCCAATTACTTTTGGTCCCTTGAAAAAGAGGGGGTTACATATTAAAGAGATGTAATTCCTAAACCCTTTCTCTAATTTGAATGTGAATACCTTCAAATTAAAGCGGATAGACTGCACTTTAAGCCCATATTCATTATTTAACTGTAACTTGAATTTATTTTAGTACACAGCCAAAATAACTAAACTTGTATCAGTGTCCAATTTTTTCCGGACCTAACTGTATCTACAATATAAACTATTACTCCTCCAGGAAACAGATGCGGAACCTTCTACTTAGTTACATAATTGAAGGGGAATATATGCTATGACCAGGCAGAAAAGGGCATGGCCTGGTTTCTGCCAAGTCACTCAGAATGAGGTGAGGGAGGGGGCGTAACACAGAAGCAGCTCACTTAATTAATCCTCTAATACTGTTAACCCTTGCACTAACTTGTAGTGCCCAAAGAGGGGCTAGATACGTAAACTGGCATGTTTTTTGCCACAAAAAAAGGAATACACAGAAATATCATTATAATATCTTGTAAACAAAGAAAATGTTCACACTATGCTCTTACCTGGCTCATAAATACTCAGTGTGATTATACAGACCATTCAATAATAGGTTTAACTTGAGGTTTTAGTTGCATATTTTGACCAAAACATGAAAAGCTTACCTTCCAGGTCAAAGCAATCTCAGATTGAGTAGGTGCCCAACCTGAACCACAGCCTTTTACTTTCTCCCACAAGTGAATGCTATAAACTGAGGCATGTAAATCACGTGCAGGATATTAAAAGTGACGTTCAAATTGTGCAACTAAAATATGGACCAAACAAGAAATAACATTTCCTTAACTCTACCTGTGCATGTTCCACCATTGAGTGGAAATGAATATATTTTATATAAAATAGATTGTGCAACAATTCCCTCTCTTATTGTTGTCAGCAAAGAACAGCTTAGCCTGAGAAAGCATGTTATTAAGTTCTCTTATAACTTACTTAATTGATTAAAAATGAACAACAAGCCTAAAACCCAAAAAGAGCCTAAAGCCTTCCAAGTGAACAAAATTCTAAAATAGAACAAACTGGTGAGTTCTACCTCCAGTACAGATACAGTATATCACTATTTTTGTGTATTTAGCATTATAAAATATTTTAAGTGGCAGCAGGAGGGTTGCAAGGAAAACATCTGTGTACATATCATGTACACAAAGAAAAGTTCCTAGTATTTGTTTTCCGATTGTCCATTTCCTCTGGTTTCTTTTCTAGTATTTCTGACTATTTCCTGCTCACCATTCGGACTTCGGTTATGTCTAATTCGTATCAAGACGCATTAGCATTGTGAGTTGATATAATCAAAGGAGCACTGTTGTGTTATATAAATATGCACTGCATGAAACGTAGGGGTTAAGGATTAAAACAAGCAAAAAAAAACACATAAAGGGTGCTCATCAATTAATGCCATAACCACTATTGGTATTAAATCTCTATATGGTGACATTAATATAAGATTATCTTGGTACTAAATGTCCAACATTGTATGGCTATTGAAGTGTACTATTGTTTGATACAATACACTGTTATTTTTATGTATTTTTCATTCACATGTTGCACATTGCACTGACTGTTGAAGACAAGTGCCAAGGAGGACTATTCCCCAAAAAGATATCAAGGAGGATTTGGGCAATCCGTGTGACCTCTAGGCTGCAGGACTTCCGAGACAGAGATGGTTGATAAACATCCTTGATTATATTTTACATATACACATTTATGTGTGTTTTTACACACTACAGGGAATTCCCTGGTATGGACTATATTTTCTAATATATTAAATATTGTATCACTGTGGGTATAGCGCTGGGGTTGTGCAATATCCTGCTAAGGTGATAAGTTCTGCGTGTATGAAGGATGAGTAACTGTTTCAGATACTTGTTACATAGTAGATGAGGTTTAAAAAAGACATGCGGCCATCAAGTTCAGCCTATGCTAAATTTAGATAACAGATACATTATCCTATATCTATACTTACTTATTGATCCAGAGGAAGGCAAATAAAAAACCCCAGTGTAATATCATCCAATGACATCTCATAAGGGGAAAAGGAAATTCCTTCCTGACTCCAAGTATTGGCAATCAGATTAATCCCTGTATCAACATCCTTTCCATGTTTTCTTATTTGGTATATCCCTTTATACCGTTCCTTTCTAAAAAGATGTCAAACTTTTTTTTACACATCTATTGTATCTGCCAATACAGTCTCCATGGATAATGAATTCCACATTGTAACTGCCTTTACTGTAAAGAACCCTTTCCTTTGTTGCTGGTGAAATCTCCTTTCCTCCAACCTAAAGGGATGACCCAGTGTCCTTTGTACTGCCCTTGGGATGAATAGTTCTTTTGAAAGCGCCTTGTACTGTCCCAGAATATATTTGTATATAGTTATCATATCCCCTCTTAGACGCCTCTTTTCTAATATAAATCAATCTAATTTAGCTAGCCTCTCCTCATAAGCTAGATTGTCCATCCCCTTTATTGATTTGGTGGCTCTTCTCTGCACTCTCTCTAGTTCCATAATGTCTTTTCTAAGGAGTGGTGCTCAAAATTGTACTCCATATTCAAGGTGAGGTCTTACTAATGCTTTATAAAGGGGCATAATTATGTTTACTTCCCTTCCATCCATTGCCCGTTTAATGCAAGATAAGATCTTGTTTGCCTTTGCAGCTACTGCATGACTTTGGGCACTATGTGCTAAGCCTCCTGTCTATAAGCACTCCTAAATCCTTCTCTCTCAAGGATTCCCCCAATTTATCCCTATTTAATTTGTAAGTCGCCTGTTTATTCTTGCTTCCCAAATGCATAACCTTACATTTATCTGTATCAAACCTCACCTGCCATTGACCTTAAATATAGACAGTATGGACATATAAAACTATATGTGAGTGGTGTCGATATCCTCACCGCTCCGCCTGTTAACAATGTCTCTTGGTATGCTGTAATGGAAATAATGTTATGTAAAGGAGTTGATTCCTGAAGAAGCTGTTTTAAGCTAAACGCATAGAGTCTGTGCAGTAGGCTCTTTGGATACCCTCTCCGCTGATACTGGATCTCCACCTGTCCCTTTCTGCAATACCAAGTGCACCGGACATAACGAGACGTGTCACCGGAAGTGACGCGACACACAACCTAGAGCACAGCATACCAAGAGACACTGTGAACAGGCGGAGCGGTGAGGATATCAGACGCCACTCATCTATAGTTTTATATGTCCATGCTGTCTATATTTATGTAAGTTTGCAATTATCTGTTTAATACATACTTGACGTATATGCAGCTTTAAACTATGGTATAATTTCTTCTTTATAGAGGAACATCACACCAGACCATTACCATCCCCTAGCCCAGGAACCATTACCATCCCCTAGTCTGAAGATCGAGGGTCACATTTACTGTGGGAAATGCTTGTTTTTATCTAAGAAAGTGCGAGTCCACATTCTATTGAATTCCTTGTATCAGAAACCCACCGGAAGCATATTACGCTATGTAGTACTGTATGTAACTCGTTCATTTTGCATATGGTGAGACCTGCGCTCTCCAAACCTTCCAGCACATCTGAATACAATACAAGATGTATCCATGTCTCTTTGTCTAATGACCTTGTACATTTCTACTTGTGCAGTTTCACACTTCATTTAAAAAAACTATGTGTAGCCCCGAGGTAAATTTTCTCTTTCTGGCCCCCCTCCGTGAGTGCCGTGCGGTAGCGGGTGCCGCCGGAGGCCTTGACGGACCCGCCGGCACTTCGCGAGGGTGGGGGCCAGTGCAGGGAGCGGTGCAGGCTGGTTGCCGGGGACGCGATCGGGCCGTCGCTAAGGCCGCGATCGCGTTGCCACCGGCTCGGCGGCTTAGGCAGAAGGCGCCGCCATTGCGCGGAGGTTCGCGCATGCGCAGTAGGGCGGAAGCGCGCGATAGGACTCCAGGGATAGGGAGAGGTCGCGTGAGAGTAGGGAAGTGTAGAGGGAGAGTGAGGCGGCCATTAGGGGTTCGCGCATGCGCAAGGGAAGCGCGCACGCGGCCCCAATGCTTTAGGCAGTCCCTGGGAACTACAATTCCCAGGAGGCTTAGGGAGACAGGCACCAGGTGCTCCCTTGCGGCCAATAGGGCTGGAGGAAGCTCAGCCCGGGAATATAGATACATTTCCCGGGCTTTGCATGCGTCAGTCAGGCAGAGGAGTAGGAAGGAGTAGGAAGGGTGCAGGGAGCGCGTGGCTCCTGCATCAGGTAAGGGTCCTCCCTAGATTCCCAGGCAGGCCCCAATTCCCGGGTAAAGGGCAGGGGGTAACTGAAGAGGGACGCCTTAGCTAGGGAGGTGACCCTTGAGTGTGGAAGGTGCTGGTTTGGCAGTGTCGCAGCGGAGAGAGCTGTGGGCACTGTCAAAGAGGCACAGTGTGCTAGCAGTGTGGTTGCTGCGGGATCCAGGGGCTGTGTGTGATTTCAGCTGCCTGTGAGTAGTGTCGCTGTATGTGCTGGGCACAGTGCGTGCAGTGTGTGTGAAGTGTGGATCCCTGCAGGCTGACAGTGTGTGCGGTGTGTCAGCTGCAGGTGCTTTGGGAATAGCTAGTTAATAGCTAGTAGCAGTTACAGTTAGGACTGGGTAGCTGGGGAAAGGGGGGCAGGTTATGACCACAGGCCCTAGGAGTTTTCCCCCAAGCCATCCCAGGTTGCGGTTCCTCAGGGACAGGCCCTAGGTTAGGGTTACTGTCACTCTAGTAGTAGTTAGTGATAGGGATAGCGGCGGTTGCTGTTCCCATGCGGTTGGTGTTGCCGTGATCCGGTTGCAGTTCCCGTGGAGCGGTGGGACCCTCGTTGGGGTCCACCGGCAGAGTACCTGGAAAGGATCAGACGGACGTCTGACCCTTTTAGAAGAGAGTTGCGGTCCCGAGCATCGGAGTGCTCGGAAGGTATCTTCAATATTATAAAGTGCACCAACTGGGCCCTAGCTTAACATAGTGACTGCGCAGTCACCCACGACCTTTCGCAGGATTGCGGGACATTGGGTGTGGGGTGATCACAGGACACTGGGTGGGGAATACCAGACATTGGGCTGAGGTGATGCGGATAGAGCATCCAGTTATGTTATGATGTTATGTACTGTGTTATGTGTTATTAAGTAAAGTGTTAGCTATTGTTTTATATCTACGTGTGTTATGGTATTTCTTATTCAGGGCTATCTTTCCTAACGGGGGATCCTGGGTAAGTGGAGGCGCTGCACCAGGTAATGGTAAGGGTTTCCCCAGGCTCCCAGCTAGCGGAGGCTCAGATCTCCTGGAGCCGCAGGTGTGTTTCAGTACCAGTAACCCTTTAGGAGCAGGTGTGTTTCAGGGAAAGGGACCGGTTAGACCACGAGGGGCCAATGTGAGATTGGGTGGGTCGGCCGGTTCACAAAAAGGGTTACATATGCATTAAACAAATCTGTCTCATAACGTTAGTACTGTACTGTACATGGCATGGGACATGACACATTCTGCATGCCACACAAGACCAGCTTCCAGTTATGCCTATAGGATATATTGTGCAATTTAAGTCAGGACGCATACATACAGTAAGAGTGTACATCTATGTGATGCATACAGGCACATGAGGCGTTAACAAGGTTATATAAGGATGGGTCCCCCTTTTCTGTAAGCACTCTTGAAGAATTGAGTGAATCCAGCAGGATGCCTTACAGTATATCAGCAGTATGGTCCACTGGACTGCTGCAACACCACCAGCATTGAGGGAGTGCTACAGAATCTGAGAGCAGCTAGTTCAGAGCAGGGAAACAGATGCTCACATATTTGATTTACCAGTGAACTACTGAGCTCAGAGAACGCCACATGAGGTGGTTATTTTGAAGCACTGATTTAGTGAGTGCATTTATTGATATTTGTTTTTACATTTTTGTTCTACAAATGGACAGAGGATGAAGGGCAAACGTCTCTGTTTTCTCCTACACTTAATCTAATAAATGATTATTAACCCGTTAGTTAGCATAATTGACATGACGTCTGGCAAGATGATCACAGTGTATGATGCCTGAGGCACAGGGAAATAAAATGACACAAGGTCAGAACTTAGGGCCTCATGCAGTAAGCGTCGATTAAGTGAAATCGGCAAGCTTACCGATTAGTCATGTTAATGGCGATTTTTCCTCTCCGTATGCAGTAAGTGCCGAATACATTCAAAATCAACCCGAAAACAAATCCGCCCACTCTCACGATGATTAGCCGATCACACACAGGTGTATCGGCGTGCGTGGCGGGGTGCTGATAGGTTGCCCAATCACAAATCTTGCTGAATCAGGCGATACAAGCATGTATTGGATTGCGCGCCATATTTAAAGGCAACGTGTACTGCTAATCATTCTCTGTGTTGTTGGGAGTGAGAGAGAGAGAGAGACGCACAGAGCTGGCTGATTGAACATTTGCATATTGACGGAGAGACTTGTTGTGTATTGGGTGAGCTTTGTCCATTGTTGTTTTGTTTACATCTTTGTCTTGTTTTATATGTGGAAGTGTTTCGTGTGATTGGCTGTACATTAGTTGTCTGTTTTTTGTGAGTGCTGGAAGTATGCCCGCAAAGCGTGGGAAGAGTGATGCTGGTGGGAGTGGGAGTGCTACTCGTGCGAGTACGCGTCGGAGTGAACGTACTGTTCAGGGGAGTGATGTTGCTGGTGCACCGAGTGGTGTTGCTGGGAGTGGGAGTGCTGGTGCTGGGAGTGGGAGTGCTGTTGCTGGGAGTGGGAGTGCTGTTGCTGGGAGTGCTGTTGCTGTGAGTGGGAGTGCTGTTGCTGTGAGTGGGAGTGCTGTTGCTGGGAGTGGGAGTGTTGTTGCTGGGAGTGGGAGTGCTGGTGCTGGGAGTGGGAGTGCTGGTGCTAGGAGTGGGAGTGCTGGTGCTAGGAGTGGGAGTGCTGGTGCTAGGAGTGGGAGTGGGAGTGCTGGTGCTGTGAGTGCTGCTGGTGGCGCAGTTGCTGATGGGGTGTCTGGTGGTGGCGTGCTTGCTGGTGGGCAGCTTTTGGAGGCTCTTCCATTGGAAGAAGGAGAGTCCAGTCAGCACCAGCCAAGCTCTGACCCTAAACCTGCTCGGAAGAAACGTGTGGAGAAGCCACGTAATCCTCGCTTCAATGACCAGGAAAATACAGCTCTTGTCACTGGCATTCTGGAGCACTATGACAGTATATATGGACATTTACTAGGTAAGTGTACCTTTACATTTATTATTCAAATACATGTGATCCTAGGTCATCTGAGTTTTGTTCATATGCAAATATGGGTTCAGAATATCTTTCTATGTTAATTAGTCTGGAAACACAGCTTTTTATCATGCCTTACAAGGACAACTAAACACAGGCGGTCAATTTGCCATAACTGCATACAATATGAATGCAACCTTGCTTACATGTATAGGTTTAGTAGTGAATGCTCATGTGCTTCACATATTACACATAAAACAGCATGTTTGCTATCTCTTGGAACAGCTAGCAGTGTAGGAAACTGGTGCTTCTATTATTAATCATTTACCTCATATATTTTATATGTTTTTCAAGGGCGGACAAGTTCAGCAAGCAGAAAAGAAATGTGGGACACAATAGTCATTGGTGTCAATGCGTGTGGGAATCATGTGAGGGACAAGCGGAATTGTCACAAGAGATTTGATGATATTAGGTCCAAATTGAAAAAGAAAATACAACACTAACGCGTGCATGCTACTGGCACTGGAGGTGGGCCGACACCACAACGTCTCATATTAAGTCCATTGGAGGAGCTGCTTCGGGCAAAATTACTTCCCGTCGTCGTGGAAGGCTTACCTGGTGACCGGGATATAGGAATTTACCCCTCACAATTTCCACCAGGTGAGAAATATTACTGTACTAGGCGTGTCGTTGCTTACAGTTATTTTGCATAGTTACACTGCTTTTTATACTGTCTTCACAATATAAGCATACCTGCATCTATATATGTATATGTCTGATTCTGTATATATATATATCTCAAAATAGACATATATGTTGTAGTCCTACTAAAAGCAGTAACTAATATAGCACGTGCCATTGCGTGCTCATTTACATGTGAATTCCCAAAATGCATTGCTGCAGTGGAAGCAATTGATGGTGGGCGAAGATGGGGAACAACAGGGTAGTACACATGTGTAACACATGTTAATGAGAAATTATTACTAGCTACAGGTACAGAACAGAAATATGTATAATATTATTGTGTATTTTATTTATTTTACTCCGACAAACATGACATTACTGCCTATTTTAAGCATGCATCAAATATATTGCATGCAACGGCCTACAAACATCACTTGCACTAACACATCTATAGTTGTTTATGAAAAGGTCCATTTTTGCTTTAACTCATATACAGACAGCATAATGAGGCACACGTATCATATTTTATGTCATTGTTTTCATAACTTAAAAACTGCACACGACTATTTAGCTCATCTACCATTGTGTTAAAGCAGCTGCAATTAATATCTCATCACAGCATACACTTCAACAGAGGGGGTGGGGTTCAGCACACACACTAATTACAGCCTCATTTTAGGGTCAACTTAGTTCACACCATTTTCACCTGTTTCAAGTAATTGAAAGGTGTGGCTGATTAGGCTTTTTGGGGAAGGGAATACCGTTCTTACAACCTGACTAGCACAACTGAAGTTAATCACACTCATTTGAAAGCTTCACTTTAGCTACTAAATGCCCCAACAACTCATTACTTATCAAACCGTACGTCACACATTAGTTCACTCATATCTATAGTTGAACTACTACTATCAACGACACATTATCACACACTGCATGTGTTGTCTTGTTTAGTCACAGCCACATTCATGTGTGCCACATCTTATATTAATGTACCACACATATCCTCTACCAAAAACAACACTTTTTGCAATATGACCACCTTCATGATAACCATTCTGAATGGTCATCTCATGATAGTTATGTACATTATGATACTGATATCACTACACAACATATGATTTTTATGTACAAATTTTATCTATTTATCCTCACGCATTACTGCAGGAACATAGTATGTTTTATGTTAGGGAACTCAAAAGTTCTAAGTACACAGGCATGTACATTGTTATTACAACTATTTATGTTCACTTTCACACACACATTTTGGGTTAAGGAAATGATGCTGTTAGGTACTCATAAATACAGAACATACAATAACTGTTTGTTCAATATTTACACATGTAAATGTAAAACTTATGTTATTGTTATATATAGTTGCCCCTGAAGGACATGTGTCACCTGAGACTGAACAAGTGTCTTCACCTGGGTCAGCCAGCTCAACACACCTAGAAGGTGAGTGTATCAGTTGGTGGCCATATAATATGTGCTCTTCTATATGTTATGTTGTCATGTTCATTATTTGTTTTGCACATCTTCTTTAAATAGGATTACTTAGTGTCAGTGAAAATGAAGTGTAAGCCAACTTGTATTGTGTTAGTGATGTTAACTATCATGTAGGAGTTGTGAGTTTACAGCAAGTTTTCATTCACTCATATTTCATACTGAGTCCAAACATTATTCTTAAGTCAAGGTAGTTTTTAATGTGAGGTTATAAAACGTATGGAAACATGTTAGTTGTTACTTATGACACAGTACAATTACATAGTAACACAGCAGAGATTAACATGCCATTTAATAATGTGTACATTTATTTGTAGAACATGATGAAGAGGATTTTGATGATGATGATGATGATGATGATGATGATGATGATGATGATGATGATGATGCTGCCGCCGCCGCCATAGACACACAAATACAAGCAAGTGACCATGAAGAGGTTCCAATTGAAACTGTTTTACCGCCAACACGTCCAGCAAATACCACATATGATGCAATTGTAGCTTCTGAGGGAAAAATTGTGGAAGCAGAAAATCGTCGCCATTCTGACCTGATGACAGTGCTGGAAAGGATGATTGCACTGCAGGAAGAAACAGTTTCACAATTGGCACATCTCCACAGAGTCTTCATTGAAGTGCCTAAACAGTTGCAAAAAATCAACACCTCATTCGAAGCATTAGTTGTTCAGCAAACACAAGCTAATTACTGGAGAATGACTAATGTACCACAATTCCACACCTCACAGCCAGGATCTGTTCATGCAGGTCAGTTTTCACCACATGCTTCTGATATTCATTCACCAGGCCCAAATGTTACCAGTCAAGTAGCAGACATTGCTGTGCAGGTTCCTGACGACATCCTACCGCTGCCATCTGTACAAATTCAGCAGCTGACACCTACAAAGGAGGCCACAAAAAGAAAACACAAGCAGTTACTACTGACCAGTTTTTGGTCAAAAACAACAAAAGACACACATGAAACAGACCAACCATCACTTGTGCAGTGTCTACCAACTTGCTCACATGTGTCAGTGGGCACAAGCCCTGTCCGTGAACAGTCACTACCCAAAAGCCCTGTAGGTGAGTCACTGCCCAAAAGCCCTGTAGGTGAATCGCTGCCCAAAAGCCCTGTAGGTGAATCGCTGCCCAAAAGCCCTGTAGGTGAATCGCTGCCCAAAAGCCCTGTAGGTGAGTCACTGGCCACAAGCCCTGTAGGTGAGTCACTGGCCACAAGCCCTGTAGGTGAGTCACTGGCCACAAGCCCTGTAGGTGAGTCACTGCCCAAAAGCCCTGTAGGTGAGTCACTGCCCAAAAGCCCTGTAGGTGAGTCACTGGCCACAAGCCCTGCCCGTGAAGTGCCAGAGGCCACTCAAAGTGGCTCTGTTGTACCTAAAGTTGGTGGCAAAAGAAAAAGGAAAATTCAAGAGACAACAAGCAGGCCTGTTACTCGCTCGCAAAAAGAACAAAAAAAATAAATTTTAAAATTCACAAAATATGTCTTTGGCCTTGTTTTGTTGACTTCAGATTATCTAATTACTATTGTATGTATGCTGAAGACTGTGTTGTTTCCAAACTTTCAAGTATGTTCTTGTACACGTGAAGTTTTGGAAATGTTAACACTCCTAATTAATGAATAGTGTTATAAATATTGATGTATTAATCGTCTGTTCAGTAATGGTCCACCAGGAGCCAGTTGCTAAGTTTAGAGAAGCTGCCATTGACTTTGCAGCAAAACATTGCATTTGGGTGTGTTAATTGATGTAATCATTGCATGTGCATATTATTTTCATGCAATTATAAAAGCACCTATTTAACTGCAAACATCTTTCTTGTACGTGTACAGCAGGATTTTGTGTTAAATATTACTTACCTTTGGTGGCCATTGTAATGTTGTCCTTTAATCATTTATGTGTTCTTGTTTCAAGAACATCTCTGAATTTATACTAAAATATATGTAGTATGTATTGATATATGCACACACACACACAGACACACACTGTGTGTGTGTGTGTGTGTGTGTGTGTATATAGTACTATCTAAACTGGTATAGATGTATTTACAAAAAACATACACTTCATGCTTCCTTGTGAAAACACACTATTTTAATAATACAGGCCTAATGTTTGACAACTATACTAAGTGTGAGCCTCTAACATTATTGGGTGCAAACAAATGATTATTACTTAATTCACTCATGTTTATCACCATTTAAATAGGTTTCATACAAGGCCTACTTACTGCCATCAATATGTTGTGTACTCCTGCAATATAAGAAGGGTTTAAATAGATAGAGTGAAACAGATAAATGAGAGGAGAGAAGGAAGGATAATATAAAAAGAAAAAAGAGAGGGGGCGGGAAAGGGAAAGAAGGGTGAGATAAACTAGCAGGGGAAAAAAAGGTGAAGAAGAGGTAGAAAGAAGACAAAAGAAAAAGAAAGAGAGGAGAAAAGAAATGAAAAAGGGGGGAGGGAAGGAGAGGGGGGGAAGGAGTGAGAGGGGGGGGGGAAAGTCCCAGGGGTATAGGGATTAAGAACTAAAAATGGATCTCAATAATTTTAAGAATGGATAAAAAATCTCATTAGTCTTAATGCAACAACTAATATCTGTTTATCTCAAAAAGGGTGTCAGTTCGATATAATCATTGAGACCTCCTGGGTATTTGGACTGTAGGGTAAAGATCCAAAATTGCTCACGTTTGGCAAGTTGTAGATCTCTATCTCCTGCCCTCACGTTGCTTTTTATTATCTCAATACCCATAAATTGTACACCCACTGTACTACAATTGTGTACTTCTTTAAAGTGAGTCAAAAGATGAGTTAGAGGTTTGGAGGTCCCTTCTAGTTTAGGGATATTAGTTATGTTGCGTAAGTGCTCCATAATCCGTAGTTTCAAATTTCGCTTTGTCCTGCCCACGTACTGCAGTCCGCAGCTACACTGCAGTATGTACACCACATACTTTGACAGACAATCAATAAAACTCGAAATTTTGAAAATGGTCCCTGTAACGTGGGATTTAAAGGTCTTACAGGTTAGCATTTTTTGGCAAATCTTGCACCTAGCGCATTTATGATTTCCCACGACTCCCAGTTGGTCCCTTAGATCTTTCTTGGGTTCTTTGTCTGTTCCCTTTAATAGACTAGGGGCAAGGATGGTTTTTAAAGTTTGTGCTTTTTTAAAAACAACGGGTGGTTTCGGGGCAAGGAATTTATTTAAAATTGGATCCATATGTAAAATGTGCCAATGTTTGGTCAAAATATTTTTTATGGAGTTATGGGAAGAATTAAATTGTGTCACAAAATATGGTGTCTCTTGTTTGTCTTTTTTATGGTTGACAGGGGGGGAATCGAGTGTGTGAATGTTATCAACTTCTAAGTCAGTGTTTTTACATCCTATGGTTTTGGCATGAATTTGTTTACTCTTTTTCTTTTTTAGTAGTAATGAATCCCTATTTTTATTCAGTGCTTTAAGGTAGTATTCGGATATTAATTCCTCCTGATAGCCCTTGTGTCTAAAGCGTTTAATCAGTATTTGTGACTGTTCCATATAGCTATCAACAGTTGCACAATTCCTCCTGATGCGGAGAAATTGGCTATACGGAATATTGTCAATGCACTTCTTTTGATGTCCGCTTTTGGGATGCAAATAGGAATTTACATTAGTGTCTTTAAAGAAAGTTTGGGTAAGAAGAGAGTCTCCCTTAATGGAGATTGATAGGTCCAGGAAGGTAGTATTGTCCTTTTGGACATTGCTAGTAAAGGTGAGATTAAAATTGTTGTTATTTATTCTATCAACAAAGTTTTTAAATGACGTCTCATCGCCATCCCAGACAACTAGTATATCATCAATGTATCTCCTCCAGAGTTTTAACTGAGGAGGAGATACAGTGATACCCCATATATGCATCGACTCCCACCATCCCATGTAAAGATTGGCGAAGGAAGGTGCAAAGCGGGTCCCCATAGCGGTACCACAGTGTTGTACATAGTAGTCGTGCTGAAAAAGAAAATAATTGTGTTGCAAAATGAACTCTATGGAATCGTGACTAAAGTGACGCTGTATAGGTGGGAGTGTATCGTGAAGTGCTAGATAGAAATCTATAGCTTCTAATCCACCTTTGTGAGGTATTGATGTGTAAAGTGCCTGTACATCTAAAGTGGCTAGTAAATAGGTGTTCACCCAAGGAAAATCGTGAAGAACTACTGTAGGTGGCTGGTGCAGCTTTCTCTGGAAAGAAAAAAAATGGGGCAGTTAGTAGGAAGTTACTGTAGTACTGTCAAACTAGTGTACTGTATACTGTACTGGAACTACTGTATACTCTGACTACTGTTAAATTCTATGTACTGTAACCTGATGGCTGGTGCTGCTCTCTCTGTAAAGAAAAAACTAACTACTGTATACTCTTACTATCTGGAAAGAAAAAATCTGTGCCATACTTACCTGTAACATACTGTACTTACAATACTACAGCACAGTACTACTTTCCTGATGCTTGCCCATTACGCGCGATGACAATGGGCAACACAGTGGCAATATGGTCTATATATTTATTGCAGCATTCCACGGTGAGTACATCGTTCCAAAAACTCAGTATGCCTTTCAACAACTCGTCATTTTTGGAGGGTTTCACCACTTTCCGGATATGATCCTTCAGCTGATGCCAGACCATTTCGATCGGATTGAAGTCTGGCGACCTGTCATTGGAAAGAAAGGACAAATGGTTTAAGAGCTAAAAACAGTGGGGAACAAAAATGGGACACGGTCTACTGCACTTACTCCGCTGGCGTCTTCACCCAGTTGATGCCGCGCTCAAGGATATGCGCCGTTGACGCAGTGTGCTTGGGATCGTTGTCCTGGTAGAAGCGGTGATCATTGGGGAAGTCACGTGTGATGTATTGCACAATGTTGTCTTGGAAGAAAGCTTTATTCATGATTCCTATAGCAAGAAAAGTGCTCAAAAAACTGCACAATAGGGGGGCGTGTCCGGCACGCCAGAGAAGATGGACGTGTGAGAGCTGAGCTCCACCGGCCCATGCGTATAAATCGCCATACAAAAACCCTTCAACCCATTCCCCAACCCTAAAAAACTTAACTCCTAACAGGATAAACACCCCGCAATGGCTATGAAACAAAAAGCACCACCGGGCCAGGGCGCAATCAACTTCTTTCCGCAATCTCAGCGGAGCTCGGAGCTCTCCCCGAGAAATCAAGATGGCACCGGGCCAACGACCGCATGAGGCCCTAAGCAGCAGGCCGCGGCTAAAGAACAAAGGGAGCAGACGCGAACCCCAGAGACTATCCCTACCAGAGAATTTATGCAGGACCTGATGACAGGCATGCTGGATAAACTACACATCTCTATCCAGCGAGACCTGAAGGCTGCAGTGTCGGAGCTGAGGACTGAAATAGCGGGCCTAGCGGAACGAACGACGACGCTGGAAACCAAGATGGAGGAATCCCTCCAAACACAAACGGCCTCAGATAATGAAATTTTCCGGCTGGGAAGGGAAATCAGCTACCTGAAAGATAACCTGGAGGACCAGGAAAACCGCGAGAGAAGGCAAAACCTGCGGATCCGCGGTATCCCAGAAGCAGTCCAACCAGCCCAACTTCAACCATACCTCCTAGGGCTCTTCTCATCACTGTGCCCAGATCTGGACAATAAGGACTTCGAAATGGATAGAGCCCATCGCGCCCTTGGGCCCAGATCGGATGACCCAAATAAGTCCAGGGACACCATAGTCCGGCTGCACCATTACCTCACTAAAGAGACGCTGATGGCAGCCTGCAGGAAAAGAGACCCCCTCACATACCAGGAAGATCAGCTGCAAGTATACAACGACTTAGCTAAGCAAACCATTAACAAAAGAATGGAACTTAAACCCCTGACCACCCTCCTCAGAGACAATGAGATTAGGTATAAATGGGGGTTCCCATTTAAGCTTATTGTCACCAGGAATGGGAGGACCCATATTGTCAGGCACCCCACTGAGATGCCAAGAATGGCGAGGGCAGTGGGCCTATCCCCCCCTCCATTGTGGAGTGCTGACCCAGATGACAACCAGGAGCAGGAGAATGAAGGCCCCGCAGTGAGGGCCTCCGAGCGCCTTGCAGGCCGCAAACACAGAAAATAAAGATTTAAAAACGAACCTCTCTGTTCTCCCAGTTCCAGCACCACACCGTCACGAAGCACCTTATGAAGCCTCGGCAAGCAACCGGCACATAAATCAAAACGACCTCCGAGCAGCCAGATGCAGCGAGATCCACACCGAAACAGACAGAGGGGGGCGCCATACCAACCTGTGTCAGCGAACCGGGGAGACCGGCCGTCGGGCTGGAACGACCAGCACGGAAGGCCACATACGCGTCCGGGAGGAGCCAACTGTGAGACCGGCACAAAGCTTTTCGTCAGAGCCGCAGCACGGCATCCTTTTGGTTGGGAGGGGGGGGGGGCTGAGGGGGGGGGGCTTCATGTTGCGGGAGGGGGGGAAGAGGAAAGTACTCGCTTATGGAGCACAGTCCGATGGAGACCCCCTTGGGATCCCCCTGCCCATGCGCTCCCCCCACTCCCCCCACCAACCCCCAAGCACTGGCCATTGACGGCCCTAAGAGCTTGGCCTATGAGGGGCTGGCAACCTGTTCCGCCTCAGGTATAGTTATGAGATCGACCCCCCCCCCCCAAAACAAGAAAAAACTGTGAGTACAATTCCGCAATGAGTGTGGCCTCTCCGCTCACTGGAACTGCCCCACACTGCGCTGGCGATCACAGAACCTCTGAGCCCCCACAAATCGCATATAAGCACTAGGCCGGTGACAAGACACAACGAACGTGACAAGTGCTAATCTTATCCCAAAAGTTTTAGAGTTTAAAGTTATTAGGATAACAGTAATGCTTCCCTTACCCCAACCCAACCCCTTCGCTCCCCACCCCCACTCCCCCCACCCATCCCCCAGCGTCTCCCCTTCCTCCCCCCCCACATCACCTATAACCCCCCCCTCCCCCTCCCCTGTTCCCCATCCCCCTGTCCCCTCCCCCACCCCCCCCCGCACCCCTATCCCCCCAACCCATCCCTTACTAACCCAAAGCAAACGCTCCTAGCTCGCTGACCTGGAGCTCACCTTCATCACCGAAGGCACCAACCAGCAGACCGAGGAAGAGTGATGCAAAGAAGCTAACGCTAGACCCACTGACGTCGTGAGACTGACAGCACTTGCTTAACGATAGACCAAACTGCAGCCACATAGCTACCAATGTGCTCTCTACACAAGAACATCAGCAACGCTGACATAATGCCCCCGCCGTTAGTCTTCCACCGAATGGCAGACTCCTCCCCCCACCCTATTCCCTCCCTCCCCTCCTTCCCTCCCCCTCTTCTTACCCCGCCCCTTGCCACCACCCCCCCCCCTCCACTTACTCCCTCCCCTCCTAAACCCCCCCCCTTTTTTGTCCCCAGTAGCCTCTCCCCTCCCTCTAACCTACCTCAACATACCCCGCGAAGACTTCCCCCCCCCTTTTCCTCGTTCTATCCAGCCCCCCCTCTCCCCCGCCCTCCTAACCCCTAACCCTTGAAGTGTGCCACCTAAATATCACAAATGAGGCAACATCAGAGAAATAATACAGTTCCACAGGTATACCCCAAAAGTGTCCTACGTTCCCACATTGAAGATACAAGAACATGTAATGCCTAAGTGTACCACCCTGCATATTAATAACCGCAAATACAGTGCCGCACACTGCAATGTGTAATGTAAATGTACTATGACTGGGTTTGAAACTGCTACAGATGTACTACTGTGTGACGGATTTGAGCCTGCCTAAACATAGAATACTGGTGACTGAATTGAGCTTCCCTAAACATGTAGAAATGTGTTAACTCCCACCCAGGATGCTGAAACACCTATAAGAAAATTACCCAAACCCACACACAACCACCAACTCACACAGATAAGCGACACAAGCCAAACCACAATAACGTGTAATAAAGCACATTTACTTTGTACTATTTCCCGGTTACCACTAAAGAAACGCAATAGATGTATGCTGATTATACCACACCAAACACAGAACCAGACCTTCTTACACAATAAGAACAAAAACACAGGATGTATACACCACGATCGATTGCAATGTAAAAGAAACACCGTATTCCAATGCACATTGAAAGGTTGGTCCTCACACCTATTTCAACGTTATTGAACGTACTACTGTATTCAAAAAATGTTCCTGTTTTATATTTATCAAAAAGTAGTAACAGCGTCCTAAGGTCCACCGCTGACCAACTACAGACCTTGAATCTGTCTCTCTCCCTTTCCCTCTATCTTGCCGCCACCCGGCTGCACCGCCCGCCTCCAACCTACCAACACCACCCCCCCTCCTTCCCCCCACCACCCTCACACCTTCAAAAAAAAAGGGAAAAAAAGGGGGGAAAAAACAAAAAAACAAGTGTCGAAGGGTGAAGGGTGTAACAGCGACAGTGGCCAGGACCTACTGTTGCACCCAGACCTCAGGCCGGCCCCACCCCCACCCCGAACGGGTAATTTACCCGAATGCTGGTCTCTAGGAGTACAAGGCAAAACCACATTAGGACCTTACAAGCCACTCTCACTTCCTTCTCATCTGCTGACCCTGCCCCAGCCAGCACCTACTCCCCCCCCCTACCCAGCCCCCCCCTCGCCTGAGCTCGGAAATAGGCCCCCCAAAGATTAATACAGAAGCCACACCTCCCACTCCACAAAACTGCAAACCCTTGCACATCACCCCACCAAAAAATAGGAGCAAGGTCTCAGCTAGTGGGAAGGATGAGACCCCGAGTCCACACTCCACAAGATTAAAATATTAAATGGCAACTGTATACCCGATTAGAGTCAGGTCTTTAAATTACAAATAACAGCAAAACGAAGATTGGCCCTTCAGGATATGAAACGATCAGGGGGGGAATCATAGTCTTACATGAGACGACATCTTCACATCCCAGGACCCCCCAAATTTATTCAAAAAATGTTCCAATAAGCTTTTTGCTTTATTCAGTAGTAAGAAAAGGGGCGTAGCTGTCCTAATGACAGGGCAACCCCATTCAATCACGTCAAAACAACAGGGACCCAGAGGGTAGATTCCTTGTGGTATATGGACTCCTGTAGCGGCTCGGCAATTGCCCTGATCAACGTATAGCTCCCAAACGCAAAATCAAAATGAATTTCTACAGACTTTCTCTAGGGGCGTAGTACCGGGATACTGTTCCTCGATGCATACCTAATATGGTGCTAACCTACGCAGGACAGTATCAACCACGAGGTCCCCCCCCGCCAGCACCCACGCCCACCGCATCAAGGAGAAAAGGGTTAGTTTAGGGGAATTCTAAACGAAGTTTCACTAGTGGACGGTGTGGAGATCCAACACAGGGCACGATAACTATACTTTTCTCAGTCTCTCACTCAGATGCTCTCGAATAGTATATTATCTGACACAAAATACGTGATCGGCGGGCACCATGAATCACTACATTGCGCTCAATCCCTGGTCGATCACGCCCCACCCAAGCTACTTGACACTATCACTCCTCCCCTATTGAAAAAGACAAACAATTATTCTTGGGAGATCTGCAAACGCATCTTCGCAAACCACCCAGAGATTTAGATAAGTAGAAATTTAGAAGAGCCTCACTTAAGGACTATTTCTTTTGTCAACAAGCAAGGAAAACATCCTCCTCTCCAGCAATCCTTGGGAAGCCCATAAGCAATATCAAAGGAAATATCATTTTCCATCGCCCTCACCATAGGAAAAAGCCGCCTCAAACTTACTTGACACAAATCACAAAGAGACTTACAAGATAGACCCATAAAACCATGAACTAAGCCCACTAGAGGCGCAGATCAACAAAGAAAGGCTTAATAGCAAAAAGCTAGGTACAGCCACTTAGAACAAAACTTAGGTCTTATGATTCAGCGGTGATGTGTCAGGATCGCTAGGAGACAAGCTCTCAAATGGAGCACCCCCCCCCCCCAACAACAATGTATAATGAGTGCACGAGTAGGAAGCAAAGCAAGGCGAAGCTGAGCGATGATAGACAGGCCTTCAGAGAGCAGAACTGAAGATAAGGGCGTAACGAAATGAGCTGACTGCAGCAAAAGAGGAGAGTAGAGATGCACACAAATACAGCTAGACGCAAGAAGTAGAGATGAGAGATCTGGCGACGTGAAGATGAAAGAGCGCGAGTACAGAGCGTAGAGAGTGACGAACGAAGATAGCCCAGACGCGCGAATGATGACCGAAATAATCAGAGAGCACGGAGATTAAGGAGAAGACAAACGAGCGCAGGAGAAGAGACAAGAACAAGAGAGGAGTAGTATGATAACCAGCAGAATATGCGAACATATGAACGGCCGCCGAAGAACACGGCAGACACAGCCCGCACAGAATGCGAGACGAAAGAGAAGAGCGTACTAGAGCACAGAGGATTTGAAAGCGCCAGATAAATGCCCCAGAGTGAGAGCCGACGCACTTAGAGGCAGAGCGAACAAGCACGACAGTGCAGCTAGAGAACGACTGAGAGTCGCAGAGATGAGAGCGAAAAAAAAGAGGCAGCGAGGACTGGAGGAAAGGCCGGAGCGTACGAGAGATCGAGCTATGATGAACTGAATGTACATGTACCGTAGACGAGAGACGAGAAAACTAGAAGTAGCGCTTATCGACGCAGAACGTGTATACTATAAAGTAGCAGCCATCTAGATTTTGGCCCCCCCCCCCCGAGCAACATCAAACGATTCCAACGCAGTAAGCCGTGTAAACATAAAGGCGCGGCCACTTAGTAGATTAAAATTGATATGAGAGACCTGCGAGAGACGCAGCTCGCGGACACAAGGACGAACCTGACAATGAGCGCAGTGACCTGCAAATTAGATATAGTAAAAAGTGCCTGCAACAGCAGCAGGGAGAGAGTAAATCCCATTTACAGCAAGGAGCCCGGCAATGAGTGAATAATAAAAAGATGAGCAGTATGGCATTCGTCGGACGGGCAGAGAAAGAAAGCAGAAACGAGAAGCAGCTACGAGGAAAGAGTAGAATAATGCGAATGACGACGAAGATAAGTAACATACAGTTAGAACTGCTGCCTACACTATGCACGAGAGAGGAGAGGAACGGGCGACCAAAGCTCCAATACTAGCCTGAGAAAGCTTAGATGCGAATGAACGAAGAAGAGAGTAGCGGACTCCGTCGATAGAATAAGACGTGGCATGATGACTGACGATGCAGAGAGACAAGACTGACAGAAATAGAATGGGGCATTGCCGAAGAGCGCCAGACTTGCAGAGAAGAAGCAGCCAAATACCCTGAGGAAGAGCGCAGTCCAGTAGATTGATGACCAAGAGCAGCAGCGAGAGTACAGCCAGCCAGCGCAGTAGAGGACTGAAATAGATAAACAGAAGCTTACCGGAGGAGTTGGCCCGAATAACCAGCGAGTTCTGAGATTGATCCCCTCGATGGTCCTGGCCGCAGAGAGGCAAGGCTAATGTCACCTATTCGCGCTAGGTTCAGAGAGAAATTTGATTATGATTCAGATATCGTACAGCTATTTCATTGTCTGATATTAGAAATTTGATTGTGCTAAGTCATTTGAATGTTTTAAGATATAGAGCAGACAATGATACTGGCAGTTAGAAGCCGACGAAAGATGCAGTGTCACACACGAGCCTGATAGGTTTGACCACATGTAGATTTCGCGCGTCACGTATTGCGTGATTATTTATGAAATCACTGTAGTTTTCGCATGCGTAGTTATGAGCGCGATCAAGACAAGTAGTGCAGCTGTGAATGAAAGCAACAACAGGCAGCGCCCAGAGATGTAGCTAGACCGATGCGCAGTTGGGAGAATTGGGAGAGTCAGAGCCGCAGCACGGCATCCTTTTGGTTGGGAGGGGGGGGGGGCTCACTGTTGCGGGAGGGGGAGGGAAAGGATACTCGCTTATGGAGCACAGTCCGATGGAGACCCCCTTGGATCCCCCTGCCCATGCCGCCCCCCACTCCCCCCCACCAACCCCCAAGCACTGGCCATTGACGGCCCTAAGAGCTTGGCCCTATGAGGGGCTGGCAACCTGTTCCGCCGTCAGGTTGATATAGTTAATGGATCGACCCCCCCCCCCCCCCCCAAACAAGAGAAAACTGTGAGTACAATTCCGCAATGAGTGTGGCCTCTCCGCTCACTGGAACTGCCCCCAACTGCGCTGGCGATCACAGAACCCTCTGAGCCCCCACAAATCGCTATAAGCCACTAGGCCAGGTGCAAAGACAGCAACGAACGTGACAAGTGCTAATCCTTATCCCTAAAAGTTTAGAGTTTAAAGTTATTAGGAGTTAACAGTAAGGCTTCCCTTACCCCAACCCAACCCCTTCGCTCCCCACCCCCACTCCCCCCACCCATCCCCCAGCGTCTCCCCTTCCTCCCCCCCCAATCCACCTATAACCCCCCCCTCCCCCTCCCCTGTTCCCCAAAGCCCCCTGTCCCCTCCCCCACCCTCTGCCCCCCACCCTATCCCCCCCAACCCATCCCTTACTAACCCAAAAGCAAACGCTCTAGGCTCGCTGAACCTGGAGTCACCTTCATCACCGAAGAGGCAACCAACCAGCAGACCGAGGAAGAGCTGATGCAAAGAAGCTAACGCTAGACCCACTGACGTCAGTGAGACTGACAGCAACTTGCTTAACGATAGACCAAACTGCAGCCACATATACACAATGTGCTCTCTACACAAGACATCAGCAACGCTGACATAACTGCCCCCGCCGTTAGTCTTCCACCTGAATGGCAGACTCCTTCCCCCCCCTATACCCTCTCCCTCCTTCCCTCCTTTCTTACCCCCGCCCCTGCCACCCCCCCCCCCCTCCTTACTCCCTCCCCTCCTAAACACCCCCCCTTTTTTGTCCCCAGTAGGCCTCTCCCCTCCCTCAACCTACCTCAAAACATACCCCGCGGAGACTCCCCCCCCCTTTTCCTCGTTCTATCCAGCCCCCCCTCTCCCCCGCCCCTCCTAACCCCTAACCCTTGAAGTGTGCGACCCTAAATATCACAAATGAGGCAACATCAGAGAAATAATACGATTCCACAGGTATACCCCAAAAGTGTCCCACTGTTCCCACATTGAAGAAATACATGTAATGCCTAAGTGTACACCCTGCATATTAATAACCGCAAATACAGTGCCGCAGCACTGCAATGTGTAATGTAAAATGTACTATGACTGGGTTTGAAACTGCTTACAGATGTACTACTGTGTGACGGGATTTGAGCCTGCCTAAACATAGAATACTGGGTGACTGAATTGAGCTTCCCTAAACATGTAGAATGTGTTAACCTCCACACCCAGGATGCTGAAACACCTATAAGAAAATTACCCAAAACCCACACACAACTCACCAACTCACACAGATAAGCGACACAAGCCAAACCACAATAAACGTGTAATAACAGCATACTTTGTACTATTTCCCGGTTACCACTAAAGAAACGCAACATAGATGTATGCTGATTAATACCACACCAAACACAGACCCAGACCTTCTTAACAAATAAGAACAAAAACACAGGATGTATACACCACGATCGATGCAATGTAAAAGAAACACCGTATTACCAAATGTACAATTGAAAGGTTGGTCCTCACACCTATTTCAACTGTATTGAACGTACTACTGTATTCAAAAAATGTTCCATGTTTTATATTTATACAAAAACGTAGTAACAGCGTCCTAAGGTCCACCGCTGACCAACTACAGACCTTGATCTGTCTCTCCCTTTTCCCTCTTACTTGTCCGCCCCCCCACCCCGGCCCACCTCATCCCCCCCCCCGCCCCCCGCCCTACCAAGCCACCCCCCCCCCTCCTTCCCCCCCCACCCCCCCCCCCTTCACAAAAAAAAAGGGGGAAAAAAAGGGGGGAAAAAACAAAAAACGAAGGTCGCGGGTTGAAGGGTAACATCAGCGACAGTGGGCCAGGACCTTACTGTTGCACCCAGACCTCAGGCCCCGGACCCACCCCCGAACGGGTAAATTTACCCGAATGCTGGTCTCTAGGAGACAAGGCAAAACCACATTAGGACCTTTACAAGGCCTACTCTCACTTCTTCTCCATCTGCTGACCCTGTCCCAGCAGACCTACTCCCCCCCCCCACCCCCGCCCCCCCCCCTCGCCTGAGCTCGGAAATAGGCCCCCAAAGATTAATACAGAAGCCACACCTCCTACTCCACAAAACTGCAAACCCTTGCACATCACCCCACCAAAAAATAGGAGCAAGGTCTCAGCTAGTGGGAAGGATGAGACCCCGAGTCCACACTCCACAAGATTAAAATATTAAAATGGCAACTGTAGACCCGATTAGAGTCAGGTCTTTAAATTTACAAAATAACAGAAAACGAAGATTGGCCCTTCAGGATATGAAACGATCAGGGGGGGACATCATATTCTTACATGAGACGCACTTCACATCCCAGGACCCCCCAAATTTATTCAAAAAAATGTTCCCAATAAGCTTTTTTGCTTTATTCAGTAGTAAGAAAAGGGGCGTAGCTGTCCTAATCAGACAGGGCACCCCATTCAATCACGTCAAAACAACAGCGGACCCAGAGGGTAGATTCCTTGTGGTATATGGCTCCTTAGCGGGCTCGGCAATTGCCCTGATCAACGTATATGCCCCAAACGAAAATCAAAATGAATTTCTACAGACTGTTCTCGAGGGCGTAGACCCGGGATATCTGTCCTCGATGATACCTAAATATGGTGCTAAACCCTACCGAGGACAGATCAACCACGAAGGGTCCCCCCCGCACAACCCACTCCCAGATCAAGGGGAAAAGGTTTAGGGGAATTCTAAACGAATTTTCACTAGTGGACGTGTGGAGATCCCAACATCAGGGCCAGAGAGACTATACTTTTTCTCAGCTCCTCACCAGACTTGCTCTCGAATAGATTATTTCCTGACCACAAAAAACGTGATGGCGGCAACCATTGAATCATACATTGGCTCAATCACCTGGTCGGATCACGCCCCAATCACCTTGACACTATCACTCCCCTTTGAAAAAACAACAAATTATTCTTGGAGACTCAACGATTCGCTATTAAACCACCCAGAGATAGAAAGAGAAATTAGAGCCTCACTTAAGGACTATTTCTTTTTCAACACAGGAACAGTCTCCTCTCCAGCAATCCTATGGGAAGCCCATAAGGCAAATATCAAAGGGAAATTCATTTCCATCGCCTCCCATAGGAAAAAAGCCCGCCTAACACAAATCAAAGAACTTACAGATAGCATTAAAACCATAGAACAAGCCCATAAGGCCAATCCAACAAAGAAATTATACAAAACGCTGGTCACAGCTAGAACAAAACTTAGGCAGATTCAGCTGGAGGATGTGGAAAAAGCTCTCAAATGGACAAACCAACTCTATTATGACAAAGGGAACAAGGCTGATAGACTCTTAGCAAGTAAACTAAGAGGGGTACAAAAGAGATCCCAAATAACAGCTATCAAAAGTAAATCTGGTGAGATACAATATAGTGACAACAAAATCGCAGAGGAATTTACCAAATACTACACGGAGTTATATAACCTAAAATCTAAAAATGACCGCCCCACACCAATAACTATAGAGAATATAACACAATATTTGAATAAATGCCAAGTCCCCACTCTAACGGAGGAGGAAAACACAGTCCTCAACGCTGAGATTACAAAAGAGGAACTGGAGGAGGCGGTCAAATCACTAAAGATTACTAAGTCTCCTGGCCCTGATGGTTTCACCAACGTTTACTATAAAAGATTCTTGCCCACACTATCCAAACATCTTCTAAATGCATTTAATTATTTTATGGAAGGGAACCAGATTCCCTCCTCAATAGTGACCTCAAATTATATAGTAAAATCCTGGCAAACAGATTAAATCCCATTTTACCGTGGCTAATTAATATAGATCAAGTTGGATTCGTCACGGGCAGACAAGCCTCAGATAATACTCGGAAGATAATTAACATCATTGAACTTGTCCACCTCTCAGGGACCAAAGCACTACTGTTAAGCTTAGATGCAGAGAAGGCGTTCGATAGAATAAACTGGCAATTCCTGGACCAAACTATGCGTAAATTCGGCTTCAAAGACGCATACCTAGAGGGGGTCCGTAGATTATACCAAAACCCATCAGCAACGGTAAAATTACCAGGAGGCAATAACCAGAGGTTTGAGATTACAAATGGTACTTGACAGGGATGCCCCTTATCTGTGCATCTAGATGTACAGTACAGTTTTCTATATTTTTTTTTGTTAAGTTTTATAAATATACTTACGCGTTAGTTACCCTTGGTGCCTTTTTCCGGTCTCTGTTTTTTCCTTGTGCATGATAGCTCACGGTGGTTAATGGCACAACGAAGCCAGAAGTAGCTAACCAGCATTGGATAGCAGCAATTTGGTGTCCGCTCCTGTACATCTCCTTAATTCGCATGCTGAGATCCTTTGAAATCTTTTTAACAGGCATTGCTGCGAGTAGAAAGAAATACAAACACAAGAATGTATATTCGATGTGTATTCTATGTGCAGTCAATACACAAAATGGATGGTGTATTTATACGGTAATGACTCACACGCCCACTTTCAACACCTGTACCTGGCCGCCATGCATAAAAGGTCACACACTTTGCATAGGCCACCACTCCATGATCTTTATCTGAACTTGCCCTTGTCCAGATACTGTACTGCATTGTGCCACCTGCTTCCATGGACATCCCCGTTTCTATGGACGCAAGAACCCACTCACCTCTGCCGTGCCTGTCATGCTGAATAAGCGAAAGGCGGTTGCCGTTTCCATGCCAAGGCAAAAGCGACAGGCTAAGGCAAATAAAGAAAACCTTCTGCTGACCCCAAAGGTTAAGGGTTTTCTTAGACGTAAGCCTCATTATGTGAAGAAGATATACGGTGATGTACTCTCGACGCAGTACGAATGGCAGCCAACCCATCGGACCCGCAGACTACTTCCTCCCATACTGCTGCGGCACAGTTTATTCGAGCATTTGCCCGTTCTGTGCCGCAGCAGTAGCCTGGCGCGCGCCCGAGAGTGACGGGCGCGCGCCGAAGCAGCGGAAGAGCGCCCTCCGATCGGGGCGCTCTCCCTACCGCTGCCGGGTCCGCCGGGTCCCCCGGAACCCCCTGCCGCTGTCCCGCGATCGCGGGACACCAGGGCTCCCTCGGGGAGCCCCTGGACGCGCGTGCAGGGGGCGCATGCTCCCGAAGACGCGTGACCGCGCGTCTATGACGCGCGGCACGCCGAGGGGCGGCCACTAGCAAGCCGGGAAATCTCCCGGCTTGCGGATCTGGCCGCAGTGTAATAAACTGTGTCGCCAGTGTATGCTTCGACGACTCTGCTTTCTGTCCCGGAAATCTTCATCCCGTCTTATCCACCCCCATCTACTCGGGTTCCATCTGACGACGGGTCACTGTCTCCTTTGCGCTTAGACGACTCTGCTTCTCTCCCGGAAATCCAAAGGTCACCTTCTCCATCCCTCTTCGACGACGCTGCCGCTTCTCCTCTACCGGGTATCCACAGGTCACCTCCTCCACTCTCCATCGATACCGCTTCTCTCCATGGAACCCCCATCTCATCCTCCGTTGCACCCATCCCCCCAGATGTCCAGACGCCATGCACAAGAAGCAGCTCGTTGGACCGGATGCTGAATGGGATAAGTGTGGATCTCCCCGGGAATTCTATTGTGCTGGCAAAGATAGATCTGCTTCTGGAGACAATGCTAAATGTGGAGCAACGGATGCTACAAATGGAGCAATGGATGGATCAACGGATGGAGAAGATAGAGGCTGACATTGCGGGCATACATTATTTGCTCGGTGCTAATGCCCTTGTTTCCCCGACGCCGGAGCAGGAGGGTGACATGGATGTGATGAATGGGACCTTCGACCCCCTTCCATCACCAAGCGCACCCCCTCCACCACAAGATGTAGTGTACATGTATGCCGTTGAGGAGGACATGACAACCCCGTCAAGACCACGCCAGGAGACAACACGGCGACCACGACTGGAGGAAAGCTTCCTCCCAGACATCCTACCATCACCCGTCGCCACAAGCACACCGTTCCCAAAAGACCTACACCCGCTCGCATCGAAACGGTGCCCGACATCACCCTGCGCGATCTGACAGCGGCGCTTAGGGAGAAGTATAGGGTGATGAGTGCTGGTGTACCCCACAAGTATGCCTTGATCATTTTTAAGCACCATGTTCCCTAAACGTTGTACTGCGAGTGGGTGTTCAAAGTGAACTATGATGGGAATCGCGTAAAAAAGGCCCTTCCTGCCAATTTAAGGAAAAACATTGTGGAAGAATTGCGGCGCTTTAATACAGTTACAGATCCTGTAATGAAAGGCGTTCGAGACTGCATTAATGGCATTTTGCGCCATGCAAGGAATCGGCCATGGATGGACAATGTGGAGGACTGTCAGTGAGACCATACTGTTGTGCTGAACTGTATTGTACTGTACATGTTTTGCCCTACAGTACCTGCTGTACTTAAACAAAGGAGATGTTGTTGTGTGTTTTTTTTCACAGGACATGCACAACTCCAGTCTCTGAGGGCCGCAAACAGGCACGGTTTTCAATGTTGCCCTGAAAACCTGCCCTGTTTGCTGCCCTCTAGGACTGAACTGGTGAAGGTCTGACTGAGAGTGTTGCGCACCATCCCACTGTTCTGTACTGTATACAGTACTGGGTTTCTTTAATAAAGGAGATGTTACTTAAAATGTTTCAACATTGTACAGTATTTGTAAATAAATGTTTTTGTACTGACCCCACCAATAAAAGACCATGTTAATTGCCTCACATTGTTTCCATTTGCTTCACCAGTGTAACAAATGTAGAGGCTTGCTGCACTGTTTTTTTACTGCCTGGTCGCGCAATTGGCGTAGGAACTACGGCAATTGGCGTGGGAACTAGGTCAATTGGCGTGGGAACTTCTGTTCTAGGGCACCTAGAAATAAAATTCATTTTGCCCCTAGATGTTAGGAACCCCCTCACATGACCCCAACAGGGTACTAGCAGTAATGGCAGCGAGAAAGGGTCACGCCAGCGAGGAGGGTCCTACCATTGAGCGCAATGGCGGAGAAAGCTTTGAACCGGCTATGTCAGAATGAGCAGAAACCTGGAACCCACAACTCCGGTTCTGTTCGACCTAGAGGGCTCAGATTTGGTGACCATGTAGTCCTAGTTGCGGCAGGATTGCATGGCAAATTGCGACCCTCTCGTGGCAACAGAACGGAGTCAGGGTGATGTTAAAGTTCAGGTTTCTGCCATTGACTTGCATGGCAGAAAAAAAGCCACTTTGGTAATGTGCTTTTAAACTGTCTTTTGGTACCACCGGTTCCGGGGGTCATGCAAGGCTGATATTTGCCACTATGGCAAGGGTCCTCCCGCATGAGGACCAGGTAAATTTCAACCCGCTCAGACCCACAGAACAGGTTATGTTACATTATACTTACTGTATATACTGTACAGGATTTATATATTTTTATTTTAAAGATATTAAAGAATGTACTGTATTGTATTAAAAACATGTGACTGTAAACCATAGTGACTGACAAATATTTTCACACCCTGATGAAATACTGTATCAGTGTACTCTCAATTCTCACAGTGCTGTGCACATCAGATTTACATTTCAAATTCGAGAGGGGATTTTCGAAAAGCATTACCGTTCAAACAACAGGCCTCTAAGGGTTGGGGAGGGGGATGGTGTGATTAGACGCAGGCGTGCTGAGTGTTTGTAGCTTGGATTGGACGGATTAAGAACACAATGGAAATATGCAGAAGATAAACGACCCAGTGGAGAGAGGGGGATGGTAGGCTAGGGTGACTCAGCCGATTGACACTTGGCTAGGGAGGGATTAAAAACTCTGGAGGTGTGTGGCTGAAATAGTTAACAGCAGTGTCATTTCAAAAGGCCGTTCATCATAATAATTTGATGAATAAACCCCCAAAGACAACCCCCAAATACAGTACATAAAAAGCAAGTCACTGTAACTCCCTGTGCCCCATGCACCAAAAATGTTTTGTGGCAGAATAATTTAATAAAGGTGCAGTATGTATTATTGTGTGTTGATGGTTAGAATTGCTGTGCACTTTAAACGTTTCAACATTGTAAATAAATGTTTTTGTACTGACTCCACCAATAAAAGAACATGTTGATTTTCCAAAGCATTACCGTTCAAACAACAGGCCTCTAAGGGTTGGGGGAGGGGGATGGTGTGATTAGACGCAGGCGTACTGAGTGTTTGTACTGTAGCTCGGCTATGGGCGGATTAAGAACACAATGGCAATATGCTTGGCTAGGGAGGGATTAAAACTCTGGAGGTGTGTGTCTGAAATAGTTAACAGCAGTGTCATTTCAAAAGGCAGTTCATCATAATAATTTGATGAATAAACCCCCAAAGACAACCCCCAAATACAGTACATAAAAAGCAAGTCATTGTAACTCCCTGTGCCCCATGCACCAAAAATGTTTTGTGGCAGAAGAATTTAATAAAGGCTGCAGAATGTATTATTGTGTGTTGATGGTTAGAATTGCTGTGCACTTTAAATGTTTCAACATTGTACAGTATTTGTAAATAAATGTTTTTGTACTGACTCCACCAATAAAAGACCATGTTGAATTGCCTTACATTGTTTCCATTTGCTCCTTTGCCAGTGTAACAAATGTAGAGGCTTGCTGCACTGATTTTTTACTGCCTGGTCGCGCAATTGGCGTAGGAACTACGGCAATTGGCGTGGGAACTAGGTCAATTGGCGTGGGAACTTCTGTTCTAGGGCACCTAGAAATAAAATTCCGAGCAGTAATGGCGGCGAGAAAGGGTCACGCCGGCGAGGAGGGTCCTACCATTGAGCGCAATGGCGGAGAAAGCTTCGAACCGGCTAAGTCAGAATGAGCAGAAACCTGTAACCCACAACTCCGGTTCTGTTCGACCTAAAGGGTTCAGATTCGTGACCATGTAGTCCTAGTTGCGTCAGGATTGCATGGCAAATTGCGACCCTCTCGTGGCAACAGAAGGGAGTCAGGGTGATGTTAAAGTTCAGGTTTCTGCCATTGACTTGCATGGCAGAAAAAAAGCCACTTTGGTAATGTGCTTTTAAACTGTCTTTTGGTACCACAGGTTCCAGGGGTCGTGCAAGGCTGATATTTTGCCACTATGGCAAGGGTCCTCCCGCATGAGGACCAGGTAAATTTCAACCCGCTCAGACCCACAGAACGGGTTATTTTACATTATATTCGCGCAATTGGCGTGGGAACTACTTAGGGCCGCGGTTAAGTTCACGGGCAATTGGCGTGGGAACTTCTGTTCTAGGGCACCTAGGAATAAAATTCTTTTTGCCCATAGATGTTAGGCACTGTATACCACTGTACAGTATACTGTGGAAGACACAAAATGAAACGATACTGAATATGTAGAATAAATGCATAGTTTTATTTATTCGGGTTTATTACACAGTATACTGTACGGCCGGAAAACATCAGCATACAGTACAATATTATCCATCGAAATCCCCCCATTAGCCGTTTTCTTTTCTGAGGGAAAAAAAAGAAAAGTTTTAATGTACAGGAATGGTCAGCCCCCCTAAAGAAGTACCCAGCCAGCCCCACCAAAATAATAAGGCAACAAGACAGTACTCACCATTGAATTTCCCATTCAGCTTGCGCCGGCGCCGGTCCACTACCAGTCCAGCTTTCTTCATCATCCACGTCGATAGTTGGCAGCGGGACTAGTCCACCTGTAGTCAGCAGGTGAGGCTGGAAATCGCTTAGGTACATGCAAGCTTCATCAAAACTGCACGCCAAATCCAGCTCAGCCTCAGGCTCAGGCTCAGGGTTGTCACTGACAGTGGGACTGTCATTGGAAGCCGGTGCTGGTGCTGGTGCATTGCTTGGCAGCGACTGTCGATTCTTAGTTGGTTTTAACACGACCCTTTGCCTTTTGCTGCCTCCATGATCATAGATACGGGAAAAACCCGGTGATACACACCAATACCCTCCAACAAATTGGGGCTCAATACGGTGAAAACAGGGGTCACTACATAACCTTTTCCTTACTGCACGCTTCCACGTATGAGGAGTTGGCGAAAATTTGTAAAAGTCATAGTTTTCGATAAAATACTGATAAATTTGAGCAACTGTTGCCATCTTATCCTCTGTTGCATTAATCGCGGCCCATATCAAATACGCGTAACTTCTGTCAGGTTTTTGGAATGCAGGCTGCACTTGAACACTCATGGCGTGTGGGTCTATGGAGAATAGTGTAACACAAACTGAAACTGGTCTTTGTCTTTCTTTAATATTAAAAGCCTAAATTGATACATTTTGGCAACTCTTCCTTCAGTCTCAAGATAAATGCATAGTTTTATTTATTCGGGTTTATTACACAGTATACTGTACGGCCGGAAAACATCAGCATACAGTACAATATTATCCATCGAAATCCCCCCATTAGCCGTTTTCTTTTCTGAGGGAAAAAAAAGAAAAGTTTTAATGTACAGGAATGGTCAGCCCCCCTAAAGAAGTACCCAGCCAGCCCCACCAAAATAATAAGGCAACAAGACAGTACTCACCATTGAATTTCCCATTCAGCTTGCGCCGGCGCCGGTCCACTACCAGTCCAGCTTTCTTCATCATCCACGTCGATAGTTGGCAGCGGGACTAGTCCACCTGTAGTCAGCAGGTGAGGCTGGAAATCGCTTAGGTACATGCAAGCTTCATCAAAACTGCACGCCAAATCCAGCTCAGCCTCAGGCTCAGGCTCAGGGTTGTCACTGACAGTGGGACTGTCATTGGAAGCCGGTGCTGGTGCTGGTGCATTGCTTGGCAGCGACTGTCGATTCTTAGTTGGTTTTAACACGACCCTTTGCCTTTTGCTGCCTCCATGATCATAGATACGGGAAAAACCCGGTGATACACACCAATACCCTCCAACAAATTGGGGCTCAATACGGTGAAAACAGGGGTCACTACATAACCTTTTCCTTACTGCACGCTTCCACGTATGAGGAGTTGGCGAAAATTTGTAAAAGTCATAGTTTTCGATAAAATACTGATAAATTTGAGCAACTGTTGCCATCTTATCCTCTGTTGCATTAATCGCGGCCCATATCAAATACGCGTAACTTCTGTCAGGTTTTTGGAATGCAGGCTGCACTTGAACACTCATGGCGTGTGGGTCTATGGAGAATAGTGTAACACAAACTGAAACTGGTCTTTGTCTTTCTTTAATATTAAAAGCCTAAATTGATACATTTTGGCAACTCTTCCTTCAGTCTCAAGGCCAAGGCCAAGTTACAATGGCACACTGTGGTACAGTATCTTTTTTAAACGAAACACCTGCAAGCCAACACATTACTGATTCGGCGCATTACAATTCATGAATTTCTGCCATCTGGCGGACACGCGAAGCATTGCAGCCTATTTAAATCCGAACCATTATCAATAAACCCATCAACCGCGCGTCAGCTGGGCATGACCCTGGCTGGGACGGCAAAAGGAGCACGGCATGCTCCAGGTGAACAGCGTGGAATTCCAGGAACAAGCCAGGTAAAAGCCGGTGATTTTTAAGAATAAAAGCTGCCGCAACAGTATGTGCATCAGGGGTTTTAGGGGTTAGCCATGTTTCTGTAAGAACGATGGCTTTTGGTTTATGCATAGGGCACCATGCTCTTAGTTCGTCCAGTTTGGGCAGCGGACTCTGGATATTTATGTGGGCGACAGATAGCCCTTTTTGGAATTTGAAGGGGGTATTCTCAGGAGTATGGGACAGAGTTGAAGGGGGAGGGCCTGGGTTAGATTCAATATCACCTGCTAAAGAGAGTAATCGTATGAGTAGAAATTTGAGTAGTTGTTTGCAAGTTGTAACTTTATGATTTTTGCCAATTAATTGTGCGGTGGTTGGAGTGTTGGTTTTCAGGGTTCTCCACCAACATTCAGTAGATAGTGCAAGGCTTTTGAGTAATCCGGGGTGTATGGTGATGTTGGGCGTGGGCCAGGAGGGGGGAGTGTGTAGTGGATAGAGAGAGTAACATTTCAATGAGGCCATGAGAAAGAACAAAGTGGAGGTAAAAAGCAGGGTCATTATGCCAGAGGTAGGTAGCGCTGCATGGAGCTATTTTGAGCCAAGTGTGTATGTGCAGCATAAACAGCATGGATCATAGTGTGGTCAGAATAGCTCACCGTTTTGTGCCATGTGTAGAAGAGTTTGCAGTAGATCCAGGCACCAGTCACCTCTAGTCAAACTATAGTCTAACTATATATTCTCACTTAAAAGCTCACTTTAAATGGCTCACTATATCATGGCAATGCAGTTCCTGCAAATGATGTGTATGGTGTGGGGTTATCAAGCATGGGAGGAGTGTTACAGGGTGACACTGAAGTACTGTTGGTGACATGTGATGTGATGTTATGGTTATGTTTCCTATACAGTAAACTGTTCTTATATATACTTCGGTGTATGTGCTTACTGTGTATGTAGGTCCTGTGTAAGGGGGCATTCTACACTCCTAGAATCCTACACAGGTGGAGGCGCTGTAAGTAAGATCGTTCCAGAGGATTCACCCCAGGTTCCCATCAGCGGAGGCTCAGGCCTCCTGTGAACCTGCAGGTATTCGCACCACACCTGGTAACATATAGGTTCCCCCTCACATGTATTCTATCTGCAATTGGGGTAGGGGAAAACCCGTTACATTTGGAGGCGCTGCTGAGATCAGACCTGGGGTGCCCTATTAATTATTCTAAATTGGTGATCCTGTCCCACTCACTCCACAACAAGTGAGCAAATGGGCCACAAGGCTCCAAGAACCTCTGTGACACGTGGTCGCTGTAGGAGGGATTCCCGCCCAAATCTCCATGTTCACTGTCCGCAGTGTATTACAGACATTACCTGGTCTGAGTGAAATCAGAAGTCCTCAGTAAGATCTACCACCCTGAACAATACGAGAACACCCTCTTATGGACCGTAAAACAAGAGCTATGGTCTGAAGATGTTCCACGAGTTGTATATCTATCATAAACTGTACCCAAGGCTATTCCCTTGCATATGCAGAAAGCCAAAGCGTAGTTAGTGGGTCTGTGCACAAAATAGAGGCTTCCTCATCAGAGAATCACACCTAAAATGGTGTCGCCCGCCAAGTCAGGAGAGCGCATGTGCTGTTGACTGCCAGCCTGCACCAAATTGTGTTGCAAAAATCTGTCCGGGACTGGCGGGAAAACAAGAGCCCCGCCCCCTCAATGTGAGTGACTCAGTGCAGAGCCAGGAACACTCCTTGATAGAATGTGCCGCTCTAAATTTAACCAGGGGGAGTGAGCACAGTGAACTGCCAGTAGCAACTTCTGTTCCCCATAAGAAAGGTACAGGATGCAGCAAACCTCACCCTCAGTTACTAGGGGCATGGCGAGCGAGAGGAGTAAGTTACCCATTTCTTTAGTGCCCTTGTCTGCATAAAGTCAGGACAGGCGATATGGACTTTGCCCACTACTCATTGCCAGAAGGTGTCCTTGAGGTATCCACTGACGGTATCACCAGCTTGAGGTGTTTGGGCCCTGATTATTCCTGGGAAAAAACTTGTTTGGGGAGCTATTTTATTTGTGAATGGAGCAAACCATCTTGTGTCTATCCTTTTTCTGCCTACACTTGAGGAGTACAAATCCCGGATGACAGAGACGGTTCCAGACTCGGTTCCAAAACCGGAACAACAGATGATGACGGAATCAACGAAGGGTAAGGTGACTGTCCTGGGAGAATGGGGATCGCTACCACTGGTACCGCCGGAGCAGGACCGCTTCATGCCGATTGCTGCCGGTGAATGCGAGGCGCCCCGACGCTGTTCCCCTGTGGAGGTGTCTTTACCCCCATCCTGTACTACTGAAGACAGTAGTCAATGACCTGTGGTGATGCGCCAACCAGGTGACCACTCAAGTGAAGCTGCAGACAAAGAGCCAACTACCTCAATTGCAGCGGACCCTGATGTGGGCCTGTGTGCCCTAAATGGCCAGTCCGGCCTACTACAATGGTACCATCGGTCCCAGGTTTGGGATCAGTACCTGCTAACGATGACAAGGGTGAGTTGACTGCACCAGGGGTGTCGGGTGTGAGCTCCCAGGTGACTGCGGAGCACGGTAGCTCCTTAAGTCTGGCCACCAGGGCGATTGGCTCCACTCGGCATCGCGTCCTGGCGGAGGTGTCCCCCTTAGAAAATTGCTGTCCAGTGATACCTATGGAAGTGTCTCTTCTCTCTCCTATCACTGTAGAAAACCAGACTGTGTGGTGCTCTTAAAACGTAGACTCAGCAACTTCAATTATAATGTATTATATAGTGTTTGTCCTCGGAGTATCCCACATATAAATTGTGACCACCTATAGCATAAACACCTATTTCCACCAGGTATCAATAAACCGGAAGAGTATAACCCCAATTGGTAAATACTCACACTAGCTAGTGTCCAGCCAAATCATTGAATGGGAAAAAACGGTGTATATAGAGTAAATAAACTCACTTAAGGCAGGTGGTCCTCCGGGATTAACCTTCCTAGGTGCGTGCATCCGGTACTCCACAGCAAGGGCAGATATCCAGAACGAGAATTGGAGCACAGCTACATAAAAAATATGCTAGAGAGTGTTTCCCAAAATGAGAGGTTTATTATGGTCAGAGCATGGTTAGCAGAATCCTTCTCTCTCCTTCTCTCTCCTTCATTAATTCTCTATCCCTCCTCTCTCTGTCATTCTCTTCCCTGATACTGTACACACACAACAGAGCAAAATACACAGACACATGAAACCGAACAGAATAGGACACACAGGACAGAGACATACAGCCTCACTTCTATCTGATCCATGCTAAACACGACCCCAGGCTCCTACAATAGCATCTCCTTAAGGATGGAGGAAACTGCCCTGCCTGCTAGCAACAGCCCTGCTCTGGGAGATCAGGAAAACCCCTGCACTAAGCAAACTAGCAGCTGCCGCTATGGTTGCCAGGGTTCCAGTATTGAATCAAACGGTCCTGTATTTGGACACGCTGTCCAGTAAAAATGAGAGGTATTACGTGACATGTATGTGTCCAGTATTACCTCTCTAGACATAGTGACCTGAACGGCTTGTGGGGCAGCAGAATTTTCATAAGCCAGGAAAGAGCAGGGCTGTTGCTAGGGGGCTGTTCAGTTTCCTCCATCCTGATTTGCTTCTGCTGGGTAATGCAGCAAATCAGGAGGAGGTGTCAGGGGCCTGGGACAAAGAGATGACGAAACAGAATTGAGTGGAGATAGGGGTGTGTCTCGAGTACGTCGTACCTCTCATCAATGTGTCCAGTATTTTTAGAAAAGCCACCTAGCAACCCTAGCTTCCGCCCCCCCATATTCTGTCCCCCTAGGTGGATGCCTAGGTTCCCTAATGATTGAACCGGCCCTGATTCACTGCCATTACAGTATGTTGTTTTTCTGTGGGTGACGTTTTTATTATCCATTTCTGGAAAGCCTCTGTCTCACTCAAAATAAACATTTGTTTAAAAACTATGGACACATTTTTGCTTTTAATAAACTACTGCAGCTTAAAGAAAGTCTGATGGTGAAAGAATAGAATGTACAATGACACGCTTAAAAATTTCGCTGACAGAAGTCTGGCAGCACTCGAGTGCCACTGGACTTCTGGGGTTGTAGACATGTGATCTCTTTGGGTAGTTATCACGTGGTCTTAGCAGGCTCCTTAGTGAAGTGTAGAAAACCAGACTGTGTGGTGCTCTTAAAACGTAGACTCAGCAACTTCAATTATAATGTATTACATAGTGTTTGTCCTCGAAGTATCCCACATATAAATGGTGACCACCTATAGCATAAACACCTATTTCCACCAGGTATCAATAAACCGGAAGAGTATAACCCCAATTGGTAAATACTCACACTAGCTAGTGTCCAGCCAAATCATTGAATGGGAAAAACGGTGTATATAGAGTAAATAAACTCACTTAAAGCAGGTGGTCCTCCCGGGATTAACCTTCCTAGGTGCGTGCCTCCGGTACTCCACAGCAAGGGCAGATATCCAGAAAGGAGAATTGGAGCACAGCTACATGAAAAATATGCTAGAGAGTGTTTCCCAAAATGAGAGGTTTATTATGGTCAGAGCATGGTAACAGAAAAAATAGAGCCCTCAGGCCCCCACCGACATGTTTCGAGTGTGCGCTCTTTATCAAGGTGTACAATGATCTAATATTCCCCCTTACCTAATATAGTCTCCTTTTCCCGCCAAACGTCCCGTTAACCCGTCGCTTAGCTGTATCACCTGCAATGCACCCTGTTGCCAGAGTGCATCACGAGTACCACGCTTCACGGCGGGTGTCGCGGTGACGCCAAGAAACACAACAAACTTTATTGACAATGTAAACTTAACAAACCTAACACAACTTCAAACAACTTTATTAATCTATTGAAACATAATATATATTAACTAAAGATACAAACATACAATACGAATAAAATCAATTAAAAAAAACACAAGCAAGTTTAAAGAAAAAATACAAGCAAGGTTTAATGAAAAAACGTTGATCGTTACAAGTTTAAAAGAAATATTTATTTATATATTGGGTTGTGAAACATATGAATCCATCCGCCGTGAAGCGTGGTACTCGTGATGCACTCTGGCAACAGGGTGCATTGCAGGTGATAATCAACCTAATATGTTCTCGCATTCTGGCCTTCAATGCTCGTGTTATGCGTCCCACATATTGCTTACCACATCCACAGTCCAATAAATAGACTGGTCTACCAAAGGGCTGTTACAAATGTTTGAGGTGTATTTCTTGTACACTACCGACACACTTTATCCTAGCAGGGCTAGTTCCGCAAGCCGGGGGATGCCCCGGCTTGCTAGCCCCACTCCCTCGGCGTGCCACGCGTCACCGATGCGCGGTCACGTGTCATCGGGTGTCAGCGCCCCTTGCACGCACGTCCAGGGCTCTCCGAGGGAGCCCTGGTGTCCCGCGATCGCGGGACGGCGGCAGGGGGTTCCGGGGGACCCGGCGGACCCGGCAGCGGTAGGGAGAGCGCCCCGATCGGAGGGCGCTCTTCCGCTGCTTTGGCGCACGCCCGGCACCCTCCGGCGCGCGCCAGGTTACTGCTGCGGCCGAGAACGGGCAAATGCTCGAATAAACTCGGCCGCAGCAGTACGTTCATGGATCAAACATCTGATTTCAAATCCTTTAATACAGGACCAATATACTCTATAAAATCCTTCATAAATTGCAATACCACATTCATAGTCTATTTATTGGACTGTGGATGTGGTAAGCAATATGTGGGACGCACAACACGAGCATTGAAGGCCAGAATGCGAGAACAGTCTTAGGTTGATTAAACTAAGATCTAACGCATCCGGTATCCCAACACTTTAACACCTGTATATGGAGATATTACCAAATTAAGATTTAGAGGAATCGAACATATTGATGCCTATAGGGGTGGTGAATAGATTGGAAATTATGGATAAAAGGAACTCTTCTGGTTTTACCTAAATAAGGACCCCTATGGATGAATCGATTGGGATACAAACCCAACAAAAAGAGAACCAAGAAGGAACAAAACACCAAAAAAATATAGAGGACATAGAAATAGAAAAGAATGTTTATAGATTATATTCTATTTGCATATTATAATCTTATTTGGCATTACCATCAATTTCTATGTATATATTTGATTTGTATAATGATAAAATAAATACATATATAAGTGCTATGGATTGACTGGGAAAACTACTGTTATATCACTACACTATAAGATCTCATCCTCAAAGCTGTATATGGTTAAGATTATGATCTGAAACATATGAATCCCATACCCATACCTTAGGAATATAACTACATACAATTGAAAAAATCTGTTGGTACAGGCATGTATGCTAGTTATTCATTAGGTTTGAATAAATAAGGGAATATATTGAATAATTGTAGGTGACATGCTGGTTATAAAATCTTGGATAAGGTGGGGATATGGGGATTCATAGTTTCCACACCCAATATATAAATAAATATTTTCTTTTAAACTGTAACGATCAACGTTTTTTCATTAAACCTTGCTTGTATTTTTTCTTAAACTTGCTTGTGTTTTTTTAAATTGATTTATTCGTATTATATGTTTGTATCTTAGTTAATATATATTATGTTTCAATAGATTAATAAAGTTGTTTGAAGTTATGTTAGGTTGTTAAGTTTATATTGTCAATAAAGTTGTTGTGTTCTTGACGCGCTGACGTCACCGCGACACCCGCCGTGAAGCGTGGTACTCGTATGCACTCTGGCAACAAGGGCGCATTGCAGGTGATACAGTAAGCGGGGTTACGGGACGTTTGGCGGGAAAAGGGACTATATTAGGTAAGGGGGAATGATTAGATCATTGTACACCTTGATAAGGCGCACGCTCGGAACATGTCGGGGGGGGCCTGAGGGCTCTATTTTTGCTGCTAACCATGCTCTGACCATAATAAACCTCTCATTTTGGGAAAGACTCTCTAGCATATTTTTTATGTAGCTGTGCTCCAATTCTCCTTCTGGATATCTCTCCTATCACTGACACTGATCAACCATCTGTGGTGATGCACCATCCAGTGGACCACTCCTGCAAAGACCAAGAGCCAACCATCTCGACGGATACAGACCCTGCTGTGGGTCCGTGTGCCCTAGATGAGGTGTATCCAGACACCGCTGTGTGCTCTGCGGTTGGCCCGTGGGGCCGATGTGAGACTGCTCATGACCTGAGGGTCGGCCCGTGTGCCACCATAACCGCTACCATAACTGAACTGTGTGTGAGCCTGTGCGCTCCAACCCAAATAGTCCCAGGACTGGGATCCAACGCTAACGAGTTTCCAGAAAGTGAGTGGACTGCCCCAGAAATGCCGGGGACAAGTCCCAAGAGAGCCGAGGTGGGAACTGACAGCGTCCCCGAGGACCTGTTAGCCACCGTGAATCAATGCAGTGGTAAGGTATAAAGCCTTTACCCCCTGCAGGATGTGGTAAAGACATTGAGTACAGAGACTTTGTTAATCGCTCTCTTCCCAGTGGAAGCATCTCAAGTGCTTATGGACAAAGACTGTGTTGTGAATACACCAATGAAATTTGCCTCCCTTAAGTGCAAAAAGGAGCGCACCATTCACCATGTGGTGGACCGCGGAAAAGGTCAAGACCTCCTGGCCTACTGCATCCATGCTGCGGATGGCCGGGTAAAGGCTTGGCCAGGAGATACTGTGCTGTTCCTTCCACCAGGGGGAGGAAGTATTGTATTGTATTGTATTGTATGTCTTTATTTATATAGCGCCATTAATGTACATAGCGCTTCACATGGGGTAATCAAATAAATAACAGATAATATAAATAACAGATCATGGGAATAAGTGCTTTAGACATAAAAGTAACATTTCGGAAGAGGAGTCCCTGCCCCGAGGAGCTTACAGTCTAATTGGTAGGTAGAACGTACAGAGACAGTAGGAGGGAGTTCTGGTAAGTGCGTCTGCAGGGGGCCAAGCTTTATGTATCGTGTTCAGAATATCCACAGTGCTATTCATATGCTTCTTTAAGCAAGTGTGTCTTAAGGTGGGTCTTAAAGGTGGATAGAGAGGGTGCTAGTCGGGTACTGAGGGGAAGGGCATTCCAGAGGTGTGGGGCAGAAAGTGAGAAAGGTTTAAGGCGGGAGAGGGCTTTAGATACAAAGGGGGTAGAAAGAAGACATCCTTGAGAAGAACGCAAGAGTCTGGATGGTGCATAACGAGAAATTAGGGATGAGATGTAAGGAGGGGCAGAAGAGTGTAAAGCTTTAAAAGTGAGGAGAAGAATGGAATGTGAGATGCGGGATTTGATCGGAAGCCAGGAGAGGGTTTTCATGAGGGGAGATGCTGAGACAGATCTAGGAAAGAGTAGAGTGATTCTGGCAGCAGCGTTTAGGATAGATTGTAGGGGAGACAGGTGAGAGGCAGGAAGGCCGGACAGCAGGAGGTTACAGTAATCAAGACGGGAGAGAATGAGGGCCTGAGTCAGAGTTTTAGCAGTCGAGCAACAGAGGAAAGGGCGTATCTTTGTTATATTGCGGAGGAAAAAGAGACAAGTTTTAGAAATGTTTTGAATGTGAGGGGCGAATGTGAGAGAGGAGTCGAGTGTGACCCCTAGGCAGCGTGCTTGGGCTACTGGGTGAATGATTGTAGTTCCAACAGTAATGTGGAAGGTGGTAGTAGGGCCAGGTTTGGGAGGAAGTATGAGGAGCTCTGTTTTAGCCATGTTGAGTTTAAGGCGGCGGAGGGCCATCCAGGATGATATAGCAAGTAGTATGGAATCAGTGACTGTTGCACCTGAGCATGATATCCAAGAGATTACTCAGGCGGAGGCTCACAAAATTCAAAGTGAGGTACCCCCACATTATAAGTTAGGGGCACCCCACAATTGGTCTCAGCAAACATCTAACTCTCAGCTGGCCTCGGGTATCACTGATGTGAGTATGTTATGTACCATTGATGTTAGAGTACATATTGTGACAAACGCTCCTCTTTTGTAGCGCTGACGTCTGTCTGGGATCTTCCCGACACAGTCTTCTAGGGTTAATTATACAAATAACAGGATCATACAAAGCATTACGTTGCTTAACTCAGGCTTCTGCCTGCTTTATTTTGATCCCAGTAAGCGACTGCAGCTTTAACATGTGTAGGCAGGAGGCACTGAGCTATTAACCTTCAGCGGTTTACTCATATCAGTGTTATAATATTTCACACACTGTTACTTTAAGAAACAGAAATAAATCATATAAACAAAATCATATCCCATTCAGGGATCTAACTACACAGCAGAATCAGCCTCTCTAACTTCTGCTAGGCCAAGTAACCTGGTTCCCCAGCTTAAAACAATGCCCTCTCATTTAGGGTCACTAGATACAGCATTCAGTCTTTAGACACAGTAATAAACATTTGTTTGTCTTATCTGTTCATGGTGGGAACTCGGTCCCACGTGTCCATGCAAATATTCGGGTACTGCGATACTTGAAGAGGGCGTCCTCCCCGAACTGGATGCAGGGGAGCAGCAATACCCCCAGCCTCCAGGCTCTAAGAAGAGAGACTGAAAAGCAGCCCTCTCTGCTCTAAATACCTGTTCTAGTGATTAGGAGAGCAGGTGAGGGAGAACTAGACACATTGTAAACTGTTGTCTGGATTTTCCATCCACCAGCCTGAGTAAATGTGAAGCTGTGAAATGGATAATTTTGCACTATTCCTGCACTTTCTGACCTAAAACGGGGCAGAAAGCTGCCTAACATCTTTGGACTATGTCACAATTTGTTATACCTTCTATGCACTGCATTTTGATTGTGTAACCTTATGTTGTGATGTCCTCCAAGTGCAAACGTTGGTATTTCCACCAGGGTGAGAATGTAGCCAGGTCCCCTCTGGCTCCCCAGATATTCGGTTCTCTCTCTCTTACCTGCGACAACGTGAGGGCAGTTGCAGGGGTGATCGCATCACCGGGGGCTCCTGGTGACCTCAGCTGCAGGGCGCCGCCATCTTGTGTGCGTTTGCGCATGCGCAGAAGCTCGTGCACGTGCAGTATAGCCCCAGAAGCAACACGGCGGCCATCTTATATTTGGTGTTAGGCTCGTGCATGCGCAGATGCGATGCGGCTGCCATTTCAGGGAGTGAGAAGAGGCGCTCCATAGTCAGGGACATCCCCCAGTTTGCACATGCGCAGTTAGCAGCGGCGGCGGCCATTACAGTTCGCGCACGCGGCCCCAATGTTAAAGAGGGCCATAAAAGACTACAATTCCCACCAGCCTCTGGGGACTGCACTTTCACCCAGGTCACATGCAGCCAGACAGCCAATGGTGCTTGCAACTTCTCCTGCTGGAGAAGGATACATTTTTGTGCAGTCAGGAAGCAGACTGTGAAGCACATGAGTTAGTAGGAGCTGGGACACAGAGAGGGGAGTGTGTGTTTGTACAGGGAGGAAAGTAGCCTCCTGCACTAGGCCAGAAGTCTCCCCTTAGGCCCAAGCTAAGGCCCTACTCACCTCAGCTTGTGGTTTACTACAGGGACTCCCCTTAGAAGAGGGACAGGGTCCTGTAGAACCTAGGTAAGTGAGGTTCAGCCAGGAAGCGTGTATATCCTGGCACTGCTGTGGAAGGTGAATTATCCTCTGCTGTAGCAGAGGCAGAGACTGTCTAAAGGTGGATCACTCCATGCGGGAGCCACCCACCATTGAGGAAAAGGCGGAGGCGTCTTGGATCATCTCCTGAAGCAAGGGATTCTAAGCATGCATCTGCGCATCCGGGTGTGGACATACCCGGCAAGTATCTGCATCATACACCAAGTGCACCAACCTCATCTCATCTAGTGGGCAGCGCTGTCTCACAATTGGGTGGGAGGGGGACTCTGGGGACACTTGGGACTTTGGTATATGGTGTGGGGTTATCAACCATGGGGAGCAGTGTTACAGGGTGACACTGAAGTACTGTTGATGACATGTGATGTGATGTTATGATTATATTTCCTATATAGTAAACTGTTCTTATATATACTTCGGTGTATGTGGGTCCTGTGTAAGGGGACACTCCTAGAATCCTACACAGGTGGAGGCGCTGTAAGTAAGATCGTTCCAGAGGATTCACCCCAGGTTCCCATCAGCAAAGGCTCAGGCCTCCTGTGAACCTGCAGGTATACGCACCACACCTGGTAACATATAGGTTCCCCCTCACATGCATTCTATCTGCGATTGGGGTAGGGGGCAAACCAGTTACATGTATATTACAAAATCAGACCTACTGTACAGCTGATGAATGTATCTATTTTGAAAGTCTCTTTCTTCAGATTTGACTTGAAGAACAGTTTCTCTTTGGACTTAAATTTACATGCTGTACATGACGCGCAACCGAAAAAGCCTTTTGCATTTTTTAAAAAGCTTTCAGCATTCTTAAGGAAATTGCGTTCCTCGTTATTTCCAACGTCTTTAATTTAATGCAACTATTAGAAACCATAGTGTTGTTTTCCCAATGAATGAATAGATGCATATCATGTAACAACATAGATAGAAAGTGCTTATTTCATATTAATTAAACACTGCAAACATCTCAAATTGAAACAACTATACATTTAGAAACATACTGATAAATATGTTATTCACTTCCTTTATTAAGCTTATTACTTTTTTTGTATCTACAATAAACGCAAAATAGTGATAACGATAATCTCATTGCAAGAGATTTGTGCAGAGGTTCATATAATGGAGACCGATTAGGCTGAGCTTAAAGTGCTGGCGACGGCGACACGATGGTGATGGCGACGTCAGGCTACGGTCGCTGGAAAAATCCAATTGAGATGACTTCCATCTGTCGCGACCAAGCCGTCGCGCAGTCGAGCTTACTATAAGCGCACGCGATGGCGGCAAAGCATTTGTTTTGACACAACGTCTCGTCACTGTCCCAGTCGCCGGCACTATAAGCGCAGCCTTAGGGTGAAATTATATCTTGGCTTTATTGAGCCTGTTCCTTTATCCAGACAAACATACAAAACCAACACAATAACAAACCCCTATCCCTTTGTAAGGGCTAACTTACTTCCCCAGACCCTATCTGCAGGACTGGAGGGATATTCCCATTACCAGCCTATCACCCCAAAGTCTCAGGAAGTACCTTAAGCAGGTGGCCCTCCATGTCGGTCTCTGGCAAGTTCCTGGGTCCTTGGTGTCCAGGAACTATAGGTCTCTGAGTATTTGGGTGTCTGGGTATCTTGATCTCAGCACAGTGTCTGTATGCATGCTTCTCTGCTCCATTTCTGTCAGCCCAAATGTGAGCTAAGGAACACTTCTCCTGTTTCTCAAATCAGGCTTTTTACAGAGCTCTCATTATTCCAGGTGGAGACTAGTTAATTGAGTAGCTGCAATCAACTCTCTCTCTGCTGGATTCTCAGAGCTCTGAGGCTGCTTTATTTAAACAGGGATAAGTCCCTGTTACCCTCATGAATATATTTTTTAATGTATTTTGTTAAAATAAGTTAGCATAGCACTTTTACCCATAAAAGCGTCTTTGCAAAGTTTCCTAATTCTGAGCAAGACATTTCTTCGAGCAAATAAATAATCATGTACTTGCTGACTAGGTGAAATAAGAATATTGCTGTTCAATGATCTAAAGAACGTTTTCTGGTTTAACATATTTCAGAATATTACAAACTGGTGTATGATGATTCTGGATGATCCTTTTTAAAATGTATTTCCTTTATTCAATATAATAGAATAAAGTATTCCATATACAATAATGGATTTTGGCATTTGTTCAGTCTGTGGAAGACCAAAGTATGGTCTTTTAGCTTATAAATGAATGAGTGGAATGATTTAGTGGTGACCAAATTCTAGGTACTGACAATATCAGACTTTATTACCCTCATTAATATGGGATAACACAATAAATAATGTGGTAAGTATTGCATGTGTTAAGGAGATAATGCATTACTATTGTTTTCAATGATGTTTACAGTAATATTTGTGGTAATAACACAGTATGGCATCAATTAATTGCGTTAACAGGAGTGATAATGTCTGCTACATTTTTACGCAGTGGGATAACCTGGAATCACTAGTAACAGGTAGACATTATAACAAAAGGTGGAGGGGTCACATTCTGGAAGAGGACCCTCATCTGCCATACCTGTTTCCCATCATGTCAATTAATACTATGGCTAGTGTTATACATACAGTACTATATAGTACTTTCCCCTTCTCAATGTTGGATTAGTGCAACGTTATATCTAAAAATCTTGAAAATCAATGAGGGTCTTTTAGTAATTAGACAGTGTCATGGGATACCAGGACTTTTAACATCTTTTAACCGGGTTCATTCACTAGGCAAACAGGGTAATAGAACAAAATTAAGTTTATTCGGGTAAACCCGTGTACACACAATAAATAAACACAATACAGATGAAATACACACTTACTAAGGGTCTGGGGTAAAAACTAGGCTCAAATAGGTGCAGGGTGCCTTCTTCGGAAGGCTTAACCTGAACAGGAAATCCACCGGCTCTCCTGGGTCTCTTTTCAGCTAAAAACCTTAGCCGCGACCACTAGGTTCTAAAACAAGACTTGGACCTCGCGTCTGACTTAGCCTTAGCTAGGAGGGCTTTCTTAGCTCCAAAAATGAAGCCGGTTGCTCTGCTATTCGCAACATAGCAACTTTGAAAAGCCCGCCTTTGCATCACCGGCCCAAGACACAGGATTGTCTGTTTCTCTGACTGAGGCATCTCTTTACATAACTTCTGCTGTTATATCTTCAGCATGGAAGTAGGAGGAGCGACCAATCAGAGCGTGAGAACCCTATCTCACCAGCCAGTAGAAACAGGGGCTTGTTTCATGGCTGACGTCAGAGAAGGACGCTTGCCAAGCCGGCTCGAAAAGCCGGGCGGGAAATACGATTTAGCCAATGGGAGAAGCGCCAGCAAGATGTATCTCCCCAGCTAACTCATTGCCACCCACTGGGCAGGTTCCACCAAGTATGGTAGATACAAAGGTTTCCCCACAGGGTGCCCTTTGTTCTCCGACCTGGCAATTCGCCCTTCTTCACCCACCAAACGATTTTCTCACCTCTGGACATCCTCTCCTCTTTGAACTCCAATATCTATCCAGACATCCCGGCACCTTTGTATACGCCTGGGCTGGCTGAACAGACATTTATAGTAAATGCACAAATCATAATAAAATATTTTTTAATACACAATATGTCCTTGGGAGACCCAGAGCTGTGTGGGAAATGGATCTGGGATATCAGGGCTCGAAAACCAGGAGTCTGGGGGACACTGTGCAGCCCCGGTGTAATTCTACCCTCGTACCGGCATAGGCTGCCTGCACGCCGGGGAGAAATAGGGGACTACCAGTAACTTTGGCCCCTGAACTCCTGCAAACAAAATAATTGCATTTGACCCACATATCCCACATAAAACTTACACCCAAGAAGTTTCACGTTTCCAGGGCAAAGGGAACATGTAGACAGGAAAAGCAGGGGTCACTTTATTTTTACATGTATCTCTGGTCCCTGGCTTTTGGTGCTCTGTAACTTCAAGGGACCGCACGGTTTCAGGGGTAACCAGATGGGCTTAAACCTTTATTGTGTAGCCTGGTCACAACCTCCCATCACAAGTATCCAAAAACATTAAAAAAATAAAACAACCAGTAGGGGTAGCATATCTAAAAAAAAACACCTGCTCGAGTAGATGCTTTGAGAACAATGCACCCTGATGACACGGATTATAGTGTTTGTCCAGAGCACATCAGACTCTTTCAAGGATTGTTTATTTACTGATCAACACTGTACAAGAGCATTTCATAGAGTAAAAGAAGCCAAAATAGACAGCATCATTCTTTCAGATCATACTCCTATACGGGTAATCTTGATTAAAAAAAAATAAAAAAAAAATAGGATAATATATAAATTGAAGATTCCCAACATTGGAGGAATTTTTAAAAGGGATAAAAAACTATGACACATAATGAAGCCACTGGGCCAGATGGCTATACAAGTAAGTTCTTTAAAATAATGAAAGGTAAAGTTGCCCCCCTTCTAGTAAAAGTTTTCAACAAAAACTGGAGAACTGAATCAGTCCCGAAAGCAAACTTAAATGCCCTCAGTGGAGCGATAATGCAGGAAACACATACTGTACCAAGTTGTTAAATTGGATCTATATTTCACCCTGGCAAAGGAGATCTGCCTGTAAAGAGGAACTGGGAATACGCCCAAAACGTGACTCAGAAAAAGCACGGCTTCTGGGAATGTAGGAAAATAAACCATTTCTGGAATAAAGTGGTACAATTTATACAAAACATTTTTAAACTTGATCTAGCGATTAAGCCAGAAGGATTATTATTGGGAAACTTCGAAATCATAGGTGAGAATCCAAAAAAATGTCGACTTCCACAATTGATAATCATATTAACTTCCATTTGCAAAAAGTGTATTTTAAGAGATTGGTTAAAAAATAACAGTACTGAAAATATTAGACATAAAAAGAGAACAATTGACGTTAATGCATTTTGATAAAAGAGAAATATTCAGATGTAGAAAACGGATCAAAAAAAATTCTTGATGAAATGGGAACCCTATTTGGATTACTTAGCCCAAGCACACAAGGAAAGAGTTATAAACATTTTAAAAAGTACAGAATGAGTCATTTTGAACAACTTAAGAAAATAGCAGAAAGAGAAGGCAAACAAAGTGTAATGTAATAATAAAAAATGTACAGGCATACCCCGCTTTAAGTACACTCACTTTAAGTACACTCGCGAGTAAGTACATATCGCCCAATAGGCAAACGGCAGCTCACGCATGCGCCTGTCATCACGTCCTGAACAGCAATACCGGCTCCCTACCTGTACCAAAGCTGTGCGCAAGCAGGGAGACTATAGAGCCTGTTACAAATGCGTTATTTACATCAGTTATGCACGTATATGACGATTGCAGTACAGTACATGCATCGATAAGTGGGAAAAGGTTTGGCTTCACTTTAAGTACATTTTCGCTTTACATACATGCTCCGGTCCCATTGCGTACGTTAATGCGGGGTATGCCTGTATATATATATATATAGTGTGTAAAATTAAAATTGCTAAGAGTTATATACTCTCAAACTCGAAAGAAAAAATAATGTTTGCACAAAATAATATTTCTATGCATTTAAATGCACAGTATGTCTATTTTTATTTGTTTTGTCTTGTATTGTAATGCAAGGTCATGTATGTGTGATATCTTCATGTAAGATCCATTAAGATTGTCTATGTATAAAAAAATTTTATGTTTTGTAAAATGCAATGTCTGACATCTCTTGAAAAATAAAAAAAAACATGTTAAAAAAGGAAATATATATACAAACAACATTAGCACAGGAGTATACAAATCATATGTATTTTAATTCTTTCAGGCTAACAGTGCAAGCAATAAAATCATTTAATTTATTACATTATTTGAGAAAGACAAGTATCAGTCATTGTTTATAATAAAACAATAGTACAGTACAACGCATTATAAAATTAACAGGAACAGCAATCAAGAAATACAAAGGCCCTTATTCTGTAAGGTGTAAAAGCGCAGAGGACGTGCTATCGAATGAAAGCCCCAATTACTTTAATAGGGCTTTTCCTGAGATAGCATGTTATCCTAGCCCTTGTTATTAGTTTTAAATATTTGGTCATATGATATGACTCCCATTTAAAATTTGGGTTGCACATTGATACGCTGACATCCAAACCCTACCGTATGCAAAACCTGGTGTAATTTATAGGAATAAATCCTAGCTAAGTCCTCTGGTCAGAAAGTGCTTTGCTCATCAGATGCGAATGCCAATGGCAGACTATGGGGACATAGTATATGGCACAGCACCCCAAACTCACCTTAGCAAACTAGACACCCTCTACGACTCAATATGCCACTTTGTCCTCCAATGTAACTACAACACACATCACCGCAAAATGCTCAAAGGACTAGATTGGCCATCACTTGAGTCTAGGTGCAAAGTTAATCTTTGCTGTCTTGCCTTCAAATACTTCTGGGCAAGCTACCCGCTTGTCTGAACAAACTCATCACCCCTACCACATGCAGCACTTATCATCTGAGATCTGACCCCAAACGATTGTTCACAGTTCCAAGGTTCAACAAAGTATCCGGCCGCAACTCCTTCTCTTACCGTGCACCCCAAAACTGGAACAGTCATCCGGAGACTCTCAAAGCCGCCACCAGTCTAAGTTCTTTAAAAACTAAAGCTGTCTCACATTTTAACCTGGTCTGTAATTCTGTCATATGCCTAAAAGTTAAATATGTTAAACTGTTCATGCAATGTCTTTATACGGTACATGTTCACTTGATGTAACATATATTTGTCCTCATAACTCTGTGCCCAAGACATACTTGAAAATGAGAGGTAACTCTCTATGTATTACTTCCTGGTTTAACAAATGCTCTTTCTCCGTCCCCCCCCCCCCCCCCCACTCTGGGAAATTTCACTGCTACACAAAGTGGTGTGGTGCATACCTGCTGGCTCACAGTTGATCTGAGTCTCCTACTGTGTTGTGGAGGAGAACAGGACAGGCTTCTGGGGCAGTAACTGATTCTCTCTCACGGTGACAGCACCTCCCTCTCTTGCAGGCCCCAGGGATGTGTGGGACAATCCCTGCAGGAGAACTTACTTCCACCCCCCCCCTCCCCTGATAGATTGCAGTCTCAGGCAGTAAGGATATATTTAACAGGATCCCTTTATTTGTACACACTGCAGATGGTCAGCATACACAACTCACACAGTGGTTACAGCAGTCCTTGAGGCCTCACCCTCCGGATGTACCTGGACATTCATTGCGGGTACAGGGCCCCTACAGCAGTCCTTGCTCTTCCCTGACTCCCTGCTAGAGCCAGGGGTATGGTCTCACGCCTAACTCCCCAAAGAGAGAAGGCAGTAAGTGCACAGCCAATCCACACTTCTGGTGAGAACCTGTCTCTCTCAAGGGTAGAGACAACTGTCTAACTTTGGTATTGCATCCCCTTAAGTACAAGAAAAGCAGGAACCAGTTCTGAAGCCCTCATTGGCCACCCACAGGCATAGACCCACCGTCTCCCCTGTGACTCACTGAAGCTGCTGTGGGTGGGGAAAACCCATGAAAACTCCTGGCAGGGCTGCTCTTACCAGGGTTTACTGCCAGAAGAAAGGCAAACTGGTAACCAGAAACCAGTCCTGGCTAAATTGGTAAAACATGTTATATTTTATTATTTAAAATAATATTATTTAAAACAATAAATAAATAAATCTGCGCACAACTTACACAATAAAAGCCTAAGCTTTGAAAGTAGGTGTCTTATGTAGTAGTACTGCTTAGTCAATTTGGCCCAATATCTATTTGATTTAAGCATAACTTTATTAACTTGTACATCATCTAATGCATGTATTACCCACAAATGTACGGGTGTTGGTCTACATCAACAGAAACATTATGGCTATCAATCATTTGAATATGAACGAATATGCTTGAATCAAGGAGTTTTTAAAGTCAGTTGAGTTAATAATGTAAAGCTCTTTACTTCTCACAATTTGCCAACGGCAATTAAAGGAACTGCAAATAAACCATTACTCAACAAATAAGACAATTATTTCAGGATACATATTCTCTATCATTCACATCTAAAGCTATAGTACAGTACAATAGACAAACAGCAATGTAACTACAAAACAAAGGACACACAATGACTGGTCCATCAATCCTTCTTGGTTCGTACACAGTATAACAGCCTGAGAGATTTATTTAGTGCAGAAAGGGATCTTAAATAGGTCTTGATCATTTGTCATATTTGATGTGCATTGGGGCTTCTGTGTTTACTGCTGTATATTTGAGGTCACTTTCCCAGTAGCTCTCCAGTAATATATAAATTATCTAAATGTACATTATGCGGTGGGTTTGGATTTTGAGCTTGCTAAGATTGTGCATGTCTAATTGGTAATTGTTTTAATGTACATTGCCCCTGCTATTACCTTATACTCCTTCATCCCAGCCCTACAGTACTCAGGGCTTATTCTACTGTGCATCTGCTGAAGCAGCCAGTTTGACCACTTAATCAGCAGTTCTAAGCACACACAGGTACCGATGTAGTCCTTGGGTCAGTCACACTGCCCTCACAAAAGTCCCTTCTGCTCCGTGTTTGTTTTCATCTGTGCTCACGAGTGCTCGTGAGTCTCAGTAAGGAGACTTTATGGCCTTCGGGATTAACATAGCAGGGGACACTGCGTCTGGATGGGACTTGCGCAGTGTGAATCCGACAGGACTGCACCTGTCTGTAAAAGACGCGCACTAAGAGTGAGACTGAATCAGTCACTCTCCCTGCACCCCTCTAACAGGCGATCGCACAGCTTCGATTTTATTTTAATAACACAGTATTGAAGCAGGAGGTCTCCGGAGCTGAACCGCATTAATTTCAGGTCCGGGGATACCCTGTTTCCTGAGTTACAGGCCCCGTTATGGGGTGCCGGTATCCCCATGATTTGTTTAAATCCCCCGGTCACCTGGGCTGTGATGTCTATTTCTAAGGAGCTGCACTATTTGCAAGGACTGTATTATACTTTTAACCACTTTTTTTCCACAGTTTTTTAATTCATCTATAATAGAGGTTTTTGCGCTTCATTTTTTACGTCTGTGTAAACTAAAACATACGATGGATAGAGAACGGAGCATTCTCCATCTCTCGATGGTATTGTTGGTACGTCCATTCTTTACGTTCTGATGTACAGATGCAGCAGCCGCTATCCGAACATTTCCCGATTTGTATTCCTGGGCATGTTTTTTCAAACTTTCCCGCGTTAAGACGCGTTTTTACTAGTGTTTTTATCAGGTGTTGCTATCATAAAATCTAAGTAATTTGAAGATTAACATTACAAGTTCATACTGTATACTGTACATGGAAAATAAGTCCTTTCTGAGGCTCCTTAGCCATACACAAATCCTCTAACTGTAGAAGATTACAGGTGTGATTGGCGGCATTCACGGCAGCGTTCACGGAAGAATAACGAGCAGAGTTCACGAAAACGGCTCCATGAAATGTTCGGATAACGGCCGCTGCATCTGTATCTACTCTAAAAACAGATTCATATAGTACATCCTAGCTATTAATTTAACCTATGCATAGCTTGTTAGCATGAAACAATAGTACAATTAATCAGTCCCTGGAAATGTCTGGGCACAAAGCCTATACTCTTATCTTGGCCTTGGACAACTTCATCTTGTACCCCAAATGTACAGTACTGTACTACAATATACTATAAACAATTCACTTGTTCTAAATTTTCTACAAATCAATTACTTCCCTTAAATGTTTATTTTTTTATGTTACACAATCTTTCTCTGTTCAGTCTGAATAGAGTCTGGGGAAACAAAATTAATTCTAACAGACAACATGGATTCCGAATCACGTGAATTCCATTTACAGGAACTCTGTTTCAGATGCATGTGGTGGGGATTAATCCTCTTCAATTTTTTAGTACACAATCCACAGGAGGCAGATTTTTATGGGGGATCCAATATGGTCTAAAAATCCTGGAAAGGGATTTGAACCAGTTTGCCTATCTCTAGTGAGGAATCACTACTGACCACAATATAAACAGCTCACTACAACTCACTATATAAATATAATTATCCTGAGTTTTTTTCTAGGATAAGGAAAGACCTACAGTACAAGCTTGGATCTCTCACTGTATCTCCTGGATAGGGTGTATAACTGCGATTAAGATGAATATCCTCTGCAGACTTCTGTATTATTTCCAGACATTACCAATATCTGTCCCACATACAAATATAAAAGAAATTCAAAATCTAATTATGCTATTTATTTGGAAACATAAACAACTGAGAATTGCCAGGTCAATTATGTTGGAATCTAAGGAAGGAGGTGGTTTGGCAGTCCCAAATATTTTAAAATATTATATAGTCTCATGTGAAACAAATAATTTACTGGCACTCCCCGAGAGGGTCCTATTCTTGGGTAGACTTGGAGATATCGCTTAAAAACGCGGTCCGCCTGCCTTCTTTCCTATGGTCGAGCTCTGGGGTTGGGCTTGGGAGACAGTCTGATTCGGCGGTAATGGGGGTTACCCTAAAAATGTGGCAGCTGGCAAAAAAGAAATATAAGGTTATGTCAATTCCTTCTAGACTTACGCCCTTGTTAGGTAACCCAGGGTTTCCGACGGGTTTCAAGGGTCAGTGTTTTGAAATCTGGAGGCATAGAAGGATTCTAGAGATGGGAGATTTATTAGAAAAAGACACGTTGATGTCGTTTGAGGAATTGATGAGGAAATACGGTTTGCCTTCAATTGTGATGTTCAAATATATGCAGGTTCGACATTTTGTGTATCAGGGTTTCAATGACGAGGAATTCCCTAGGTTCACAAGATTTGAAGAATTATGTAAAACAAAAAAATACCAAAAAGGCCTGATTTCATCTCTCTACCAAGGGTTAATCCCGCAAAAGGATACCCCGGCCCATAAATATATGGACCAGTGGGCTCTGGATGTCCAAACTGAAATAACAAGAGAGGACTGGGAAGATATATGGGAGAATGTGGGTAAAACCTTTATATGCACAGTAACAAAAGAGAATATTTATACAATTCTGTTACGCTGGTGTAACAGTGTTTGCCCGGGCCAAACTCATATTGTCGCCCCTAGGTGGACACTGACCCCTGTTACATGAAGTGTAGTGTGGTGCACCTGTTGGCTTACAGAATCCCCAAGTCTCCCACGGTGGTATGGGGGATAACATCAGGACTGGCTTATGAGGTAATGCTGAGTTATACTCACTCATGGTACAGCGCCTCCATCTCTTCCAGACCCCCAGCGTAGTAGGGAGGAGTCTCTGAAAGAGAACCTCTGTAATGCCTGTATGCCCGCAGACCTGGCCAGTTCCCAGTACTGAGGTGGGTAAGGGTATAACATGCACCCACAGCAGTGAGGGCGTGCTCGGAGTGTGGTAATTGCGTTGCCGGGCCTGGTGAGAAAGGGTTAACGTTATACTTGCTGAGTCCGGGGCGCCAGAGGTCAGAAGGTAGTTGTCCAATAGCCAGAGTCCAGGGATAGGAGAGAGCAGTGAAGTGATGTCTGAAAGCCAAGGTTCAAGGGCAGGAGAAGGCAGCGTCGTCAAAGTCCAAAGCCGAGTTCAAGTTCAAACCAAGGGAATACAAACAAGGGCAGGGACAGGAATCAGAGCTGTAATAGACAAGGGAGCTGGGCATAGACACTGCACACACAGGAGCTACAGGAAAGCTATGCAGAGCAAGGAAACAGAGGGCAGACTGGGGTTATAAAGGGGGGAGGACAAATAGCAGGAAGGGGAGGAGCAGGGGTTTGTCTGGGAGCTTGCAGGGATAGGTGAGTGAGAGTAGGGGAGGAGACAGGGAGGTAATCTAGGGTAATGGCCTGTAAGCTGTGAGGGGCGGTACTAGTATCAGGGGAGGGTTGGTAAATAGAGCGGGTGCGCGCGCTCTCTGTAACGCGGTCATGTGCGCGCAACACGCGAGTGCAGAGCGTGGGGGAAGCATTGCGGAGGAGGTGCTCGGCAGAAGGGCAGGAGAGGGGGAAGGAGCGGAGGAAGCAGGTGAGGGAACGGAGGCACGCCGAGGGGAGCGAGTCCCCTGACGGGGGACCAGGGAGCCGGAATGCGCGCACACACTGGAAGAACCGTGCGAGTGCGCGGACCGCGAACGGGAGCGCGCTGAGCGCGCTGCAAGGGAGTGGGGCAGGGAAGGTGAAGGCAGAGGAAGGGAAGGGCTGGGCGGAGGGAGCAAGGTGACAGGGACACGCTGGGACGATCGAGTCCCCCGATCCGTTACAGTATCCCCCCTTGAGGATCGGACTCCGGACGATCCTCCCAAGGTTTATGAGGGAACTTCCGACGGAACTGCCTGAGGAGAGTTGGGGCATGGACGTGATGAGAACGTATCCAGGAGCGCTCCACCGGACCGTATCCTTTCCAGTGTACGAGGAACTGGAGTCTGCACTATGTTAACTGCACTATGGTAGTTTTATATTTTTTCCTAGGTATCATCCTCTCTGTCTGCCTATTGGTTTGTGGGTGATAACCCGAGGAAAATAGAAGGGAAATGCCAAGTCTTTGAGAAAAAGCTCGCCAAAACTTAGAGATGAATTGAGTACCTCTGTCAGAAACAATGGAAATAGGTACACCGTGTAATCTGAAAATTTCCTTGGAAAAAACATCGGCTAAAGTAACTGAATTAGGAAGGCCCTTGAGGGGTATAAAGTGGGTATGCTTACAAAATCTATCAACAACCACAAGGATCGTTTTCATCCCTTTAGAATTGGGAAGCTCTACAATGAAGTCCATGGAGATATGTTTCCAAGGTTGTTCCGGAATAAGAAGAGGCATGAGCAGACCAGAAGGTCTCTGACGGGCGGATTTGCTCTGGGCGCAGACAGGACAAGCCCTGGTGAACTCAAAAATGTCCTTATTCATTTTAGGCCACCAAAAGGTTCGTTTGATGAGATCTACAGTTCGTTTGTAGCCTGGATGACGAGCAGATCTAGACGAATGTCCCCATAGAAGAATCTTGGGGTGGAAACGCAGGGCAGCGTATAACCATCCCTCTGGCACCTTAAATCTCCTTGGAACATGAGCCTGGGCTTTATTGATTTCGTCCAAGATATCAAAATTGTTGGCGGCAATAATACAATTAGCTGGAAGAATTGACTCTGAGGAGTCATTAGATTCATTCTTGGTGGAGAACTGACGAGATAGAGTGTCGGTTCTTGGTACCGGGAATGTAAGAAATACTATAATTGAACCTAGAAAAGAACAAGGCCCAGCGAACTTGACGGGATCCCAAACGACTTGCCCCCTCGATGTACAATAAGTTTTTGTGACCGGTGAGGATGGCTACTGGCTCTTTGGTACCTTCGAGGAGATGTCTCCATTCCTGGAGAGCCAACTTGATGGCCAGCAGCTCGCGGTTCCCGACATCATAATTTCTCTCGGCCGAAGAAAATTTTCTGGAAAAGAATCCACACGGATAGAGTTTTTCCAGTGGGGAAGATCTCTGAGAAAGCACTTCGCCAGGTCCCACATCCGAGGCGTCTACTTCGAGAGTGAAAGGAAGGGAAGTATCCGGATGCCGAAGGATAGGGGCGGACTCAAAGGCTCTTTTGAGAAAGTCAAAGGCTTCGATACTTCAGGAGACCAAACAGTGGGATCAGCACCTTTCTTGGTGAGAGCAGTGATTGGTAGGGCAATAGTAGAGAAGTTACGGATGAATTTCCGATAGTAATTGGCAAAGCCAAGGAAGCACTGTACGGCCTTGAGAGAGTTCGGTAACGGCCAATCGAGTACAGACTTCAATTTCTCAGGGTCCATAGTAAAGCCTTTGTCAGAAATTATATAGCCCAAGAAGACTGTAGAAGATTGATGGAACAAACATTTCTCCATTTTCACGTAGAGGCGATTAGCATAAAGCCGAGATAGCACCAATTTGGTATGCTGAACGTGCTCTTCCAGGCTTTTGGAGAAAATAAGGATGTTGTCCAAATACACGATGACGAACGTACGAAACACGTCCCGGAAGATATCATTCATGAACTCCTGGAATACCGCAGGGGCATTGCAAAGGCCGAAAGGCATCACTAAGTACTCGTAATGTCCCAAACGCATGTTAAACGCGGTTTTCCATTCATCCCCCTCTCTTATACGAATGAGGTTGTAGGCTCCTCTTAAATCGAGTTTGGAGAAGATAGAGGCTCCTTGTAAATGGTCGAAAAGTTCAGACATCAACGGCAAGGGGTACCGGTTCTTTACGGTGATTTTCTTTAGCCCACGAAAGTCGATACAGGGTCTTAGAGAGCCATCCTTCTTCTACACGAAGAAGAAGCCTGCCCCGGTGGGGGAGGTAGAATTCCGGATGAACCCTTTCTGAAGATTCTCCTGGATGTAGGCTGTCATCGCTTCCATCTCAGGCACAGACAAGGGATAAGACTTTGACTTCGGGAGAAGGGTTCCAGGAATCAAATCAATGGGACAGTTGTAAAGGCAGTGAGGAGGTAGTACTTCGGCCTGAGTTTTATTTAAGACATCTAAGTATTCATGATATACCTTTGCAAAAGGAGAGTGAGAAGAGGAGGTGGTGTCGAGGTCCGCTAGCACGGCAACAGGAGGAGAAATCAGATTCTCTGGAGAATCAGCCCATTGGATCGGCAACACACCGGTCCAATCAATATGCGGGTTGTGAAGCTGCAGCCACGGCAATCCCAGTATAACCTGGACAGTAGTGGAAAACATCAAAGGCTATTACCTCGGTATGACCATCCGCGGTGGTCAAGTTAAGTGGTATGGTCTCCCAAATGATGAATGCTGGTTGAAGCGGTCGACCATCAATGGCCTCGAGGCCGATGGGTGACTTCTTTTTGACTAGTGGAATCTGGTTGCTTCAGGCGAAGGCGTGATCAAGAAAGTTGCCACCAGACTCGGAGTCAATGAAGGCTTTGACTTCTATTTGAAGACCAGGAGACACCAGGGTTATGGGGAGAAATAACTTCTTCGGAAGCTCCTTAGGAAGAGAGGGGCAAGAAGAGATTATACCCAGTAGAAGCCCCTCTACCTTTACTGGGTATTCCCGTTTCCCGGTTTCAAGCAGCACTGACGAAGTTGATGTTCAGGGGAGCCGCAGTAATAGCAGAGACCATTTTCCCGACATCGTGCCTTCTCAGCGACCCGAGGTTGTTGGCTATCAATTTGCATCGGTTCGGGAGCGTCCAACGCGGGAAAGGGCAGTGGTGGATACCTAAGAGAAACAGGCATGGAAGAGAGAGAACAAGAATGATGACTCTCGTGGCGTCGTTCTTGAGTGCGCTGATCCATCCGGATACTGAGAGCAATGAGTTCCTCAAGAGAAGAAGGCCGGGCGTGGACTGCAAGGTCATCCTTGAGAGACTCGGACAATCCATGCCAGTATGCTGCAGCAAGAGCTTCGTCGTTCCACTGCGTCTCTGCAGCGATTGTGCGGAACTCCACCGCGTATCTTGCAGCCGACCTACGAGCCTGAGAAAGGTGAAATAAAGAGAAAGCAGCAGTCTCCCTACGTGCCGGTGTATCAAACACTAGTTGAAACTCATGCTGGAATTTGAGATAATCCTGAGTTAGGTCTGATCTATGTTCCCAGAGGGGAGAGGCCCAAGCGAGGGCGTCACCAGTGAGCAGGGCATATACATAGGCCACCTTGGAACGACCAGTAGGGAAGTGGGACGGGGACATTTCGAATTGTACCTCGCACTGGTACAGGAATCCACGACAGGCGAGGGGGTCCCCGTCATACCGGTTGGGGGGGGAGGAATACGTGGTCCCGGATTGTTTAGAGGTAACGGGACTGGGGTAGGTGGTGTCACAGGAGATTCCCGGAGGGATAGGGTAGAAAGTTTCTCAGTGACATCAGTGAGTTGATTGCTCAAGAATTGCCAGTGTTGCATAGTAACACCTTGGACCACCTCAGGGGGGTCTGCATTTGTTGGGCTCTGCATAATGTAACGCCTGCATGCCCACAGACCTGGCCAGTCCCAGTCCCCAGTACTCACTCATGGTACAGCGCCTCCATCTCTTCCAGACCCCCAGCGTAGTAGGGAGGAGTCTCTGAAAGAGAACCTCTGTAATGCCTGTATGCCCGCAGACCTGGCCAGTTCCCAGTACTGAGGTGGGTAAGGGTATAACACCCACCCACAGCAGTGAGGGCGTGCCCGGAGTGTGGTAATTGCAATGCCGGGCCTGGTAAGAAAGGGTTAACGTTAGTCCAGGGTGCCAGAGGTCGGAAGGTAGTTGTCCAATAGCCTGAGTCCAGGGATAGGAGAGAGCATCATAGGGATGTCCGAAAACCAAGGTTTCAAGGGCAGCAGAAGGCAGCGTAGTCAAAGTCCAAAGCAGAGTTCAAGTTCAAACCAAGGGAATCCAAACAAGGGCAGGGACAGGAATCAGAGCTGTAATAGACAAGGGAGCTAGGCATAGACACTACACACACAGGAGCTACAGGAAAGCTATACAGAGCGAGGAAGCAGAGGGCAGACTGGGGTTATAAAGGAGGGAGGACAAATAGCAGGAAGGGGAGGAGCAGGGGTTTGTCTAGGAGCTTGCAGGGATAGGTGAGTGAGAGTAGGGGAGGAGACAGGGAGGTAATCTAGGGTAATGGCCTGTAAGCTGTGAGGGGCGGAACCAGTATCAGGGGAGGGTTGGTAAATAGAGCGGGTGCGCGCGCTCTCTGTAACGCGGTCACGTGCGCGCAACACGCGAGTGCCAGAGCGTGGGGGAAGCATTGCGGAGGAGGTGCTCGGCAGAAGGGCAGGAGAGGGGGAAGGAGCGGAGGAAGCAGGTGAGGAACGGAGGCACGCTGAGGGGCGCGAGTCCCCTGACGGGGGACCAGGGAGCGGGAACGCGCGCACACTGGAAGAACCGCGCGAGTGCGCGGGCCGCGAACGGGAGCACGCTGAGCGCGCCGCATGGGAGTGGGGCAGGGACGTTGAAGGCAGAGGACGGGAAGGGCTTGCCGGAGGGAGCAAGGTGACGGGGACACGCTGGGAAGAGCGAGTTCCCCGATCCGTTACAACCTCTATGTGCACCTTCTTCCCAAGTGACTCCACAATCAGGACAGAAGCAATCTCTTTCTTTGGCATCCTTTATTGTCACTATACATGGACAGCCGCCCATCATAGTGGCCGGTCTTCTATTTGCTCATCTCAGGTTGCCAACTCAAAGGAAGTCCCTGACCGTACACTCCCAGGCAAGGGCACTGAAAACAGGTCTTGCTCTTCCCTTACTCCCTGATGGAGTAAGAGGAATAGTCTTCCACACCACTCCCTAGAGGGAGGGCCACAAACACTGCCAGAGCCCTGACAGGTTGCTGGACAGACTCACCTCACTCAGGGGGTGAGGCACACATACTAAATAGAGGAAGTGCTGCATATTATATAGATTCAGTAGGCACCACCCCTGTGTCACTGTAAGTGGACACAGAGCCTGATGTCACTTCCTTCACTGAATAATACACAGCACAGGAGGTGAGAGCAAACCCCATAATTACTCCTGGCAAACCTGCCTTTAACATGGATTATTGCACAGGAGGAGAAAGACATATAACCCCAAAACTACACAGGGCTACACTGGTATTACAGGTTTTTAAAGGTTAAAGCAAATGTTCCCGGAGGCTCCTGAGAAATGTTGGAGGGGATGCGGACAGATAGGGGACCTAGCACATACAGTATCTGGCGGTTTTGTCCAGTAATGCAGACAGGTATAAAGTTAATGGAAAACTGAGGCTCTAAAAAGTAATCCAGCAGAGGAAGGAAAGCCCAACAAAGTCTCCACTCCATATAACTAATTGTACTGTATATGTACGAAACAAACAGATTTTGTCCAATAAGGTATGTTATATCACAAATAAAGGAGGTTTATCAGTCTGAGGGGATCCAATAACAATGTCTATGACAAGTTGGCGTCTACCTGTCCTTACTCTGCCTCAGAGCCAGCAACATCCAGGAATATGAAAGGAATGACGCCCAGCATTCTTATTCCAACTTCAAATTCCCCAAAATTTACTGAACCAGGGACTCACGATTGCGATGTAAAGAATGAATCCTTGCCCTCCAAATCAGTCCTGACAGGAACAGGCTCCACTGGTGTGCTGTCTGCGACATTGCTGCTTCAGCACAAAAAGGAAAAAACTGTGATGCACCAGCACAGCAAATAACGAAGAAGAGGGCAACTCCAAAAATAAAAAAAGTTTATTTGGCCAATAACAGGAAGACCAATGTTGGATAGGGGGCAATAGGGAAGAGGATCTGGGAGTGATAAGTGTAGGATTTGTCGTTAATAACATGTATGCTATGTAATGTGATTGTTGATAACTGTAAGAATTCTGTTACAAAACGGTTGTTTTCCCCCTCCCTTTTTTGCCTTTTGTACCCCTTCCCTTCCCATTTATATTTGAAAATCTTAATCAAAATTATACGTTTTAAAAATAAAAATAAATCTAAAAGTGCCTCACCAGGAACAGTACGAGTATATAGATGCGTGTATGATTGAATTGTGATTTATCAGTGACAGCTTTAATTGTGTGTGCATTAACTCTTGATGTTATCATTATCAGGTATATTATGATTAATATTATTATTATTAATGATAATAATAATAATAATAATAATAATAATAATAATAATAATAATAATAATAATAATAATATCATGTATATAGCCTCTTCTATTCCCCAAGAAAACCAGCAAATGAAAAACACCAGTTACAGTATCTCTACCTTACAAGTCTTTTTGCTAAATAAGATCATTTATAAGCCCAGTATTGTAACACAATGACATGCCCATGAGATGGTGCATGCCGCTTTGTCCAGAGTAATTTACATTTATCGTTGGTCTTTACTTAGTGTTTAATTATCTCACTTTTATTAATGTCATTACATTCTTGGAGAAGGGAAATGTCTAGTTTTTCCATCTGCATGTTTATTGTTTTCTTCATTTTATTTTCTGCCTTTATGTCTTTGAATAAAAAGATTTAAGTGTGGTAATTCCCCAGAGAGATGTTTTAATTTAAACAGCTAATTATATTTAGCTCTATCATCAATCTGAACTCGGGGTCCTTCCCTGGTAAATTACTTCGATGATGACTCTGTGCCTTGTATTTTGTTGCTTATCTAGAATGAAAAGTAGGTTTTAGGTGTCACTAGTAAAATTATAAGAAATAATAAAATGGGCCGGCTGCAGTAGGATTTCCAAGTGGTTATCTGTCTTAAAATTCTATGTTTCTATGTTCCTTTGTTATTAAGCTGGTACAAATTAGTAAATGAAGGGACAAAGGTAAAAATACAAAACTTGTATAGCACTGAACATGGTTATACTCTAAAGTTAGCTCTGGTTAAATATAAATATTATTTATTTTTTTATAAAATGTTTTAACAGGAAGTAATACATTGGGAGTTACCTCTCGTTTTTAATGTATGTCCTGGGCACAGACTTGGAATGACAATAAATACATTGTTACACGTTATATTTACAGACATATCATGGACAGTTGTGGACAATATATGTTATGGGCATATTTAACAGACAATTAACAGTTACAGATGATTAAAATGTGAGACAGCTGATGTGTTGAAAGAACTTAAACTGGAGGCAGTTTTGAGAGTCCCTGGTAGGTTGTTCCAGTCATTTGGTGCACGTTAAAGAAGGAGGAGCGACCAGATTCTATGTTGTACCTTACTACCCTGAACAGTGTTTTGGTGATGAGACAGTATGTGCTGCATTTGAGAGGGGTGATGAGCTTGTTCAGATAGCCGGTAGTTTGCCCAGAAAGTATTTGAAGGCAAGACAGAAAAATGTACTTGGTGCCTGGATTCAAGAGATAGCCAATCTAGTTCTTGGAATATTTTGCAGTGATGTGTGTTGTAATTACATTTTACGACAAAAGTGGCATCTAGTTTGCTAAGATGAGCTTGGGGTGCTCTATCATATTCTATGTCCCAATAGTTGATGCACTTTCTGACAAGCATAGATTTTGGATGTCAGGGTATCAATGTGTAACCCAAAAGCTAAATGGGAGTAAAGCCATATACCCAAATATTTAAAACTAGTGACTGGGGCAAGAGTGGTTTTTGAGTTTGTTCTGATCTGAAGATCTGTCATTGGTAGCTTTACAAATTAGGCCTGGTCTCAAATACCATAGTTACAGTCATGTCAATGTTTAAAAAGAGTTTGTGTTGGGAAATCCAGTGTTTAAGTCTTGAAATCAGATTCAAGCACATGTTCAAGGCCAGAGATGCTAGGGCTGTGTGCATATAAGACTGTGTCATCTACATACATGTGCATTGAAGTGGACTTACAAGCTGTAGGCAGATCATTAATGAACAGTGAAAAAAACTCTAACAGCGCTCTAAGGAGGTAATTAAAGTGATAGGTATATTGTGACTTAGGGCCTCATGCAGTAAGCGCCGATAAGCTGTTTATCGCCATTTTTTCGGCAAATTTGCCCTCCCGATTCAGTAAGCGCCGATAAGTGGGAATTATCGGCAATTTTTGTTGCATATAAAAACTTATCGGCAGCCGGATGCCGATAAGCCACTTATCGGCACTTTTTGAACTCGGCTGAATTCAAGTAGCCCCGATCAGCTTTTCGCTGCTGATCGGCACTCCAGAATGGAGAGTTTTTCGGCAATCCAGCCCGCCAACTAAAGTTGGCAAGTTGGTGGAGGAGAAGCATCTGCAAGGTCGACACTTAGAAAAAATCAGGCCTTTTTCCTGCCTGGGATTGATGCCGGGGGTCTCCGGAGCTGATACCCATTAATACCAGCACAGGAGGCCCCCGGCATGCATCCGATGCAGGAAAAATGCATGTACAGCCACTGAGGCAATGAAGGGGTTAATGAAGGGGTTAACCCGCCGTGCCAGGTTTATTGTGGGTAGCGGGGGTGGTTGAAGGGGATAATTGGCCCTTGTTGCTTGTTTAGGGCTTGCGGGGGGGTTGCGGGTGAACTTAACCCCTTCACGACTTTAGCAGTTAATACCGCTACGGTCATGAAGGGGTTAAGGCCTCCCGCTACCCACCCGCAAGCCCTAAACAACCACCGTTGGGGCTAATACCCCCTTCACCCACACCCGCTACCCACAATAAAAAATAATCACACACAGAAGGCCCACACTAAATAAATAAATACATATATCTAAATAAATAAATGAATATAAATAAATATATATATATATATATATATATATATATATATAACCCCAACAACCCCTATAACCCCTAACATACACATATATGCACATCAATGATACTATAGGCCGGCGGCAGCCCTCGGGTGTTACCCGCAGGCCTGCAGTACCAATTATGTGCTCCCCCCCAAATTAATGTCGAAACACATACATACTTCTAAAGAAATACCACACCCTTATTCCTCCCCCCTTAACACATACAGTATAATAATGGCGACAATTACTATTATCCACAAATGGATAATAGTGAATGTGCCCATTTTAAATGCATAAACACCAATCAATACATTAAATACATATAGTACTCACCCATGTCCGGCTGCCACGATGAAGGCCATCCTCCTCGTCATCCTGCCCATGCCCCCTCCGCTGCGGCAAAACAGACACAAGAATGAAAACATCCAATGTAATGTCCCCTAACCCCTTAATCACCATAGCGGTTATTAACCGCAACAGTCATTAAGGGGTTAACCCACCCTCACCCACCACTCGGGATGCCTACATACCCTCCCACATTAACCCCCCCACCCCGTGAGGCCTAACCACCCTCACCCACTATCCACAAGGGAGGCCTACCCACATACCGTTGGGGAAAATACCCCCCCCCACACCCAGTACCCACAATAAAAACAATACACAGCCCCACAATAAGCATCATTCTATTTATTAAATACATTACCCACCCCCTCTGCCCCCCCATAAATACATGATTTATCCTTTTACAAACAGGGTTCATAACACAGCCCCACGCGAGTCCCCGGTGGGCTGGCAGGGCACCTGACAGACCTACAGGGTACCAGCATCTCATTTCAAACAGGTTCTGGAGGCCTGTTAGTGGGTCCCGCCAAGCACCATGGCCCCCAGGTGGTCTCCTTGGGGCACCGTGGGCCACAATTGGGTCCCCACGGTAGGCCCGCGGATGTCTGGGAGCCCCGGGTCAGACCCACAGGTGTCTGCGGGGCCTTGGGTGGTTCCCACGGAAGTCTGGGGAACTCACGAGTGCTCACTATGGGTCCATGGTGCCCCCACGGATGTGGGACCACTGCTTCATCCCCGCAGACTACGGGTCCGCGGTGCCCCCACAGATGTGAGGCCACTGCTTCATCCCCACAGGTGTCACCTGTGGAACCACCAGCCTGATACCCGTGAGATACCCGAGGAGACCGCAGGTGGTCTCCAGAGGTCTCACGCAGAACCACGGAACAAACCCTGAATGTAAAAAAAATAAACCTGGCCTATACATTCAATACATACACCCCCCCCCCCAACACCTACAGTACAATAATGTGCAAAATAACTATTATCCAGATAGGGATAATAGATTATTTGCCTGTTATTAAACACATTAACTAGCGTATTCAAATAAATAAAGTACTACTGACCTCATCAATAAGAAGCCCCCGTCGCCAGCAACATCCTGGTCTTTCGTTGCCCACAAAATACATAGCCAATACAACGCCAATACATTGCAATTAGATTCAGATATCAATTAACCCCTTAACACCTTATCGGATAATAACCGCAAAGGTAATTAAGGGGTTAGCCACACTGGCCCGATACCCCACCCTTCCCCATTCATTTGTACATGGCTTCCCTCGTGCCAACTTATATACTATATTGTGATCCAGATGAGAGATAGAGATGACGAGGTTTCAGAGATGCGAGAGATAAGGAGAGTAGAGCGACAGACCGAAGAGAGAGAGAGACGGACGAAGCGAGAGAGGAGAGATAGAGATGGAGCAGAGAGAGAGGCGAGGTGGATAGCGAGAGAGAGCCAGAGAGAATCATAGCCTAGGATCGGCAGAGCGAGAGATACACCCACATGTGACCACAATACCTAGCCATGTTAGCAGGGTTTATCAAAAACATGCTGTTACTACAAATACACTCTCCATACAGACCCTCTACAATAAATCATTTTCCTTAATAATCCTATCTGATCTTACACAATAAAATCCTCAAATGCCACTCAAAAACCTCAAATGACAATCAAAATATTGCATTTACATTGTATTGATGCTACAATCTATGCACCTATACATTCTGCAAATAATGTTTAAACAATAACATATCAAAACAAAATACCAATACCTCCAAACAAGTATACATTTAAACCAATCCAGTAAACATAATCAAGTGCATTCATTAATGACCCCTAACAATTTACATTCATCCCCTAACAATTAAACAATTAACTAATTCAAGCGTTAACAGAACCATTTATTCGCCGTGAAAAAATATAGTACAACAACAATAACAATTAGAAAAGCAAGCCGACCCTGACCTAAACTACACATACAAGCAACATTTACTTCTTCTTACTGTTTAAAATACATTATACACACATTAGCATAGCAGCATGCCAAATTATTAAAACACAGCAAAAGCAAGCTTTTAAACAACATCATTTCTGTCCCTGTATGTATAATTGATCTTAGACATACATACATACATACATACATACATACATACATACATACATACATACAGTGGCAAGAAATGATATACCAAAAATAAAGAAATACACATGTTAAAAAAGCTTTTAAAAAAATTAACAAGTTAAATAAAATACATTTCTTTAGTTCACTTACATTACTTGACCCACTCACCGACTCCCGTTGAACAGCTTACTCTCGAACCAATCCACCAGGCACAGGAACCCATAAAATAACAAACCATAAAATAATAAACATTAAAATAAAAATCCAAAACAATCCACGGGTCTTCTATTTGTAATCCATCTTCATCTGTATTCTTCTTTCTTCTATCTGCAACTCTCTTCCGGGGTCTTCTTGTCTTCTACGGCCTCGCCCTGGTCTTCTTCTTCTGTAGGAGGTCCTTCCTCCTCGGCGTCTTGCTTCAAAATGAGACGACATAGGCTTTTAAAGGCCTATGACGTCACATTTTCATCAAGGTTCCCACGGCCCTGATTGGGCCGTGAAAATCATGTATTTTGGCTGAGAAAAAAAAAATTATGACGTCACTTAAAGGCAATGAAAGCACAGCCAATCAAAATGGCTTTTCTTCAATTGCCTTTAAGATGACGTCATGAAAAGAAACATGGCCATCCTCACATGGTACGGTAGCCAATCAGAGCGTGGGAACACCATCCCAACTCTGATTGGCTCTAGTATACCATGTGACAGAGGCTTGGGGGAGAACCGTTGTGACGTCATTGAAAGCCTGTCACATGGTACTAGAGCCAATCAGAGTAGGGCTAGACTTCCCACGCTCTGATTGGCTACCATACCATGTGGGGACAGCCATGTTTCTTATCATGACCATGGATCCATAGGTGCAGGGATGAAGCGGTGGTCCCACATCCGTGGGGGCACCGCGGACCCGTAGTGAGCACTCGTGAGTTCTCCAGACCCCTGTGGGAACCACCCGAGGCCCCGCAGACACCTTTGGGTCTGACCCGGGGCTCCCAGACATCCGCGGGCCTACTGTGGGGACCCAATTGTGGCCCACGGTGACCCAAGGAGACTACCTGGGGGCCATGGAGCTTGGCGGGACCCACCAACAGGCCTCCAGAACCTGTTTGAAATGAGCTGCTGGTACCCTGTAAGTCTGTCAGGTGCCCCGCCAGCCCGCCGGGGACTCGAGTGGGGCTGTGTTATGAACCCTATTTGTAAAAGGATAAACCATGTATTTATGGGGGGGCACAGGGGGTGGGTAATGTATTTAATAAATAGAATGATGCTTATTGTGGGGCTGTGTATTGTTTTTATTGTGGGTACTGGGGGTGGGGGGGGTGTATTTTCCCCAACGGTATGTGGGTATGCCTCCCTTGTGGGTAGTGGGTGAGGGTGGTTAGGCTTCACGGAGTGGGGGGTTAGTGTGGGAGGGTATGTAGGCCTCCCAAGTAATGGGTGAGGGTTAACCCCTTAATGACTGTAGCGGTTAATAACCGCTATGGTGATTAAGGGGTTAGGGGACATTACATTGGATGTTTTCATTCTTGTGTCTGTTTTGCAGCAGCGGAGGGGGCATGGGCAGGATGAAGATGAGGATGGCCTTCATCGTGGCAGCCGGAAATGGGTGAGTGCTATATGTATTTAATGTATTTATTGTTGTTTATGTATTTTAAATACACAGGGAGTGTATGTTGTTTATTGCTATGTTAATTGGGGCAAATGTCCCCAATAAACATGCTATTCTGCCTTAACCCCTTCATTGCCTTAGCGGCTATACGCTATGGTAATGAAGCAGCATTTATGTATTTTAATAATATTGTGCGGAAGCAGGGGGTCCCTGGTCCACAAAGCAACGCGGTACTGCTCAGGGGACCCCTTGCTCACAGTACACTATTATTAAAAATACATTCATGCTGCTTCGTTACCGTAGCACATAGCCGCAAAGGTAAGGATTGATTGTTTATTTATATATGTGTTTTACTCATAGTGTAGATGTGCAGAAGGTCTCCGGAGCTGAACCGCTTTGGTTTTAGGTCCTGGGACCCCCTGCTTACCGAGATACAGGCCCATTTAGGGGGTGCCGGTATCCCTCTGCTTTGTTTACATTCCGCGGTCACGTGATCAGGACCTTTAAATGCAGAGGGATACAGGCACCTCATAAAGGGGCCTGTATCTCGGGAAGCAGGGTGTCCCCGGACCTGAAACCAATGCGGTTCAGCTCCGGAGACCCCCTGCACATGTACACTATGAATAAAAGTTTTTATAAATACTTTATATTTTGCCGATGTTTGCGCTGAGAGAGCGGCTGGTCACTCTCTGCTGCAAACACCTATCGGCAGAAAAGGCCTATCGGCAGGTTATCGGGAGCCAGCCTGTTTCGGCACATTCTCTACGCGTTTCGCTGTTGTCGCTGTTGAGACTCCTGACGAAGCGACAACAGCGAAACGCGTAGAGTCGGAAGCGCCCTGCTGTCGCCACTCACCTGTACTGATCTGCACCTGAGAATCCCCCTCATTTGGTGAATTCACCCGCGCCACGATACCGGAAGCAAGACGCCGGAAAACCGGAAGTGACGCGACGGGAGAGTCGGGCAGAGGGGTTGAGAATCAAGAGGCAGAGTTCGCTTTTCCTATGTGCCCGGTATAAGTTTTATTGACGTAAGCATACACCTGTATGCTTTTTTAGTGATTAAAAGTTGTTATTTTATACGGTACACACTATGTTTGGCTTTCCGTTTTCCCATATATATATACGGCTGATATCATGTCATTCTGAGTGAATCCAAGTACCCCCAAGAACCCTAAGATATATATAGAGAGAGAAGATCTACACGAATATACCACACTATCCATTACCCACCTAAGTTTGGGTTACATGCTTCTTGATTTCAGAGAAAATGTGAGTTCTGAATCTATAGAATTCTACTAAATTTGGAGAAACATCTACAAAGACTGTGTTGCACTATTGTATCTATTTTTATTCCACATATTCACCACGGAACGAGTTGCACTCCCTTTCATTTTCCACAAGATCATTAATGAAGACTGAAAAGAGTAGTTGCAACAGAACAGAGTCTTGTGGGACCCCTCAGGTGATATCCAAGATGTTAGAGTTTGAGCCTGACATAGACATACTGTATGTTGGAAACTACCTGATAGGTAGGCAAAAAAACAGCTTAAAACATGCTTCCCTATTCCAGAGCACTGGAGTTTGTTTTGCAAGATAACATGATCAACAGTATCAAAAGCCTTTGCAAAATCTAGGAATATTGCACCAGTAAGTTGTCCCAGTTCCCTTCGACACTGGATCTCATTGCAAACTTAGGGCAAAGCCAAATTGGAATTGGCTAGGGAAATTTGTCTTGGTATAGTAATCATTTAATTGGGCATGAACACATTTTTCCATGACCTTGGCTAGTATTGGGAGAAGAGAGAATGACCTGCAGTTTGCGACAGTGTTTTTGTCACCACTTTTGAAGATTAGGACAACTCTGACAGTTTTCCAGGTCTTAAGGATATGGCCTGAAGACAAGATACAGTTGATTAGGGAAGTAAGCAGTTTAGCAATGGCTGGGGCACAAAGTCGTAGGAACATAGAATGCTGTAGGTCAGGTCCACATTGGCTGCTTAGGTTTAGTTTTAATTTGAGGAGTGCTTGTGCATTTTCCTCTTCAGATACTGGGACAAATTGAAAACTGTGGTCAGTGTTGGGAGAGGGTGGGGCTATAGAGGTACTCCTATAATGAAGTTCATGTCTGTAGTTCGGGTTGTATTTCGCTAATAAATTAGTAGCACACCACACAAAGTATTCATTGAATGCATTTGCAATGTAAGTGGGATTTGCCAGAGTAATATCCTCCTTAATAATATTACATAGCAGTTGATGGCTAGAAGGCTGCAATATTGTATCGCTGTACTGCCCGCAGACCTGACCAGTCCCCAGTACTGAGGTGGGTAAGGGTATAACACGCACCCACAGCAGTGAGGGTGTGCCCGGAGTGTGGAAGGGTGCGTTGCCGAGTCTGGTGAGAGAGGGTTAGCCAGATACTTGCCGAGTCCGGGGCACCAGAGGTCCGAGTAGTGAAATCCAGAAGCTGTGGGTCAAGGATAGGAGGGAACAGCATAGTCGAGTCCAAAGCCGGGTCCGGGGGGTAGAGAGGTACACGTAGTAAAAACAGAAGCCGAGATCAAGTCCAAAGGTAGTATACAGGAGGGTTGGTACTGGAGCGAGAGCTGAAACACACAAGAGAGCCAGGCATAGAACTCCGAACAGCAAGAGCCACAAGAAACTATGAAGAGCGAGGAAGGAGAGGGCAGACTGGGGTAATATATCTGAGTGGACCAATAGGGGGGAAGAGGTGGAGAAGAGGTGTGCCCAAGCAGGCCCAGAGATAGGCTCAGGTACCTAGAGGGGGGGCCAGCCAGGTGAGTGGAGGAGATTGACCTGGTGTCCTGTGGCAGGCAGGGGGCGGAGCAAGGCGTGCGGGGGGCAGGCAAAGAGGATCGGGTGCGCCCGCGCTCTGTAATGGCACCGCGCTCGCGACCCGGCAGCGTGTGGGTGGAGACGGTGTGTGCCGCAGAGGAGTGGAGAGGCACCCGACCGGAGGAGGCAAGGTGCCGGCGGGGAGGGCGCACGGCGCGTGCAGTGGTGCAGGGAGCCGGAGCGAAGGGGACACGTCGTGAGGAACATGTGCCTCGATCCCTTACAAATATATTGTTGATAACTTTCCAGAAGTTAGCTTTGGTTTGATGTATTCTGATTGTCAGAGTAATATTGTGTTTTTGTGTGCCTTGTTTGCCTTGTGCACATATTCCGCAGGCACCTGTAGTTATTAAAATCCTTGGTAGTGCCGGTTACTTTGTAGCTTTTCCACAAGGTATCCCTAATATCGTAGAGTGCTATAAGGTCAAGTGTAACCCATGGAAGGTGGGCCCCCTATGCTCTTATTTTGCGTAGTTGAGCATGAGTATCACACAGTTTTAAGAACTCAGATTTTCCTTACACAATACACTATTGCATGGTCACTGAAAATGTCAGGTAGGATGCCAGAGGATTGGATTCTGATGGGACTAGAGGAGAGAATCCAGTCTAGCAAGGAATGGTTGTGAAATTTCAGGTTTGTCCGTGTGGGTTGGGAAATGTGTTTTGTTAGGTTAAGTGCCTTGAGTTGTATTTGGATTTTGTTGTTTTTAGAGTCGAGCCAATTGTAGTTGAAATCCCCAAGAACTAGCAGCTCACTTTTCTCATTCTGAGAGGAAATTGAGCCAAGAAACTGGGTGATATCAGCCAGGGACTGTAAGGGGGCATTTGGGGGGCGGTAGATGCCAGCAATCAGGACGGGCTTAGAAAAGAAGAGGCAGATTTGACCAATTAAGGTTTCAAAAGAGGGTGGGCTTGGGGGCAATTTAACAGCGTAAATTGTAAGGTGTCTGCAATATAAAATAACACCCCTCCTCTCTTTGACCTATCTTTCCTAGAAATGGACTATCCCTAAATTGTAGAGTAAATTTAAGTAAATTGAAGTAACAAATTATCAAGGAGATGCCTAATGAAACTTGTTTCTTTTGAGAAAGATTTAAAAGAAAAATTAGATGGATACAAGATGTCAGATGAATCTCAAAAAGAAAAAATATCTCAGACATAAAATAGACTATGAGGGTAATAAACAATATAACTGGGCAAGACACCATGAAATTGGTGATCGTGCTAATGAAAATTTACATCAGAGCTCAGAAACTCCAATCCATACCCTAGAGCGAAATATTATATACCGAAGGAGAAAAGAACGGCGGAAATTGATTACTCATCCATATCCAAAGGTAATAGACACACAGAACCATTATAAAAATCGGAAAATGGTCAAAATCCAAAAAGATCATGACAATAAATCTGACAACAAAGACAAAAAATGGGAAAAGGTCCCCTCATGTTACAAGGCGAGAACTAGAGAATATGAAAAAATCTAAAAAAAACTCATGTTAATGAGAGGGATAACAGCACTTTACTTCTGTCTAATTCCTTTCAGGTTCTGGGTGAATATTTGGCTATTTGGGAGAAACAAGGGACCTACAGGGGGATAAGAGGTAAGGGCTCAAAAACCCAACAGTACCCCAAAATTGAATTCTGAGCAGAAACGTTAAGAGAATTTGGAATCTATAATCTGTCCAAATACTGTATAAGTTATCCATGGCACAAGTTATGTTCTTACTAAGGTGGTAGAGTAGAGCAAAAGTGCACTGCAACTGGAGAGAATCTTGAAGAAATAAGTGTCACGGGCAAACTCCAAAAATAAAAATGAGGATGTTTAATATATAAACTCACAAGGAGATGAACATGACAAAACACCAACGCGTTTCATCCCGTAGGACTTTATCAATCACATTGATAAAGTCCTATGGGATGAAACGCGTTGGTGCGTTTGTGTCACGGGAGACTCCTGTGGCGGGTAGGATCTCGGTGGCCGGAACAGCAGGAAGCGAAGTAGGGGTCACAAGCAGGGGTCTGAGGCAGGCGACAGGTAGCGAAGTCAGGTAACAAGCAGGGGTCTGAGGCAGGCGGCAGGTAGCGAAGTCAGGAAACAAGCAGAGGTCCGAGGCAGGTGGCAGGTAGCGAAGTCAGGTAACAAGCAGAGGTCGGCAACGAGGAGACTGGAACAGGACAGGCGGGGCAGGACAGGTCCGGGAGCAGGGACTGAGACCGGGGAGCAGGGACTGAGACCGGGGAGCAGGGACTGAGACCGGGGAGCAAGGACTGAGACCGGGGAGCAAGGAACAAACAGGGACAAGCCAGATTACTAGCAAGGGCCTTTACTGTGAACAGACTACAAATACAGGTACAGGAACAGATCAGGATCAAAGACAGAGGCATGTGATAGGAGTCTGACTTGAAGCAAAGGCAATTGAACAAACCAGGAAGCAGAAGCTATAAAGGGCAGAGACAGGAGCAACAAGAAGACAGACAGGCAGACAGAGGAACCCAGAGGAAACAGAAGACAGCAGCACACCCAGTGGACAAAGAAGAACTATGGCTAGGCAGGAGGTCTAGGAGACCCTGACATTACTCCCCCCTCTCAAGAGCGTTCTCCGGAAAAAGTGGACTCCAGGTGACACACTTCTGGTGGTTTGTCAGCAGGCAGAGAGTACTCCACAGGTACAGACTGAAAAAGTCTATCAGAAAGCCGACAGAGGAATTCAATTCTCTCTCGGAACAGTTGAATGTCAGGATGCATCAACCCAAACGCCAGAGAATCTGTGAGCAGTAAGCTTGACTTTGCAGAGTAGGTCACAGGCTCAGCAGAGGACGCATCAGATATTCGTAGATAAACGGAAGAACGTGCGCTTGTCTTCACAGCAGGAGCAGAGGAGCCAGTAGATCCTCCTGACAACCCTCCAGGTTTAGCAAGGTGTCCGTGATGGAAGGCCAACTCACGATGGCCTTCGGACAACACTCCATGTTTTGCAGGAACATAGGGATCAGCAACAACTCCGGACAACCCTCCAGGCTCTTCAGGGAAATCTTGATGGAAGGCCAACTTAATGTGTACGTCAAGTGCTGATGGGAAATCTGTGAGAGGTGCATTTATCCTCATCACAAGAGCATTGGCATCAGCATCAAGAATATTAGGCATAGCAAGGAACTTCACCAGGGATCCGTCTAACGTCATAACAGGGGCATCGGGGACAGATACATCAGGCTCTTCACATGCGGCAGAGTGGACATATTCACTTTCCGTGGTCTCTTTTTGTGACCAATATATCTCTTTTAGTTTTGGAATCTGGAACTTCCCAATGGATACGTTCAACTCCATTGCAGAGGCATGGACATCAGGAATGTGGGCATCAAGGACGGGTGCAGACTTTTCACATGGGTAAGTGGGAACATAGAATTCACGCTCCATGGTCTCCTTTTGTGAATGCCGTTTCGTGGCATCACCTAAATTCTCATTAAGACCAGCTATTTGAGTTTTCAGCTCTTGAAGCTGTCCTTCTGCACTTCTTTTCCCACTCAATGCAGTTGTCAGTTCGGCTTCTTTGGAGTTGAGTCGCGACTCTATATCTCCCAGCTGACTCAGAGTAAAGCTTAAATATGTTTCATCTTCTTCATTTCTGATCTGCAGCTGCCGGTACTCCTCCCGGGCATTGTGCAGCTCCAGCTGCAGCCGGACCTTATCACGGGCTTTGTGGTTCAATAATTTGCAGGCATCGGCCATTTTGACCTCATAGCGCTGTGTCAGGCCAGCCACTTGACAGACGGACACCTCTCTCTCCTCCTTTTTGGCAAGCTGTGTCTTGAGCTCAGCGATCTGCGCCTGCAGCGCTGTGAGCTGCTGAGATGTGTGTTCAGCTGCTAGCTTTAGCTCTTCCTCCAGCGAGGCTCTGGTTATGCTCAGTGTGGCCTTCAGCTCCTCATGCTGTTCTTTGGGGACACACTGGGTACTCAAATAATCTTGCAGCATCTTTATTTTGTAGGCAGTCTGGAAACTTTCTTCCTGCAGAACTCGCTGCTTTTCTTCAGCATTCACCCATCTCTCCTTGGTGTCCTGCAGATGTGTACGCAGTTCTTGCAGCTGACTCTGCAGCATATTTTCTGCTTGTGTGCGCCGCTCCAGGGAGACATGTTCTTCTTGCAGCACTCTCTCTGCATTCTGCAGTGCTGTCTGCACATCTAACTTTTCCTGGGCCAACTGTTTCTTCTACTCTCCTAATTCATGGAGTTTCTTATCTCCTTCACTGACTTGGACATAGAGACTCTTGAACTCCTGGGTTACCATTTCAAAACTGCTATTTAACCATTCGAAGATCTCTCTCAAAGAACGTAGTTCTGTGTTGAAGTGGCAATTCTTCTCCTCAGAGGCTTCCAGTTTTGCGCCAACTTGAGCCATGAAACTCTGGTACTGGGCATTGTCAGCATAGGCCTTCTCCAGTTTGCTTGACAGGATCACCCTGTCCCTCTCCAACTGCTCTTTTTCTTTCTCCTGGAGAACACACTTAGCAATTGCTGAAGATAGACAGCTTTGTAGTGCAGCCTTGGCTTCTTGCTCCTTATCTAAACGTCCATAAAGATAATCAATCGCTTTCTGTGCAGCTTGAAGCGTCTGAGTTAGGGCATCTTTCTTTTCTTCCACTATTCTTGGGATACGTCTGTGAGTTGCTTTAAGCTGCAGTATATCTCTTTCATTAAATGCAGACTCTGGGGTTAAATTTTCATTCTTAATTTCTTCTGCAACTTCCACAGTAATGCCTCCCTTCTTTTTCTTCTTCTTCCTTGCATTGAGAAGTTCTGAAGAATCAGTGGTACTGTGTTCACATTTACTGCTCAAGACTGTTTGAGTAGGAGCCATAATTTCAGACATGGGGAAACCACACTTCCCAAGAAACCAGTAAAGAGGAAATGTGTTTTTAAAACAGAAGCATTAGAATGAACAACAGGAATATTAGACACAGAGAGACACAAGATGGGAGAGCTGACCTTTTGAGACTTTAGCATCAGTCACGGAGATTTATAAATGCAAGAAAAAAACATAGACAGAGAAACCCTGCAGTTTAAATCTGAAACTTTTGAAATCAGGCATAGAAATATCATAGACAGCAGGAAACTACTACAGAGAAAACTTGCAGTTAGATCTGAAACTTTCGACATCAGACATAGGAATATCAGACAGAACCTTGCAGTTAAAATCTGAAACTTTTGACATCAGACATAGGAATATCAGACAGAACCTGGCAGTTAAATCTGAAACTTTAGATATCAGGCGTAGGGATATCATACAGAGAAACATGCAGTTAAATCTGAAACTTTAGAAATCAGGCATAGAAATATCATAGACAGCAGGAAACTAATGCAGAGAAAACTTGCAGTTAGATCTGAAACTTTTGACATCGGACATAGGAATATCAGATAGGAAACCCTGCAGTTAAATCTGAAACTTTAGATTTCAGGTGTAGGGATATCAGACAGAGAACCCTGCAGTTAAATCTGAAACCTTTGATATCAGGCGTAGGGATATCATATGTTGCAGAGAAACAAACTTTAGGGGAACTTGCAGGTAAACCTGAAACCTTAGAACCAATCATATGAAAAACTACAGATTGCAGGAAAAATCACAGTATGCAGTAACAAAATAATAGAAGCACTCTTGTCTTTTGAAATGGGAACCCTGTGAACAGCAGTGGTCCAACCAGTGATGCAGAGACAAGCCTTGTCCAGGGAATGAAAAGTCAGAGTCTAAAATGTGGCAACAGGTACTGCAAGGGTTAACCCAGGCACTGCACAAAAGAAAAATCTCAAAGAAAGGTGCACTAGTCTCTGCAGCAACAGTTCTAGTCTCAGCAAAAATGTTTTTTCGTTATGAACGCAATAATTCTTGCAGAACACTAAGCAGCAAAAAAAAACCTTCCCAACTGGGATTTCCAAAAAAGAAACGAAAGTACTTATCTTCAACCATGCGGATGTGGTCTGCTGCAGCAGGTAGGAAAGGGTGCAGGCAGAAGAAGAATCTGTTCCAGTGAGATCCAGAAGTGTGCCTTTGCTTTCTGTCACGGGAGACTCCTGTGGCTGGTAGGATCTCGGTGGCCGGAACAGCAGGAAGCGAAGTAGGGGTCACAAGCAGGGGTCCGAGGCAGGCGACAGGTAGCGAAGTCAGGTAACAAGCAGGGGTCTGAGGCAGGCGGCAGGTAGCGAAGTCAGGAAACAAGCAGAGGTCCGAGGCAGGCGACAGGTAGCGAAGTCAGGTAACAAGCAGAGGTCGGCAACGAGGAGACTGGAACAGGACAGGCGGGGCAGGACAGGTCCGGGAGCAGGGACTGAGAACGGGGAGCAGTGACTGAGACTGGGGAGCAGGGACTGAGACCGGGGAGCAGGGACTGAGACTGGGGAGCAAGGAACAAACAGGGACAAGCCAGATTACTAGCAAGGGCCTTTACTGTGAACAGACTACAAATACAGGTACAGGAACAGATCAGGATCAAAGACAGAGGCATGTGATAGGAGTCTGACTTGAATTAAAGGCAATTGAACAAACCAGGAAGCAGAAGCTATAAAGGGCAGAGACAGGAGCAACAAGAAGACAGAGAGGCAGACAGAGGAATCCAGAGGAAACAGAAGACAGCAGCACACCCAGTGGATAAAGAAGAACTATGGCTAGGCAGGAGGTCTAGGAGACCCTGACAGTTTGTCATGTTCATCTCCTTGTGAGTTTATATATTAAACATCCTCATTTTTATTTTTGGAGTTTGTCCGTGACACTTATTTCTTCAAGATACTCTCCAGTTGCAGTGCACCTTTGCTCTACTCTACCACTATTGCTTCTACACTTCAGGATTGCACACAGAGGAACTACTATCCTTTATTGGTGTTCTGGACTTCAGTATACCCCCAGGGCAGGTAAAGGGCAATAGCCCTCATTTATTTATCTCTGACCCTAAATGGGGATGTTTAAACCTTAAGAGGGGTGTGCATTATTGACAATTTCTGCGGTAGTCGGGCAGACTGACCGCTTAGGTCTTTATTTTGCCCCCCCTTAAATGGTTATTACAAATATGAGCCTATGGATATAATATAGTGTTCCTATTTTTGGACTATTTCTTCAACTATCAAGATGTTTTTGTGTACACACGAATATTGAGCGTCACTCTAAAAACTACTCCTCTTGTCCTTACTAAGGGACTAACTTTTTCCCCTATAAATCAGCCTAACAAATTCAACTTATAAAACTGTTGACTTAAATAAGTTCCTACGTAAGATGACACTTAAAATATATTTTGCAAAAATTCCTAAAAATCTAATCATATCATTTATGGGAGATAAACAACTCACCCAAACAATTGGGAGAGTTAATACTCCATCAGATAGTGTTGGAAGATAGAGATATGGATATAAAAATGCTGGGTGAGATCATGTTTCAAAATATGATGGAACTAGCTGATGAGAACATAAGGATAACTAATATACAAAATGATCAATATGAGGAGAATCATCTACTGTTAGGGATGAAGAAACACTACAAGATCTTCTGAGTTTGTATATAGATAGCGATAACGCTAAAAACATCACACATACCACCCTGAAACCCAAGTCTGTATTTTATCCATACGAATCAAAGGGTCCATATGTCAAACTTTTTGGCAAGTTGGTGGAAAATGAATTTAAAATTATGTGCAAGGAAAAAAAAGCTATTATATGGTTCAAGATAACCTCAGTCATCAGGAGAAACGAGCCCTGAAAGAACTGAATCAAAATGGTGACTTAATTATTTGCCAGGCTGACAAAGGTGGGGGCACTGTCCTTCAGGACCGCAATGATTATCTTAAAGAGGCCCAACGTCTCCTGGATGACAGTATCTCATATAGACGTGTTATTGGGTATCCCAGCTTGAAATGTCAGGCAATTCTTAAAGATCATTTGCTACAAGCCCAAACATTTGATATTCTCTCTGGCAAACAATTCAACTATATTTTTGCAGCATTCCCCCCGTGTTCCCATTCTATATCACATCCCCAAAAAACACAACACTTTGCAAGATCCCCCTGGCCGTCCCATTGTGTCTGGGATAGAATCTATCACATCCAATTTATCACACTAAGTGGACACTTTTCTTGCCACACGCACAGCTTCACTTCCCACTTTTCAACGTGATAGAACTGATGTTCTTAATTCTTTACAAACAATCACTTGGGAGGAACATTGTATTTAGGTCACCTTGGATGTAGCATCACTTTATACTTGTATTCACCACACACTGGGTGTTCAAGCTGTTACACATTTTTTGCATGAGGACAACACTTTATCTATCATTCAGCAACAAATAATTATTGATAGTATTTTATTCATATTAAATCACAACTATTTTTGAAGGGCAATTCTATTTCCAGACCACTGGGACGGCCACGGGGACATGTTTCGTCCCTAATTATGCGGGACTTTTTATGGGGAAATGGGAGCAAGACTTTATTTGGAACTCAAATGAATTCAGTAGACATCTATAATATTACCAAAGATATATAGATGAATCCTGATTGTCTGGACAGGGACTCCTGGAGATTTTAATAGTTTCATTGACTATTTGAACAATAATGATAGAAACCTTTTACAGAGTGGTGAGAATCATAAAAATGATATGCACTTCTTGGATCTCAATTGGAAAATTGTGAATAATAATATCATCAGAAAAACCTTTTTCAAAAAGTTGATGTCAACTCATACCTTGACTATCAGAGCAATCATTCAAGCCAAAGGCTCACTAATATTCCATATGGCCAACTGCTATGAATTCATAGAAACTGCTCTCAGGTATCAGATTTTGATGAACAATCTAGAGTTGTAGCCAAGAGGTTCGTTGACAAAGGGTATGATCAGCTACTAGTTAATAAATCCATTAAAAAAAGTAGAAATCACCCTAGAGAACAACGTTTAATCCCCAATAAACAGAAAACATCTGTAATATTGAATGAGGTTGGAGATAGAATACTATTCATAACAGGGATTTGCTAACAAGAGCGGAAAATCAGAAAGATCCTGCAGAAACATTGGGGTGTCCTTCAAATGGTCCATTTTTTACAAGATAAGATTACAATGAAACCAAAAATAGCATATAGGAAGGCCATAAACAGAAAAAATATTCTGGCTCCCAGAGTATTGAAAAAAGATACAGTACATCACATGCATCCTCAAATGGGAATTTTCTATAAAAACCAGATGAAATTATATATGTGGAAAATGTGTTAAGTTTCAACACATGACACAGGATAAAAGTATATGTCAGGCCTGCACAACTCCAGTCCTCGAGGGCCGCAAACAGGCCAGGTTTTCAGGATATCCCTACTTCAGCACAGCTGACGAAAGTGCCGTAGAGGCAGGAAACGCGTCAGAGGACTTACCTGTATGTTCGGGGTTTGGCATTATTCCTATTAAATAGTTCAATTTTACCCGCCTCCAGCCCAGCTTTTTTTTGCAGTGCTCTAACCCTACCTTGCTTCTATCTATCATCTCTCCCCACCGGGACTGATGCACGCCATCGGAACAGACGGATAAGTTGGTTGTGAGTATACTTCACTTACCTTCTGCTGTTTACTATATCAGTAGCCAGAGTGGTGTTGTAGCGGTCGGGTCACGCCAGATGGAGTAGAGGAACGAGATGGAGGGCCGTCGTGGAGGAAAACCGTACATACGGGATGCGGTGAGATGTTGTGTACCAGCTAAACATTTCCTACAAAACCCTCAACCCACCCCGTTTGCATCTGTGATCTCAATAAGGATATCAGGTGACCAAGTTACTTCACGTACACCAGACAACACTGGGCTATGTTCAGAATGCATACAGCTTGATGATTCTATATGGTCTGTTCTTTTATTAGCCCTTCGACTGGGGATATTTATCTGACATTCACGGATACCCTGCAGGACATTAGAAGCACCCATTAGAAGCAGGATTTATGTCCTACTCTGTATCGATAATTTTAATATTGTACTTTTCTACTTTTTTCATTCTAGCTAACCATTGATTGAAAATGTGTCTATCTAGCCCCTAATGAGAAGGCCTAAGTTGTCACAGTGACAGTCAATGAATTTATGGTTTACATTTATTTTTAATGTTCTGTTTTATTTTATAAAAAAAAATCCTTTGATTTTATGTAGCAGCAGTAGCACTTATTTCACTCATTTAAAAGAACCACACGTATTTGAATGACGCAGGTCCAGTCACCAGCTAAACATTATACATTATACTACTATTAGGCGACACCACAGTAGAGCCCTGTACTGCTGCGTGTGTGGGTTACAATATGGCTTAGGGTTAACCATACTAGGCTATCCCTTTATCCAGACCCATCCTATAAGGAGCTTTACATTACTTGCGTAGCTGGTTTTGCACTGAGTACCATATTATAGTTCTTGTGGTTCCAATAGGTTGCGGGGTCCAGCGAAATAGGCTACCCCTGTACCCAGACCAGCACAAAAATTACACCACCTGAAGTGGCAGAGTATTACTGTGTGCAAAAATCTCCAAGCAGACAACCTAAATGCAGGCAGTAAGGGTCATACTAGGATTAAGGGTTAACCACATTAGGTTAGCCCCCTACCCACACCCATACTATTAAGAGCACAGTTACACACTGTGCACTGGGTTCACCTGGTATACGATTATAAGGAGCCCCTACAGTTAAGCATACTGTAGTATTGTTACCTGTGTGGGTCACACCAGGATGTAGGGTTAACCATATTGGGCTATCCCCTTATCCAGAACCACACCACAAGGAGCCAAATAGTACCTATGCAGGTGTTTTGCACTGAACACTACATTACATCCTATGTGGTCATAATAGGACGTGGGGTGAAGCGTTATAGGCTTTCCCTCTATCCAGACCAACATATTACCACACCATTAGAAGTGAAAAAGCACCACTGCATTACCATCTAGGTAATGTGTCATTCATCCGTCTGGAGCTCATTGAGTTCTACAAACCGTTGTGTCACAGGTACATCAGGGGTGTGAGTCATACAAGGATGTGGGGCCAGCCATAACAGGCTACCTCATGTATCCAGACTCACTCTCCTTTGACATCAATCGTTGATCTGCACTGATCTGACCATCCTCAGACTCTACACTAGCTATACATAGGGGGGTTGATATGATATTAACTCCACTTTGGTGTATCCAGGCCTTAATCTCCTTCACTTTGTTTGTATTGCATAATATCCACATCAATTACTCATCATTATGACATTAATTCTACTTAGTTTAGCACAATTAAACTCTCCAACTTTGATAATATGTTTAGAGAATAAGGAAGAGAATTCATTGGAAAAACTACCGTGCTCTCAAGGGTCAAATTCTATTTATAATTGAGACACATTTACTCAAAATCCACACTTCTTTTCCAGAGTAAATTCTTCAAAAAATTGCCTATGCCTAAATGTCAAGCTTCAGTTAACAAACTCGGAAGTAAAACTTCCAGCTGTATTAACCCAGCAGTATGCCAAGATGTTAGCATTCATTTCAGAATTTAGTGTGCTTTCCGATAAAATATCTGGTCAGCAGGCACGGTACTGTATAAAGAATTCAAATAAGTAAGAGTAGGTCAGCAATGTAAGAGCATTGTAGATTGACATTGCATTGCCTCGGTTTTCAACAACATTTCCAGCAATACATAATTTACAAAGTTGTGCTCCACTGAGATAACATGTTAATAAGCGATTTATGCATTGGATTTTGGACCTTTGTAATCTCTTCACTGCTGAAGGTTCCTGCATTGCAGTGGGATTAAAGAAAGAAATTGAGAGTTCAGAAGCTGAATAAACTCACAGTGTGTTATTACACCGCATGGGGAAAAAGCAAAAAAAAAAAACATAGTTCCCTGGAGATATATGGTAACAACATACTTTATTTCAATGTAACTTGAAATAGCAAAATACATGCTTGTTAAAGATCTCCTAAAAAAAATTACATTAGGGCATGCCTTCCTTAATGTCTTAAATATTCGTAGGTTAGGGCTACTGTATTTTGGATTTTTTTGGTTTACCTTTTAACTCAATATATGTAGCAAAGAGCCCAAGGAATTCTGTTATTTGCAATATTGTAAGAGGGGAGTCTAGTTAATTTCATCAATTCTTCAGAAGGCTATTTGGGGGTTTGCTTAGTAGCTTCAATTAACTAAGTACGGTTATGTAGTGGCAAAACAAATACTCTGTTTTATGTTCTTAACTTTATAGAACAAACTATTTCTTTTTGAGGTGGATAATTCATGCAGATTGTGAGGATGGGTCCATTACCCAGGCTGTGCTCAAAAGCGGTGCAATGCAGCAAGAATTAGCTTATAGGGGACCATGTCATATGGTTTTGAAGCAAAAGGTGTCACATAACAGGATCTTCAAGCGGCGGCTGAGATAACCAGAGGACTGAGTTATACACCACGGATAATGTGGAAAGTAATGGATTACTGCAAATGTCTATAAGGAAGTCATAAGTACATGATAATTGACCAAGACCCATAAGAGTCCTGAATGAGGCACAAAGAGGCACACATTACCTTTTTGTCCATAATAAAACCGGAGAAATTCAGTTCATTTAACCATGTCACTTTACAATATTGAAACTAAGAGATCACTGGAGCCATCCACATATGGCTAAAATGAAAAATTGAGAATATTTTTGCACATGTTGCATACAGTTGGTTGTTGTTATTCGTATTGGTTCCTGTTGTATCCTGAACTGTATCCTGTGAGATGAATTGCCAGTCTGCGGATTGCTTCATCTTGGCCCCTTCCCCATGTAAGTGATTAATATATTTTCTGTTATTTGTATATATTGTGTGTCCACCTGTCTTTAAGGAATAAAATCTCTTTATTATACCGCACGTCTTATTCGATTCAACCCAGAGATAAGAGAGGTTATTATTGTAACATGGTGTGTATATTATAACCCTGTAAGCTACCGTGGCAGGCTTATAATAAACTGTGTGCTCATTTGCATGTCATTTCCCAGAATCCCTTGCTGCAGTGGAAGTGCTGTGTGCTGGGTGATAATGGTGAAAGGTGGGGTTGCACACCTGTCTAAGACATGCAAATGAGCATACAGTAATATTTCCATTTGCTATATGCTTTGCAGTGGAGGGTTTTTGTCACTTTTTTTACCCACCATAACTTAACTAAGTATGGTAAACGCCATCCTCATTGCTTTATTTTTGCATAGCCAGTATAACCAACCTCACAATGATGAGACCCATAAAGGTTGAAACAGCTGTGAGGCCCCGCTTGCTGGGGCTGGGGCTGGGGGTGCAAGCCCTGCAACTTTGATGGAAGAGAAAGTGCTTTTGTGTTGCTGATAACAGAAAGATTAAGAAGATGCAGAGGAGGAACGCTGTCCAGTTTGTCCTGCATGATGATATCCGGATGGATCGCCTGAACTTCAGTCGGTTGGTGTTACAGAAATTATTTGGCTTCAGCCCCATGGAATTGGACTATATCTTTGAAGTGACACCAAGTAAGTGTTACCAAGGGATTTTTGTAAACCCAGCTAAACATGAGAAATGTATGAAGCTGTACTCCCTGCTTAAGAGGGAGGGAAAATTGGATAAGATCTTCTTGGAGGACCTGACTAATAGGACCAGAAAAAACTGATTTTTGTGGCGATTTACAATGAAAATGTAAATACTGAGGATGTAGCCTTTTGGCTTAAACAGTTTTGTGCTGTGGTGTACGAGAAGCCAGAAAGGTGTGTGGATGAGGACCGCATTAAAACCGGTGTAATGAAGTACGCTGTGCTCCTGAAAGAGGACAAATAGACATTAGAGTTTGGTACATATACCGAAAGCGATACATATTGGGCAATTACATGGATCAGTCTTTTATGCGGGACAGCCAAGAAGGTGCAGGCGATATGGGGCACCTGAGATGTGGGGCACCTGATCACTTACAGAAAGATTGTACAGAGGAATTCTGTACAAAATGCAACCAACTGGGACACAGTAAACATGGATATACTGTATAAATGAAGTGCAATTTGTGTGGCAAAAACGGTCACAGTTTCAGACAGTGCCCCCAATCATACGCAAACCGAGCCAGAGGTGGTTGGAGGAGAGAGGAGACTAAAACAGAGGAGGAAAAAAAGATGGATGTTCCAAACGAATGCCATGAGGAGGAAAAGATGGCCGCTACAAACGAAGACCATGAGGAAGAAAAGATGGCCGCTACAAACGAAGGCCATGAGGAAGAAAAGATGGCCGCTACAAACGAAGGCCATGAGGAAGGAAAGATGGCCGCTACAAACGAAGGCCATGAGGAAGAAAAGATGGCCGCTACAAACGAATGCCATGAGGAAGGAAAGATGGCCGCTACAAACGAAGGCCATGAGGAAGAAAAGATGGCCGCTACAAACGAAGGCCATGCGGCTGAGGAACCACAAAAGTCAGGTGAAAAGAGTGGAGTGGAGCAGTGTGTGGCCATCGATCCAGATACCCCAGGCGCAAGCAACACCTCAGGGCCTGGGGAAGCGGATGCTTTAAAGGAGGATGCTGGGGAGGAGCAGTTTGTAACCAGAGGAAAGAGAAAGTTACAATGCCAAAAAGAAACAGGTAAAAGAACAGTGCAACAAGTGGCAATGGATCTGAGTGGACTGGACTCTGATGAAAGCTCAGTTGATGAGGACTTTCCAGCAACCCCAGAAATGGGAAGCAGGGCAGATGAGGAGGAAACTGGATCAGAGGAAGGGAAGGGGAAAGGGTCTGATATATGTGCGTATAAAGGACAAAGAAACAATACAAAAATGGGCTGATTGGGTGGGAAGGAGGGAAATATGGAGCGTTTAATAATTGGAGCATTGATTATGGATGATTGGAAGGGAAGCCCAGAGAAGTATGAAGGAATACTGAATGATGATTGTTTTGTTTGCTTGGGGAGGAGAGAAGGGGAATAAAAAGGATGCCTATTCAAAGAACATTACAATTTGGCATGTAAGGTTTATGAATATGAGGATTTCAAAGCTGCAATGCCTCACCTGCAGCCATCTTTGATGTTGAGGATGTTTGATGAAATGTTAGAGACAGAAGGGTTTGTAAGTAAGATATTTTATGTAGATTTCTTTGACAAAAGGAAGTTAGTGTGGTAAATGTTAGATTACAGTATGCTAGTTTAGTGTTTGCTGTGATAAAGTGAGAATTTACTGGATAGAAATTGAGTTTGTTTTTAGTTCAGTATTTAATGTAATATAGGAAGTTATATTGTAATGTGTGTTTTTGGTTATGTTTTTTAACAGAAGAAAGTATAGTTAATTAGTACATGATATTAGGTTAGTCGTGTGTGTTCTAATGATTAGGAAAATAATATTTTTTGTTTTTTACGTTTTGATGACATAAGCTGTAATGTTATATTATAAAAATAAACAAATTTATTGGAGGGTTTTTCTCACTTTTTTTACCCACCATAACTTAACTAAGTATGGTAAACCCCACCCTCATTGCTTCATTTTTGCATAGCCAGTATAACCAACCCCACACTAATGAGACCCATCAAGGTCGAAACAGCTGTCTGTGGGTGGGTTTACTGGCTATACGTCTTAACTTTGGCTGTGCTCAAAGCTGTGGCCATGCAGCAAGCTTAAGCCTATAGGGAACCATGTTAAAATGGTTTTGAAGCAAAAGGTGGCACTGTGTGCTCATTTGCATGTCATTTCCCAGAATCCCTTGCTGCAGTGTGCTGGGTGATAATGGTGAAATGCAGGGTTGCAGACCTGTCTAAGACATGTAAATGAGCATGCAGTAATCTTTCCATTTGCTATATATACATATATGAAAACCCTCATTTGTAATAATTATGGAGCAAAATTCAATTATCTCCAAAGGACAAATATTCGTATAGAGATGGCGAGGCTGTGTTAGAAAAGGGATAAAATTACATGATGATTTCAACTGCTTTTCTGTCTATATGAAAACAATATATATTGAATATATATGCGTCTCTCCAGGTCTTTTTAATATAAGCTGGAAGCTTCAAATACTACGGCATGATTAATCCCCTTATAAAAAAGTAATATCAAAGTCTTCGTTAAGACCATTGGGTGAAAGTGTGTTCAATGAAAATATCCAATAGGTTTCACGTTGTGCCAGTTTTTTTTTATGTGTGCTCATTTGCATGTCAATTCTTAGAATCCCTTGCTGCAGTGGAAGTGCTGTGTGCTGGGTGATAATGGTGAAAGACAGGGTTGCAGACTTGTCTAAGACATGCAAATGAACACTCACTCACTCTCACTCTTACACACTCTCACTCTCTCACACACTCTCACTCTCTCACACACTCTCACTCACACACTCTCTCTCTCACAAACTCTCTCTCTCACACACTTTCTCTCTCACACACTCTTTCTCTCACACACTCTCTCTCACACACTCTCTCTCTCTCTCTCTCTCTCTCTCTCACATACGCTTTGAATTCTATGGTTTTACATACTGTAGTGCTGACGAGTATTCTAAAACAAATCTGGGGCAATCACCAACAAGACAAAGGTACATCCTGGGTACATGCTGTAACATTTTCCTGACATTTCTGCAGACAAACTAATGGCCCATCGGAATAACAAACTGAATGGGACTGCCAGGGACCCCTGCTGTGCTAATCCGATGGGCCATTAGTCTCTGCGGAAATGTCAATGAAATGTTTGCAGCATGTACCCGGGATGTACCTTTGTCTTGTTGGTGATTGCCCCAGATTTTCCAAGGCAAGTTTAAGGCAAGTTTTAGAATACTTGTCGGCACACCTGTATCAGGACATAATAACAATCATCTGTTCCTTAGCAGGTCTTAAAATTAGGTAAATACAACCTCAGGCGAATAACAACACATGACATATTACACTGCCATGATTTATTTAACAAAAATAAAGCCAAAATGGAGAAGCTATGTGTGAAAAACTAAATACACCCTTACTGCTTACATAGGAATTAAGGTGCTAAGTAGCAGACAGGTGCTGCTAATCAAATGCCCTTGATTAATTGATCATCAGCAAATGTGACCACCTCTATAAAAGCCAAAGTTTTAGAAGTTTGCTGGTCAGGAGCATTCAGGTGTGTGTGTTAACACAATGCCAAGGAGGAAAGACATCAATAATGAACTTAGAGAAGCAATTGTTGCTGCCCATCAATCTGGGAAGGGTTATAAGGCCATTTCCAAACAATTTAGTCCATCATTCAGTGAGAAATATTATTAAAAGTGGAAAACATTCAAGACAATTTCCAATCTTCCCAGGAGTGGACGTCCCAGCAAATTCACCCCAAGGTCAGACCGTGCAATGCTCAGAGAAATTGCAAAAAACTTGAGTTACATCTCAGACTCTACATGCCTCAGTTTGCATGTTAAATGTTAAAGTTCATGACAGTACAATTAGAAAAAGACTGAACAAGTATGGTGTAAGGTCCGGGGGAACACCTAAATGGGTTCCCCCTGTGACTTTACTCACCTCCACTCCTGCTCTGCCTTCTCGCCGCCGCGGGCGGGATCTCCCTTCTTCTCCGCTTCCCGCGGCGGCTACTGATCTCGCGCATGCCTGATGTGCGTGCACCGCTCACAAGCTGCACATCTAGCACAGCTGTGGTGAGTTTCTCCCTACCAATCCCTATCTTTCCTGGGACCGCTCCCTCTTTACTCCCCCTCTCCCTATTGGTCCTTCCTCCTACTTATACCCTGCTCAGCCATTCATTCTTTGGCTGAGCATAGCTTTGTATGACCTGTGTTAACCACGGTCATGCCTGCCTCAGTTCCTGTCTCTTTGTCTCCTTAGTGATCCCTTGCGTACCGAACCGGCCTGGCTGTGGATCCGCTCTGGTCTTCTACCCTTGGTTTGTATCCTGACCTCCTGGACTCCCCGACCCCTTCACCTCGGTTTGCGGATTCCGACCTACCTCTCAGCTCTGGACCCCAGGCTCTCGGTACCACCTATCTTCTGGAACCTCCCTTCTCATCGGGCGAGTATCTTACTTTATCTTATACTCCCAGATGGTTCCAGACGCCTATTTTCCACTTTCCAGGCGTGTCCCCGTAGCTGTGGGTGCAGTTTGTTACCCATCTCACCTCAGTTTCGGGCCCCTCCTTGTCCGTGGTGAGCACAGCGTAACCTTATGCTCAGTCTCACAGACATGGACCCCGAAGAGGTTGAGCAACCAAGCCCCATGCAGCGACTTCTCCAGCTAGAGGCGCAGCTTGCCTCCATGACGCAGGAGCTCTCTAGACTCTCCTCATTGCAGCCTTCCCCAGGCTCCTCTGCTATGGCAGCTGCGGTGTTTTCCTCCCCGGTTCTTCCCGTGGCTGTGGATCCTCGTCTCCCGGCTCCCAACCGATATGCAGGGGATCCCCATGAGTGCAGAGGGTTTCTTAATCAGTGAGAGATGCAATTTGTATTATCTCCTTTGCGCTTCCCCACGGTTCGTTCAAAGGTGGCCTATATTATGTCTCTCTTGAATGGAAAGGCCCTAGCCTGGGCATCCCCCATCTGGGAGCGGGAGCCTGCCATGACGCATGACTATTCTCGCTTTCTTCGAGAATTCAGGCAAGTATTCGATACGCCTGGTCGTCAAATTACGGTAGATTCTTCTCTCTTCCATATTTCCCAGGGTACTCATCCTGTCGCCGAGTATGCTTTGGACTTCCGGACCATCGCAGCGGAGACCTCCTGGAATGATGGCTCACTATCAGCAGCCTTTTGGCAGGGTCTGTCAGATGCCATCAAGGGCCAACTGGCCACTATGGAGAGACCCACCAGATTGGAGGATCTCATTGCAGTCTGCATCCGCGTGGACCAGCGGCTACGAGAGAGGAGACTTGAACGCGCTGTTCCTCGTACCAACTCCTCCCGATCTTCCAGCCGCAGTCTCGTCCATCACATCCCCCAACCCATGGATGAGCCCGAACCTATGCAGCTCGGAGGTCATCGTCTATTTGCGTCTGAGAGACAGCGCAGACGAGATGGTGGACTGTGCCATTACTGCAGTCATCCCAATCATCTGCTGGTAAGCTGTCCTCTGCGACCGGGAAACGCCAGGACCCAATAAGGTATGAGAGGGTCTCGTTGGGTATAATCTCTTCTCCTCTTTCTTCTTCTAAAGTATTTCCCAATCGTATAATGCTACCTATTTTTCTGGCCTGGAATAACTCCCTGATCCCCGCCTCTGCATTTATAGATTCTGGGTCTCAGGGGAACTTTATTGATCAGAGATTTGCCTATAGGAATGGGATTCCCTTTCGATCGAAGGCTGTTCCAGTTGGTCTGGAGGCCATAGACGGGCGTCCACTCCAACCAGCCTTTATTTCTCTGGAGACTTGTTCTCTATCCCTCTCCACGGAGGATGGTCACCAAGAGAAGATTATCTTGGACGTGATCCATACTCCATCGGTAGATGTAATTCTGGGACTCCCCTGGCTGCAACTTCATAACCCACAATTAGATTGGGTTGGTAAGGAGCCCATACGATGGAGCCCCCAGTGCCTTAAGACCTGTCTTCCCCCCAAACGGACGTTAGCCGGAGTGGAATTACCCGCAGAGTATAAAACTTCCCTTCCAATGGTCTACTTGGACCTGGCGGACGTTTTTGATAAGGTCCGTTCTGAAGTGTTACCTCCCCATAGAGACTTTGACTGTCCTATTGAGCTTCTTCCCGGTGCTACCTTACCCAAGAGCCGTTCTTATCCCCTATCCATACCTGAGACCAAGGACATGACCGAGTATATCCAGGATAATTTGAGGAAGGGTTTCATCCGCAATTCTTCATCTCCAGCTGGAGCTGGATTTTTTTGTTGTTAAGAAAAGGATGGTTCCTTGCGCCCTGTATTGACTACAGAGGTCTTAACAAAATTATGATCAAGAACCGTTACCCCCTGCCACTTATTTCCGAACTCTTCGATCGTTTACAGGGGGCAACAATTTTTTCCAAACTTGATCTCTGCGGAGCCTATAACCTTGTCCGCATCCATCAGGGCGACGAATGGAAGACCGCCTTTAACACCCGTGATGGGCATTATGAATATTTAGTCATGCCTTTCGGCCTGTGCAATGCCCCGGCGGTCTTCCAGGAGTTTGTCAACGAGATCTTCCGTGATCTCCTCGACAGCTTCGTTATCGTATACCTTGACGATATCCTTATTTTTTCCAATCCCTCTCTGACCACATTCAACACACCAAGATAATCCTGTCCCGCCTTCGGGAGAACAATCTCTATGCTAAACTAGAGAAATGTTCTTTTCATCTTTCTTCCATTCCCTTTCTTGGATATATCATTTCTAGCACTGGCTTCTCTATGGACCCCGTCAAACTCAAGGCTGTCTTAGAATGGCCACAACCCACTTCCCTGAAAGCCAAACAGCGATACTTGGGATTTGCGAATTACTATCGTAAATTCATCAAGAATTTTTCTTCTACCGTGGCCCCCATTACTGCCCTCACCAAAAAGGGAGCTAACACAGCAGTCTGGTCTCCTGTAGCTCGCCAAGCTTTCGACTCCCTCAAAAAAATATTTTGCTTCTGCTCCTATTTTGCATCACTCTGATCCCGGGCTCCCCTTTACGCTAGAGGTAGACGCATCCGACGCCGGTGCTGGCGCCATTCTCTCTCAGAGACAGTCCCCACAGGCCAAACTTCATCTCTGTGGGTTCTTTTAAAAAAAAAAATCTTCGGCAGAACGGAACTATGCCGTCGGAAACAGAGAGCTCCTGGCTATAAAACTCGCCCTTCAGGAATGGAGACATCTTCTGGAGGGAACGGAGATCCCCATTTCGATCTTTACTGATCATAAAAACTTACTTTACATTGAGAGTGCACATTGCATTGGGGCGCGTCAGGCTCGATGGTCTCTTTTTTCCGAGATTTAATTATCTCATATCTTACATTCCTGGTTCAAAGAATCAAAAGGCAGGCGCACTTTCACGTCAATTCCTGTTTGAAGATAATTCCGAGATTATCTCCGAAACAATCTTACCCTCCAAATATATTGTTTCGGCCAATGCTTTTGATATCCTGGATCAGGTCATGACAGCACAGTCTAATCTCCCGAGGGGCCTTAAGGTGCCGGTCGGCCGTCTGTATGCAGCTCCACGCTGCCTTAAGAAGATTCTTGAGTGGGGTCATTCTTCTAGGTCAGCCGGTCATCCAGGCATTAGCAGGACTTCTGACCTCATTGGTCGTACCTTTTGGTGGCCAACCATGTTGGAGGACATTTCAGAGTACGTAAAAACTTGTCCAATCTGCGCCCAGGTTAAGACCGCTCGTAAAAAGCCGTACGGCCCTCCCTATACCAGAACGCCCATGGAGTCATCTGTCCATGGACTTTTTGGTGGAACTTCCATTTTCTAAAGGGATGAACACCATTTTGGTTGTCGTGGATCGTTTTTCCAAACAGGCCCATTTCATTCCTCTCAAAGGCTTTCCCAATTCCCCTACCCTGGCAGACATTTTTGTTTGTCTCAAAATTTTGGCGAGCTATCGCTCGCAGGATGGATATCACCCTCCATTTTTCATCCGGGTATCATCCCCAAACTGATGGGCAAACCGAGAGAACGAACCAAACTCTGGAGCAATACCTCCGATGCTTCATCGCAGACAGCCAAGACAATTGGGTAGATTTACTTCCGTGGGCAGAGTTCTCCCATAACTCTTTAAAGAACAGCTCCACGTTGAAATCCCCTTTTTTCATTAATTATGGTTTTCACCCGGGTCAGCTGCCCATCACCTCAGTTCCTTCCGGGGTTCCAGCGACCGATGACCGAACCAAGGATCTTCAGGAATCCTGGAAAAGGATTCAAGAGGCTTTGAGAAGCGCAACCCATAGACAAAAGGCACAGGCAGATCATCACCGTCGTCAGGCACCAGTCTTCAAACCAGGGGATAAGGTCTGGCTCTCCTCCAAGAACATTAGACGGAAGACTCCAAGCCACAAACTGGCTCCCAGGTTCTTGGGTCCATTCTCAGTAGTAGAACAGATCAATCCTGTGGCATATCGTCTGGAACTTCCCCCATCCATGAGGATACCCTCCGTGTTCCACGTGTCACTGCTGAAACCCTTGTCCCAGAGTCCACGGTTCCATAGGACACCGATTGACCCTAGACCAGTCATAGTTCAGGGGCAGGAAGAGTTCGAAATCCAGTCTATTTTGGATTCCAGGAGGACGAGGGGTTCGGTACAATACCTGGACCACTGGAAGGGCTTTGACCCAGAGGAAAGGTCTTGGGTACCCTACCATCAAATACATGCCCCCAGACTGCTGAGACTCTTTCACTCCAAATTTCCCCAAAAGCCATATTGGAGTTGTCCTGATGCTGCTCCTCAAGGGGGGGTACTGTAAGGTCCAGGGGAACACCTCTCTAAAGGGTTTCCCCACATGACTTTACTTACCCCCGCTCCAGCTCTGCCTTCTCGCCGCGGGTGGGATCTCCCTTCTCCTCCGCTTCCCGCGGTGGCTACTGATCTCGCGCATGCGCACGCACGGCCGAGGACTTTTACGTCCTCCCTCAGGGGGAGTTCCCGCCCCCAGCTGAGGCCGCGCGCGGCGCACACGCCTGATGCGCGTGCACCGCTCACAAGCTGCACATCTAGCACAGCTGTGGTGAGTTTCTCCCTACCAATCCCTATCTTTCCTGGGACCGCTCCCTCGTTACTCCCCCTCTCCCTATTGTTCCTTCCTCCTACTTATACCCTGCTCAGCCATTCATTCTTTAGCTGAGCATAGCTTTGTATGACCTGTGTTAACCACGGTCGTGCCTGCCTCAGTTCCTGTCTCTTTGTCTCCTTAGTGATCCCTTGCGTACCGAACCGGCCTGGCTGTGGATCCGCTCTGGTCTTCTACCCTTGGTTTGTATCCTGACCTCCTGGACTCCCCGACCCCTTCACCTCGGTTTGCGGATTCCGACCTACCTCTCGGCTCTGGAGCCCAGGCTCTCGGTACCACCTATCTTCTGGAACCTCCCTTCTCGTCGGGCGAGTATTTTACTTTATCTTATACTCCCAGACGGTACCAGATGCCTATTTTCCACTTTCCAGGCGTGTCCCCGTATCTGGGGTGCAGTTTGTTACCCATCTCACCTCAGTTTCGGGATCCTCCTTATACGTGGTGAGCACAGCATAACATATGGACTTCTGGAACAATGTCCTTTGGACAGACGAGACCAAAGTGGAGATGTTTGGCCATAATGCACAGCACCACTTTTGGCGAAAACCAAACACAGCATATCAGCACAAACACCTCATACCAACTGTCAAGCATGGTGGTGGAGGGGTGATGATTTGGGCTTGTTTTGCTGCAACAGGACCTGGGAACCTTGCAGTTATTGAGTCGACCATGAACTCCTCTGTATACCAAAGTATTCTAGAGTAAAGTGTGAGGTCATCTGTCCGACAGCTAAAGCTTGGCTGAAATTGGATCATGCAACAGGACAATGATCAAGCACACCAGCAAATCTACAACAGAATGGCTAAAAAGAAAAGAATCTGTGTTGCAATGGCCCAGTCAAAGTCCAGACCTCAACCCGATTGAAATGCTCTGCAGGAACTTAAGAGAGCTGTGCATAAACAAATGCCCACAAACCTCAATGAACTGAAGCAACGTTGTAAAGAAGAGTGGGCCAAAATTCCTCAACAACGATGTGAGAGACTGATAAAGTCATACAGAAAACGATTACTTCAAGTTATTGCTGCTAAAGGTGGTTCTACAAGCTATTGAATCATAAGGTGTACTTAGTTTTCACACATGTCTTCTCTAATTTGGCTTTTTTTTGTTAAATACATCATGACACAGTGTAATATGTCGTGTTGTTGTTCATCTGAGGTTGTATTTACCTATATTTTAGACCTGCTAAGGAACAGATGATTGTTATAATGTCCTGATATGAACAACCATAGCATTCAAAGAGGGTGTACTTTCTTTTTCTCACACCACTGTACTTATGGTGGGCCAATATCTTAGTGCTAAACAAAAGTGTAGCAATGAATTTCTCTTTGAAAAAGAGGTCAAAATATCCTACAATTATTTTAAAGAGAGACGCTATGATCATAAAACGCTAGCGAGAGTCTATCAGAGAGCCAAAGGTAAATATAGAAATTATTTATTGTTCAAGAAGTTAAAACCAAACAAACAAATCATTGTGAGACTGGTAGGCACCTTTAAACAGCAGGAGATTAGAATTTTTAAATATCTTCATTAAATATTGACATATATTGAAAATGAATGTTGATATTAAACCCTTTCTTCAGATATTAAACATGTTGTTCAGATATGCCATTAATAACATATAGGAGCTAACAATAAATAAAAGACCAATTGGTTAATAGCCATTAATGTGGTAGGCAAACCACATAGGACCCTTGTAAAATCCTGTGTTCTTATTTCTGTATTTGGAGTTGGATTTGTCGGATTTGGTTTATTTTTTCATGAGTTCCTGCACCAATGCTAAGTCCTATTTTATATGGTTTATATAGTAATATATAGAATTATGTATATTCAGTATATTCATGCATATATAATTTTTGTATATTTTGTGTTTTATGATATATATATATATATATATATATATATTGTATCTACTACTGTCCTGAGAGTACAGATCAATTCAGATTGTCACTATTTGTAGACTTGAAGTATACTGTTTTCTATAGTATCACTAAGGTAATGAACCCCTCCAGAGGGGCCTAAACACCCACCCTGGTGCAAATACCCCCTTCAACCATCCCATCTACCCCCAACAAACCCCTAACAAACCTGGTACTTTGGTTTAGCCTCTTCATTGTCTTAGCTAAGGTAATTAAGATGTTTTATTTTAATTACATAGGATTGAATCAGGGGTCTCTGGAGATAAATCGCATTCATTTCCGCCCTGTGGATCCCCAAGCTTCCCGAGATATATGGAGTGCGTCATCTCCTGCACGTTTAATTCTCCTGCATCATGTCACATGGACAGTTAAACTTACGGATATAATGGCACCGAATAGTGGGGCCTTTAACTCGGGAATCAAGGGGTCCCGGGGCTGAAATTAATGATGTTCAGCTCTGGAGACCCCCTGTTATTAAAATAAAAGCAGTGCAAGCGCCTTTTAGAGATGCAAAGAGAGAGTGACTGATTCTTTCTACCCTCATTGCGCAGCGCTTACAGACTGATGCAGCCTGGTAGGATTAACATCATGGGAGTCCCATTTAGAAGCAGGGACCCCCGCTGTGTTAATACTGGTGGGCAATTAGTCTGGAATACCATTGTTGGCTCCAATAAATTGGGTGCACCCACTTTCTGATTTATTCACATACGTATGGCCAATTTTTTCACCAGCAGCATGCTCCCTACACGGAGGAACACAGTGAAGAATATTATATATATATATAATATATATATATATAATATATATATATTCATTATATATATATATATATAAATATATATATTTGTTTTGCATCAACTGGACCTTGGAAACAAGAATACAAGAACATGTTAGAAATATCAAAAAAGGATTCCTGTTACACATTGTTGCATGACATTTTAATAAATATCATGATCAGGATCCAATGGGATTATATATTAAAGGAATTGAACATATATCCTTGGAACCAAGAAGAGGTGACAGAAATAAAAAAAAAACTGGCACAACGTGAAACCTACTGTATTGGATATTTTCATTGAACACACTTTCACCCAATGGTCTTAACGAAGACTTCGATATTACTTTTTTATAAGGGGATTAATCATGCCGTAGTATTTGTAGTTTCCAGCTTATATTAAAAAGACATGGGGAGGCGCATATATATTCAATATATATTGTTTTTATATAGACAGAAAAGCAGTTGAAATCATCATGTAATTTTATCCCTTTTCTAACACAGCCTCGCCATCCCTATACGAATATTTGTCCTTTGTAGATAATTGAATTTTGCTCCATAATTATTGCAAATGAGGGTTTTTATATATGTGTATATAGCAAATGGAAATATTACTGCATGCTCATTTGCATGTCTTAGACAGATCTGCAACCCTGCATTTCACCATTATCACCCAGCACACTGCAGCAAGGGATTCTGGGAAATGACATGCAACTGAGCACACAGTGCCACCTTTTGCTTCAAAACCATATAACATGGTACCCTATAAGCTCATGCTTGCTGCATTTCACAGCCTTTGAGCACAGCCTGGGTTAAGATGCATAGCCATTAAACCCACCCACAGACAGCCGTTTCGACCTTAATGGGTCTCATCAGTGTGAGATTGGTTATACTGGCTTTGCAAAATGAAGCATGGGATAGGTTTCACCACACTTAATTAAGTTATGGATGGTAACAAATGTGACAAAAACCCTCCACAGTAAAGCATATAGCAAATGTAAATATTACTGTATACTCATTTGCATGTCTTAGACAGGTCTGCAAACCTGCCTTTCACCATTATCACTCAGCACACAGTGCTTACACTGCAGCAAGGGATTCTGGGAAATGACATGCAATTGAGCACAGAGTGCCACCTTTTGCTTCAAAACCATATAACATGGTCCCCTTATGCTTGCTGCTTTTCACAGCTTTTGAGCATATTATATTTATTTATTTATTTATTTAACAACCTTCCCTCCTCCTAAGTGAGATTTGGCTGATACGGGTGTTATGGTGCTAACCTTTTGGTTTAGTGGCCTGAGCCTCCACGCTTGGGGAGCCTGTGGAGACTGGTGCAGCGCCTCCACCCGTGAGGGTCCCAGTGTTGGCGGGATAGCCCCTCACGGGACAGGTATACGTAGAGGGTATACCTCAAATAATCACAATCTAAACAATGTATATGCAGCACACTTTACTATGGTCCCATAGTACTTCCTGCAATACAACATACACACAATAAACAATCTCTGATAGGTAACAACAACCCAATTGCCGAAAATCTCTCTTATCGCATAGTTATCGGAGCTTACTGAATAGTAGTAGGCTTTTTTTGGCGATAACGTGGAGATAAGTGGCTTACCTGAGCTTTTTGCATTGACCCCATAGTTAGATACTTCAATGTTTGTGTTCTCATGAGTACGGGTTATTTATTTAAATCATTTGGCCAAATCGTTAAAAGACTGAAGCCTCTTCACGGCATGACCAGTATGAAGGTCGTAATATATATACTGTAGTGCCGACGGTTATTCTAACACAAAGCAGAGGCAATCGCCAAAAAGACCCAGGTACATGCTGGGTCTTGTTTAAGGCATTTATGCATTGAATAATGACCCATCGGATTAACACAGCAGGGGTACCTGGCAATCCCATTCAGTTTGAATGGGTCTGCCAGGGACCCCGCTGTAAACTTTTTATATACAGTATACAGACAAGACAACAAGTATTCTAGAGCTTGCCTTAAACTTGCCTTAAACTAGCCAGGTTACACCCAGCATGTACCCAGCATGTAACCAGGCTAGTTTAAGGCAAGCTTTAGAATACTTGTTGTCTTGTCTGTATACTGTATATAAAAAGTTTATATCGAATTTGGGTGGGGGGATGGGTTTGGGGGACTTTCAAAGTAACCCTCTGATTTACATTTCCTGAAAGGAAGAAAGCGGTGATGCTGAAAACAGTGTTGTTGTCAGTTTTGGTGTGGAATGTATGCCCACTGAGGTTGCCTTCTGAGAACCTTCCCTGGCCACCTCCTCTTTCTGCCTCTACTCCTTTTCCAACTGTGCCTGGACATAACCAATTAGATTTCCCTTGCAATGAGCCACAGTCTCTTCCTAGTGCAAAAGTATATAATTCTGAATCTAGGGTTTAAAATTGCAGCCTGGAGGTATTCCACTCACCCTTTCATTCTGACAACACGGGGGTCGTTCACCAGTCATTCAAGACATTTTAGCAATCATTGCAAACATATCATTATTATAATTTTCATCATCATTGTCGCCATTATTATACTGCATATTAATTAATGGGGTTTTTTTTCCAGGAGGAACATAAGAGGGATTATCTGACTGATAACTGCTCACTAAAATAAAGGTTTCATCAATGAGCCTCAGTAGCCTGCACAGCTCACCCATCATATGCAACTGTCAAGGATGCAGAAAGGCCTCATCCAGCTGCCGGCTGGCATTCTCCATAACAAAATCATTGACCACTTTCTGCTGCTCATGGAGGCACTAAAATTATATAGGTGGATTTCCAGTATGTAGGCACCTCCATTTTTAGCTGGTGATGGGGCTTAGACAGGGAATTGTGGGCTGTGTGCAATTGGCTAAAGTGAGCAGATATTTTGCTATCTACAACCAAAATGCACTGCACATTCAACACTGCGTTAGGAAATGAGTGACTTTTCAATTGAGTACGTGGGCAAAACAAGGAATGTGTGTCAGATGTGTGTTTAAGTCCTGCAACCAAGATGGAACCACTATCCCCCGCCACAAACCCATCCTCAAGTGCCCTTGCAGTTAGCCATCGCTTTATGACATTCTGTATTTTTGCTAACACATCACAAGCTTTGTGTGCCATTTATTCAAAAAGCGGCATGTCTGCGGAGCGTTTTACTGTTGCAGAAGTTGTCTTCACCATGATTTGTGGATTAACAATAGTGAAACACACCCAATGTGCAGTGAAAGTCAGCTGGTCCCTGCTTCTATGACAACATAACCTGTCAGTAATGAGGTGTACCGTACTTCCCTCCAATTGTGTTCAGGAAGCACATTGTTGGAGAAATAAGATCTGCTTGGGATGGTCGAACGTGGCTTGCAACTTTTAAAAGGCTCTCTGAAGCCCTCAGATTCAATAATTTGATTGGCAAGCATTTTAGCTAAATTGCCGTTCACCACCAGAACTATTTCATGGATGCAGTGGAATTTATTTCCCTTATCAAATGATTCCTGAAATGTAGACTTCTGCTGTTGCATTGGGGTGCTGCATCTCAGGCTGCGTATACTAATACTGTATAAGGCGCATTAGCGATCATATCAACATGCCTGCTTTGCAAACTGATCATCATCCTCATATCATCATATCATCATCATCCTCATATCATCATCATCCGCATAGCAGGAAGCAGCGAGCAGCAGCAGCAGCAGGCAGCAGGGCAGCAGGCAGCAGCAGCAGCAGCAGGCACAACATGCAGCAGCAGCAGCAGTCAGCAGCAGGATTAGCATGCAGCCGCAGCAGCAGCAGCAGCAGGCAGGCAGACAGGATGCTCTCAATTAATCAATTCCTTTACACCAAAATTATCTACATTGACATGATCAAATGCATTGCCACCACAAGTCAATAGTGATTGTGTTGGGGGTATGTGTGTTAAGTCTACTGACGCCGGTGACCTACAGTATTGTCTCCATCTCCACCATGTGATATTAAACTGTTTTGTCTGATATCTGCAACCCCTGTTTGTCTTATGCTGGCTATCTAAGGTTACCTGTTACTTTGTGTAGTGGTGGCGGGTCATGTGAGCCCTTACAGAAGCAGTGCGAAGATGGGTACCCGGCTGACCCCTTTTTACAACTGTTCTACATAAGCAACATATACCTGTAACATGATCCTCTAAAATAATGCCACACAGTGGCTCTTGTTGTATTTGCATAAATATGGGCTATGGGGGACGTAACCGGTGTTTGTGGATGTGCTTGTGAATGTAATCATGGCCGTCTATGTTGTGGTGCAGATGGTGTTGGCCCTGGGGGTTGACATCATCATCATCATCATCATCATCATCATCATCATCATCATCATCATCATCATCACAACCAGAACCACGATTGGTCAATTGTCGTAGTAATGCTGATGACGTCTGTGTAACAGAGCGTGCTGTTGTTGATGCTGATGAGGAGGAAGGATACATCAATGTACGTGATGTTGATATGATGATGATGATGATGATGATGATGATGATGATGGTGATGATGGCTTCTGTTTATTAAATAATGAATATAGAGGGCTGTTATTATTATTACCTCTTGTGTTGATCGCTTTACTTGTCATTTAAATCTGTATTTTCCCAATCATGAAGATGAGGTATCATTACTTTTATCAGAATCATTATCAAATTCGACATCATTGCCCAGGGCCCAATTTCCCCGATACCGGGAACAGTGCTGTATGTCTTGCTACGTCTGTATCAAATAAAACTTTATCCCAGCTTTCAGCAAAGTATGTATCAAAGTGTTCAACTCTTTTATATAATTACATTATGACATGTAAGCAGCATGATAATCAAGTTTCTTACATTTAAAGCATATTATTTCCTGAGAAAACCTCTAACTTGGTGGAGTTTTACATACAGTACTGTACAATACAGTATAAAGGAAAATAAATGACTCATAATCCTTCCTAACACTACCTATTAAAACTCTATTGTAAAAAAATAAATAAAGGCAATGTACCTTATTATATTGATGACTCGAGATACAAATGCTAACATGCCTTAATACATACGCCCCAATGTTATATGTAGATGCAGAATAAACTGGAACGCCATATTTATTTGCAGAAAGTGTTTATTAATACCAGATCAACACTTTGATTCACTAAGGGACCTTTGTCAAGATGCCACAGGTGAGCACATTGAAACCTTTCTAAACCCTCCGTGAGAGACGCCAGAAGTGAAAACAATTGGCACCAAGAGACCAAACAACTGGTTGCTAGGCAATGCAACAAACATAAACAAAGTGAGGTGCAGAGGTCTGCTAGACCTCAGAGAAAGAACAATGCTGCATGCTGGCAGTCACAAATAACAGTGATTTTCACACATAATGAGCTATTAGCAGAGTAACTTTGAAACTAGATACAAAATAAATGCAAAAAGAAAGAACCAGGAGCAAACTGAGAGGATACCTACAGATGGACCAAGATTTATGATTTCCTTGGCCGCAAGGAAATTGCTGCTCAATGGAGGCTGACCGAGGGCTGACCACAGTTTCCCTGCACCCAAGAGCCTAGTATACTAATTTTCCATCAGGATTAACACAGTGAGGGTCCCTGCTTCTGAATGGGACTCCCGCTGCGTTAATCCTACCGGGCTGCACCTGTCTGAATGAGCTGTGCAGAGATAGCAGACAGAATCGGTCCCTCTCCCTTCAAAGCTCTTACAGGTGATTGCGCTATTTTTTTATTGTATTTGTATTACATAGGATTGAAGCCAGGGGGTCTCCGAGCTGAACTGCATTCATTACTGGTCCGGGGAACCCTTGCTTGACGAGATACGGCACTTCATATCGGGTGCCTGTATATCCTACAAGTTTAAATCACCTTTATCATGACCCACGTGACCGGGACATTTAACTTTAAGCTTTATTACCTTAGTGGCTAGCCCCTCACCCCCATCACCACCACACAAGAATGGGCATATCCCTATTAGCTTTGGCCCATTGAAATATACAGAACAGGACTGCACAATACAATAAAAAAAACTGATCACTGTACAATACAATCAAAACACACTCTACCCATTTAATCCATTAATTTCCACTGTGGTTATCTATGCCCTCAACAGGGGCACAGATAGCCACATTGGCAATCAATGGGCACATTACAACCAACTTCCTCTTCCCCCAAACCCCCACCCCACCACCGCACACAGTATTGGCAAAAGCCCTATTAGCCAGATCTGACTAATAACACGTTTGCCCATTCCAAAGCAATCAATAGCCAGCCACCCTATAGTGAATAAAGGATGTACTTTTCCCTGCCATGATGACGACCATCCTAGTTCTCCTCTTCAGTGGCACCAACATTTTAAACCCTAGCTGCTTACCAGTAACCCCTTAATTACCCTAATGGCTAATACCGCTAAGGTAATTAAAGGATTAATTATAATTTAATTCACCCCGCGCACCGACAAATCAGGCCTGCTCGCCGGGGAGAATTAAAGGACTACTGGTAACTTCGGCCCCCGAACTCCTGCAAACAAAATAATTGTATTTGTACCCAAATACCCCACCTAAAACTTACACATAAGAAGTTTCACAGTTCTAGGGCCAAGGGAACATGAAAACAGAAAAAAGCAGGGTTCACTTTATTTTCTAAAGGTATTTTCCTTGGTCTCTGGCTTAATGTTCTAGGTAGCTGCCAGGGACCCCGTGGTTTCAGGGGTAACCGTATTGGCTTAAATCAGGCCTGCACAACTCGTAAAGCGAGAAGGGACGAACTGCTCCAAGGAAAAAAAAATTGGCCTGCACGGGTAAAATCATCCTCATCATCATCATCATCCTCATCCTCATCCTCATCACCATCACCATCACCATCACCATCACCATCATCATCTCTCCTCCAGCACCTCTCATCATCATCATCCTCATATATCTCCCCCAGCACCCCTCACTATCAACCTTTGCGATACTCCCCATCTATCTCTCATACCCCCATCTCTCCCCTTCACCCACACACATAATACTCCCCCTCCACATCAAACACACAATACCCCCCTGCACACCACACACATCCCCCCCCCCCTGCACCTCACATCCTTCTCCCCCCTTGCACCTCCAATCACCCCCCCTGCACCTCCAATCAACCCACTGCACCTCCAATCACCCCACCTACACCTCCAATGACCCTCCCCTGCACCTCCAATCACCCCCCCTGCACCTCCAATCACCCTCACCTGCACCTCCAATGACCCCCCCTCCACCTCCAATGACCCCCCCTCCACCTCCAATGACGCCCCCCTCCACCTCCAATGACCCCCCCTGCACCCCCAATCACCACCCCTGCACATCCAATGAACCCCATGCACCTCCAATCACCCCCCTGCACCTCACCCCCCTGCACCTCACATCACCCCCTGCACCTCACATCACCCCTCATGCACATCACCTCCCCTGCATATCACCCCCCTTCACATCACCTCCCCTGCACATCACCCCCTGCACATCACCCCCCCTGCACATCACCCCCCTGCACATCACCCCCCTTGCACATCACCCCCCCTGTACATCACCCCCCTTCACATCCCCACACCCAAAGTCCCAAGGTATCCGGTCCCTGTCCATATTTGATATGGTGTCAGGTGGATTCATTCATGCTTAGAGAGAATACATGTCTCTACAGTATATAAAATCAATGTCAGGAGGGGGAGGCAGTGTGTGCTTGTGGTTAAAAATTACCACGGTCCCAAGCTATGGATATTATAGGAGCCCCACATCAGCCCCTGGTACATAGCATGAACACAGCATCCAAAGAAACAAAGTGTCAATAACCGCCCAACATCAAAAAATGTCCAAATTACTTTCAAATGTTATGGGGAGTCTGGCGTTCACTTCCATTGGTGCCATGTGTAATTAGGTTTTCCATTGTAATCCACATGGAGGGAGGGGTAGGGATGCATTAAGAGCGCGTGTTCTATTAAATATTTTGTTGAATCTGAAGGACATGTTTTGTGCACTATTCCATGCAGCCCTTCAATACATCGTGCTCACTAACATTGCATACAATACTCAAGCATTTCCAATGTATTTTATTTTTCTGCCTAACCAACACAGACATGGACACATATCCTCCTGCACCTCACATCACCCCCTGCACCTCCTCACCTCACATCACCCCCTGCACCTCCTCACCACACATCACCCCCCCTGCACCTCCCCTCACCCCCCTGCACCTCAGATCATGGCGGCAGAGCAGGCAGGACTGCACACGATCGCAAGCAGCGGGCACCGGAAGTGCCACACTGCAAGAGCTTGCAGTCTTGAGAGCGGGCTGGGGGGGGGGAGAGTGGGCTCGGCTCGTGGCGGGTGGCGGAGAGGGAGAGCGGACTCTGGGGAGGGAGGAGGAGGAGATCGGACTCGGGGGAGGGAGGAGGAGGAGAGCCGCCGCCGCGGGCCGCACAGTGAGTGCCGGCGGGCCGCGTGTTGTGCAGGCTTGGCTTAAACCTTTATTGTATAGCCTGGTTACACCCTCCCATCACAAGGGGCCTGTACCTCAGGAAGCAGTGGGTCTCTGACCTGAAAATATTGCGCTTCAGCTGCCCAGGCCCCCTGCTAATATACTATGTAATAAAAATAATATAAAACCAGTGCAATTGCCTGTAAGAGCTGTGCAGGGAGAGACAGCTTCCTTCTGCTTTATCTGCGCAGCTCTTCCAGACTGATGCGACCCAGTAGGATTAATGCTGCAGGAGTCCTATTCAGAAGCAGGGACCCCCGCTGTGTTAATCCTGATGGGAAATTCCCCCCCTGCTCTGCACTTGGCTGTGATTAGGCCGCACTTATTCCCTCACCTGCTCTCTCTGTAAATTTCCCCACAAACCTCTTAGATTGTATGCTCTTCGGGGCAGGGATTTCCTTTCCTATTTTCTGATTTTTGCTGCACTTATTGTATTATTATAATTCCCTGTACTGTATTCTTTGTGAAGCGCTGAGTACACTTTTGGCGCTATATAAATAAAGACATATAATACAATACTTGGGCCATGGTTCACCAATTCCAAGTGCAGGACAGGATAGAGATAAATCATGATCCATCTGTAAGTACATACACGGAAAGTTACCAGGGAAAATTTCTTACGGGAGAAAAAATGTATTAACTGGACATGCGTTTCAGCCAACGACCAAAATCCAGAGAAGTAAAGATTTAGTGCAGTTAAAGTCCCAAGGTATCCGGTCCCTGTCCATATTTGATATGGTGTCAGGTGGATTCATTCATGCTTAGAGAGAATACATGTCTCTACAGTATATAAAATCAATGTCAGGAGGGGGAGGCAGTGTGTGCTGGTGTGGTTAAAAATTACCACGGTCCCAAGCTATGGATATTATAGGAGCCCCACATCAGCCCCTTTACATAGCATGAACACAGCATCCAAAGAAACAAAGTGTCAATAACCCGCCAACATCAAAAATGTCCAAATTACTTTCAATGTTATGGGGAGTCTGGCGTTCACTTCCATTGGTGCCATGTGTATTAGGTTTCCATTGTAATCCACATGGAGGGAGGGGTAGGGATGCATTAAGAGCGCGTGTTCTATTAAATATTTTGTTGAATCTGAAGGACATGTTTTGTGCACTATTCCATGCAGCCCTTCAATACATTCGTGCTCACTAACATTGCATCAATACTCACATTTCCAATGTATTTATTTTTCCGGCCTAACCAACACAGGACATTGGATACAAGGAAATCAACACAAAGAAACACTCAAAGGAACTAAAATGCAAAAACATTTTGGGAGACATGGCATCCATCATAAAATACACTTTTATTGAGTGTGCCTCCTATCAAGCATTCTCGTCTTACGATATTGCAGATGAAAAAAAGAGCTAGGCCCATTATTATGCATCATTTTATGTTGGAAACAATTTGTACAAATTAGCATGAATGCTCCTGGAATGTTGAATAAATGTTCACTGATGCATATTTCCCAAGCATTTAGGGCATTTAAGAATTTTTAACTACCCGAGAAACCAGGACACTCTGTATTGTCATAATGGTATACCATTTTCTATTTGCAGGTTAGATGTAATGAAGGATACATTAGTATGTCATAACAGTGAAGCTGTGTTGCCCTTCTGAAATTGTCCCTCTATAGAAATGTCAGTTTACTCTTTGCAATGAGGTTTTCTGACCTTTTGAAATTGCATTTTCGTCAGTGAAATGTTCTCTGTGAAAAGTGATATAGCCGGCACACATGGTGATAAGATGCAAATCAAATTATTTTTATAGCATGAAGTACCTGAAATAATGTTACTGAAGCCTTGAACTGACTGGAGGTTTAAAAAGAGGGACAAAACAAAAAGAGAAAAATGTGAAAGAAAAGACAAAGCCAGCATTTCCGTTACAATAATTAGACATTTTTACTCATTTAATGGAACATACATTTCTTATAATTGCTAAACAGCAAATAAAAAAATCACTTGTGAGCACATTCACATATCTCAGACAGGTCTGCAACACTGATTTCTCACTTCCACTGCAGCTAAGAATTCTGGGAAATGACATGCAAATGAGCACACACTGTCACTTTTTTGCTTCAAATCCATTTTGGAATTTTCTGTGTTTTACTCAACTGGAATTCCAATTCTTTACTAATATTCCTTGTACAGTTTGTCTTCAAATCAATCGGTTTGTTAACCACAATTAATTATTTGTTCTATATAATTAATATACTGTAACTTTTTATTGTATTGTATGTCTTTATTTATGTAGCGCCATAAATGTACATAGCGCTTCACAGTAGTAATACATATCATATATATAACAAATAATATAAATAACAGATAATGGGAATAAGTGCTTCAGACATAAAAGTAACATTAAGGAAGAGGAGTCCCTGCTCCGAGGAGCTTACAATCTAATTGGTAGGTAGGGAGAACATACAGAGACAGTAGGAGGGAATCTAGTAAGTGCGTCTGCAGGGGGCCAAGCTTTATGTATCATGTGTCCATGATTATCCAGTGCTATTCATATGCTTCTTTAAGCAGATGTGTCTTAAGGTGGGTCTTAAAGGTGGATAGAGAGGGTGCTAGTCGGGTATTGAGGGGAAGGGCATTCCAGAGGTGTGGGGCAGAAAGTGAGAAAGGTTTAAGGCGGGAGAGAGCTTTAGATACAAAGGGGGTAGAAAGAAGACATCCTTGAGAAGAACGCAAGAGTTAGGATGGTGCATAGCGAGAAATTAGGGCTGAGATTTAAGGAGGGGCAGAGAATTTAAAGCTTTAAAAGTGAGGAGGAGAATTGAATGTGAGATACGGGATTTAATCAGAAGTCAGGAGAGGGATTTCAGGAGGGGAGATGCGTAGACAGATTTAGGAAAGAGTAGAGTGATTCTGGCAGCAGCGTTTAGGATAGATTGTAGGGGAGACAGGTGAGAGGCAGGAAGGCTGGACAGCAGGAGGTTACAGTAATCGAGACGTGAGAGAATGAGGGCCTGAGTCAGAGTTTTAGCAGTCGAGTAACAGAGGAAAGGGTGTATCTTTGTGATATTGCGGAGGAAAAAGCGACAAGTTTTAGAAACGTTTTGAATATGAGAGGAGAATGAGAGAGAGGAATCAAGTGTAACCCCTAGGCAGCGTGCTTGGGCTACTGGGTTAATGATCGTATTTCCAATAGTAATGTGGAAGGAGGTAGTAGGGCCAGGTTTGAGAGGAAGTATAATGAGCTCTGTTTTTGCCATGTTAAGTTTCAGTCGGCGGATAGCCATCCAGGATGATATTCCAGAGAGGCATTCAGAAACTTTGATCTGTATAGCAGGTGTAAGGTCAGGGGTTGAAAGGTAAATTTGTGTGTCGTCAGCATAGAGGTAATATTTAAACCCAAAAAATGTGATTAGGTCACCTAGAGAGAGTGTGTAAAGAGAAAAGAGAAGGGGTCCCAGGACAGAGCCATGGGGTACCCCCACAGAGAGATCAATAAAGGAGGAGGAGGTGTTGGCAAAAGAGACACTGAAAGTACGATGGGAGAGGTAAGAGGAGATCCAGGATAAAGCTTTATTCCGAATACCAAGAGTATGGAGAATGTGAAGGAGAAGAGGGTGGTCCACGGTGTCGAATCCTGCAGAGAGGTCGAGTAATATGAGCAGAGTGTAATAACCTCTGTCTTTGGCAGCATGGAGGTCATCAGTTATTTTAGTGAGGGCTGTTTCAGTAGAGTGAGCAGTGCGGAAGCCAGATTGTAGAGGGTCTAGAACAGAATAGGTGTTCAGAAAGTGTAGCAATCGAGAGAATACAAGATGTTCACGGAGTTTGGAAGCAAAAGGCAGGAGGGAGACAGGTCGATAGTTAGAAGGACAGGTAGGGTCAAGCTTGCTGTTTTTGAGTAATGGTATAATGGTTGCATGCTTGAAGGAGGATGGAAAGGTACCAGAGTAGAGGGAAGAGTTAAAGATCTGTGTGAGCATAGGGATTATAGAAGGAGCAATAGGTTTTAGGAGATGGGAGGGAATCGGATCAAGAGGGCAAGTGGTAGAGGGAGAAGAGGAGATCAGCAGTGACACATCCTCCTCCGAGATAGCAGAAAAAGAGTCAAGAAAGGCAGGAGGAGAGTTGGGAAGCAGTGTGGGATGGGAGGAGGCAACAGATGGTATGTTCTGACGTATGGATTCCACCTTTTCCTTAAAAAAGTCAGCAAAGTCCTGAGGTCAGATGGAGGAAGAAGAGGAGGCAGCTGAGGGTGGTCTGAGTAGAGAGTCAAAGACAGAAAAGAGTCGGCGTGGGTTAGACTTGTGTGTGTTGATTAGTGATGAAAAGTAGGGTTGTTTAGCCTGAGAGATGGCAGAGTTGAAACAGGACAGCATACATTTGTAGTGAATAGGGAAAAATATACTGTAACTTAAATTTGTGTAGGTGAGAATTATATTAATAGAGAAATCTAGAATATTACCATTCAGTATGTAACAGTTTTCATGGGACCAAACCAACATATCTGTATGCTGTTGTTCTTGAGTCATACAAGCTTTTCTTGGAGATATGACTAGACCTTAGAGCATTATAGAGCATTAGATTGGTGTTTGTCCAAGCTCGTAAAATACTTTTAAGCATGGTAAAACAAGCAAACGAGGAAATTAGCATAAAAATTAGTAAAAATATCGGACACACAGGCCTCTAAAAATAAAAGTGCCTAGGGCCTACGAAGGTCTTAAAACGACCCTGCTCAAGACAGGTGTAGAGGAGGAGGTGTGGTAATCTGATGTTTTTAAAAAAAAAAAAACATGACATTTAGGGCCCTTTCAGTGGGGCTAACTCAATCATTTGAGCATATTACTGTCCACAGTGCTATGGGTGTGGGGTTTAGAGTCCTTCTCATCTTCTGCCCCCCCTGGAGATGGGAAAGCATTTCTACAGGAAATACAGGGAGGAGTGGCTCAATGAGTAAAGAAACTGACTGGCACCTAGTTTGAAGCAGGGGACCCTGGTTCAATTCCCGGTGTCAGTTCCTTGTGACCTTGTATCTCCCTGTGCCTCAGGCACCAAAAACATAGATTGTAAGCTCCATGGGGTAGGGCCTGTGTCTGCAAAATGTCTCTGTAAAGCGCTACGTAAAACTAGCAGCGCTATTCAAGAACATATTATTATTATTATTAAATTACAGACTGTAAGGAGCTGTGATTCACGCCCTCCTCGTGCTTGTGAGCATTGCATTACACAGACCTGATTACTGTCCTACTGCTGGAGCACAGCAGATGGATTATGGGATGGGAGCGGGTAAACAGGCTAAATAAAGGTTTAAGCCCATCCGGTTACCCCTGAAACCATGGGTAAATTTCCCTGTATGTACATACAGATGGATCATGATTTATCTCTATCCTGTCCTGCACTTGGAACGGGTGAACCATGGCCTAAGTGCGGCCTAATCACAGCCAAGTGCTGAGCAGGGGGGGATTTCCCATCAGGATTAACACAGCCGTGGTCCCTGCTTCTGAATAGGACTCCTGCTGCGTTAATCCTACCGGGTCGCATCAGTCTGGAAGAGCTGCGCAGATAAAGTAGAAGGAGTCTGTCTCTCCCTGCACAGCTCTTACAGGCAATTGCACTGTTTTTATATTATTATTATTATTATATAGCATAGAAGCAGGGGGTCTCGGCAGCTGAACCGCAATAATTTCAAGTCGGAGACACACTGCGACTGAGGTACAGGCACCTTGTGACGGGAGGGGGTGACCAGGCTATACAATAAAGGTTTAAGCCCATCTGGTTACCCCTGAAACCGTGGGGTCCCTGGCCACTACATAGCACCATAAGCCAGGGACCAGGAATAATACACATGGAAAATAAAGTGACCACTGCTTTTTTCTGTTTTCATGTTCCCTTGGATCTAGAGCTGTGAAACTTCTTATGTGTAAGTTTTAGGTGGGATATTTGGTTAGAAAAGCAATTATTTTGTTTGCAGGAGTTCGGGCCGAAGATACCAGTAGTCCTTTAATTCTCCCCGGCGCGCAGGCATGATTTGCCGGTACGCTGGGGGAAATTACACCGGGGCTACCCAGTGTCAACCAGAATCCTGATTTTCGATCCCAAATATCCCAAACCCATTTCCCTTATGAATATAAGGTTCCCCAAAGTCCATACTTTATTAAAGTATACTTTGTAATGTTTTGTGCATTTACTATACATGTCTATTCAGCCAGCCCGGGCATATACACAGGTGCCAGGATGTCTGGATAAACATTGTAGTTCAAATAGGAGACGGATGTTGAGAGGTGTTGGGGTGCTACGTGCCTGGGGCATTGCGGAGTCCTGAATCCGGAGAACAGAGACCCCCTGCAGTTAGGACCCTTGGTCTGCCGGAATCAGTGGAGCCTGCCCAGTAGGTGGCAATGGGTTGACTAGATGAAGCGGCAGAATGTTGGCGCATTTCTCATTGGTCAATCCGTATGTCCCACCCACGGGGCATCCCGAGTCGGCTTGGCACGCCACCTCCTCTGACGTCAGCCAATGGACGAGCCCCTATTCCATTTGACTAGCGGGTGGAATTCCCATGCTCTGATTGGTCGCTCGTCGTACCTCCATGCTGAACATAGAATGGAAGGTATGTAAGGAGAAACCCCAGTCAGAGAAGTGGGGCCACCCAGTAACTTGAGTCGATGAAGTCTGGGGGGGGGGCTTTTCAAAGTTGCTCTATTGCAAATAGCAGAGCAACCGGCTTCGTTTTGAAACTATGAAAAGCCTGCCTCATCTTTTGGTACTAAATTCTACTAATCTAACGTAGCGCTCAGGGTCAGGATTCCTTGCAAAAATCAGTTCCAGGATCATCAGGACGAGGTCCTGCTGAATTCCATTCCAGGATGTCCGGGACAAGGTCCGGATCAGGGTAAGCCCTTTCAAGTGGGCGCCCCACACGTAGGAAAGGCTAGATTTCAACCCACAGACTGCAGTAAGTGTGTATATTTCTGTCTTTTGTATTTCTGTTGTGTTTCCGAGGTTTTCATCCAAATAAACCACATTTTATTTCACTACCTTGTTTTGCCTATTGAATGATCCCGGTATAAACTTGTTAAAAGACCTGGTCTCCCGTTGCAGCTTTTCTTGAGGGAGTTCAATGACTGGGTCAATAATAAACTCTCTGAATTTGGTCAAGATATCCTCCACACAATGAATACTCTGGTCTTCACACAACTTGTTTGCTCTGCTAGCCATAGAAGTGGGGACACACTTCTTCTTGTTTTCCAGACTGGTTTAGAAATCTCCCACCTAACAATAGACCCAGTTGTTTGGTCAGACCACCACTCAATTTGTTTCTCAATCACAGCCTCCCCCCACCCCCTAAATAGGTAATCTCCTGTGGAGATGACCATATATCGACCCTTGAAGGCCTGATTGCAGATTTGTATTTCTCTAATATATTAAGTGCCTGCATGGATCCCAGTGCTCTTGTTGATTACTATAATAGAGATTTGGGGGTTGCAATGGATACTATCACTCCTGTTTGCATAAGGCCCCTCACCTCACAGCAGCAGACCCCTTGGTTTGACAGTTCTATTAGGGAATTGAAGAATGCTGGAACAGCGCTGGCGGAAACCTTGCATGGTTGAGGACAAGCTGAAACTAGTTGCCCACATCACAAAGTACCAGTACACAATTAATAGTAAGAAGCCATATTTCCTGTTATGTGAGATTATGACAGAAGAAAACAGACCAGGTTAGCTTTTCTGCACCATGGAAAGGCTCTGCAAACCATCATTTCTGCACTCTGGTAAAGCCCTTTCACAATCCTATTGTGATGATTTTGCTCTCTTCTTCTCTGATCAAGTAATTTCCATCCGGGCTGGGGTCCCTACTGTGCTATCTAACAAGTGTCAGGGTTCCAGACATGAAAATACTGGTTCTCTGGCTTAATTGACTAGCTTTGACCATCTGGATGTAGAAGATCATGTGCGAACAATCCAAGGGTTGCGTCTCACTACCTGGGATTTGGACTCAGTCCCAATATGCCTTCTCTTAGGCTGTGTTGATGTAATCTGCCCAGTGTTTGCCAAAACAGTCCTGTGCTCTTTACAGATGGGTAACTTACCTGAACCTCTGAAGGAAACAGTCATCAGACATCTTTAAAAAAAGTCTTCAGGAGGCGCATGCGCGGCTGATTAGCAAATGGCAGCAAAGATCTAAAGCTCCGTCTGACCCAGCGCAATTAAACAGCAAAGCAACCCAATAAACAGAGAAAATGCATAGATCACGGTAGCGGAACATCCCAGGATGCCAACGAGATCCCCAAGGAAGAAATCGGATATGAAAAACTACCTCCATAAAACAGGAATGGCTGGAGCGGGAAGAAAGGCGGCTTCAGCACTACATTATGGCTCTGATTGAAAACATGAATCGGGGAGGGAAGGCAGTGTCGCATCCTGTATTGTATCTTTCCTTGTGTTTGGTTTCATTTATAACCTTAAATGTTGTCTTCTTTTACCCTTTTTGTAACTGAGAAGTGCTTTGTGTCCCATTGGGAGAAAAGCGCTATATCAAGTTATTATTATTATTATTAATATTATTATTACAGTACGACTCTAATTCTCATTGTGCATTACTTGGCACAGAGCACAAGAAAAAAGAGATAAGAAATTTTTTCACCAAAATGGTAATTCGTAGATTTTTTTTAAAAACATTTTTAATAATTGTAAATTCGCCGGAGATCAAAAATAAAATCAAAACTATTTTTTAATTAAAATATTTAAATATAAAAAAATTGGAGAATATTCCAAATTTGCAAACCTTCCACGCAAAAAAACCCCAAAATGTAAGAATATTCAAAATTTGCAAAGAAGGGGGAATTTCTATTGGAGAATTTTCAAAAATACGGAACAACTGAAAGAATAATTAAAAAAAATTGAAAATATTTGAATATTAAAAATATTTTAGAATCTTTCCTCCCCCCCCCATTTTATTTCTTTTTAAAAACTGAATTTGATACATTTTATACACAATGTTCAATGGTACAAAGGCAGTATGAGGAAACCTCAGAAAATGATATCCCCTTTCAGTGTGTGCGTTTTTGTTTTTCTCACATCTTGCTACATAACATTTCGGTAAAAACGAAATATCAGGGGAGCGTCAGTATCTGAAATAAAATAAATACTGAGTGTAGTTATTGATTTGCATGGGACTATGTGATGCTTGGGGGCAACTACTTCATGTTCGAGGGGATCTATTATCTACAAAAACAAGGTACTGCCATGGGCACAAAATTTGCACCTAGCTACGCAAACCTGCTCATGGGAGCATGGGAAGAGGACCATATATGGTCTATTGCGGAGCTGGGTGCAAATTTGTGCTTATGGCGTAGATATATAGATGATATCATATTCATATGGAAGGGAGATGAAAAAAGTCTTGTTCAATTCATAGAATACCTCAATGATAATGTACTGAATCTACAATTTAATTGTGAATATAGTCACCAAAAGGTCAACTTTTTAGATTTGGAAATTTACATTGAGGAGGGACAGATAAAAACACAAACATTTTTCAAAGGCGTAGATATTAATAACTATATATCAACTACGAGCTGTCACCATCCGAACTGGTTACATAATATTCCATATGGACAAATAAGGCGGATTAGGAGAAACTGTTCAGACGATAATAATTTCCATCAACAGTCTGCCTTCCTTCAAAATAGGTTTAAAGAAAAAAACTATGATGACAGGATCATTAAGGATGCTCTTGTAAGAGCAGAGAATATAGACAGAAAAGATCTATTGTATAACACAAAACAAAAAGTACCTAATAAAAATTTTGAATTTTCATTTTGTACTAATTACAATAGACAGTCTGAAAAAATATCAAAAATAATCCACAAACATTGGCATATTGTCAAGAATGATCCTGTATTAAGAGACATTGTCCCAGAGAGGCCTACAGTTATTTTTAGGAGAGCCAAATCTCTAAAAGAGAAATTGGCACCTAGTGCATTACCAAAAGTACAATCAAATGGGAATAGGTGGCTTACACAATCGAAAGGTTTCTATGGCTGCACAACATGTCTGGCATGTAAATATAGATGTGATGATAAATTTAGTTTCTCATCAAATATCACTAATGAAAGGTTTCAGATTAAACAAATGTTAACATGCAAATCAGATCATGTAGTGTACCTTATATGTTGCCCATGTGGACTACAGTACGTAGGTCAAACCTCAAGACCAGTAAAAACACGCGTGCTGGAACATGTGGGCAACATAAGAAGAGGTGTAACAACACATAATCTGTCTAACCATTTCATTCAAAAACATAATAGTGATATATCAGGTCTTAGATTCACTGTGTTAGAGCAAGTGCTACCACACTGGAGAGGGGGAAATAGAATAACTACTTTGAAAAAAAGAGAGAGTTTTTGGATCTTTACTCTGAAATCACTGGTACCTTGGGGTTTAAATGTTGATTTCGAGTTAAATGCTTTCCTTTAAAATCTATGATCCCTTGAAAAGTATAAAGTTGGCTATATTATGTGACTGTGAAAAACTGATACTCTGTACTGATAATATTTTCCTTCTTTTGTCTTTGGAGATACAACAATCGCCGCATCCTCTAAGTTCAGCGGGGGTTGTGTATTCATACTATAGTTTTTTCTATAGTTTTATGTATTTTAGTATATGTTTTACTATCACAAATGTTTTACAAATAATGAAGTCTTTTTAATTGATTATATTAAACATTGTATTTTAATTTCATTGTATAAACTTTGTGTACGATTTAAATTGTATGTAAGGGCAATTAGTGACTTAGTCAATTTAGATCGAATTACATTTAGACCAATGGGAGAAAAGGTCAATGTAATAATGGAGGGTATATAAAGATAGCCTTCTTAGGGTTAAAGCACTCCTGACGAAGCCGTCGACTTGCACGGCGAAACGCGTAGAGCGTAACCCTCAGCGTGAGATTCTAGAGGGAGACAAGCTACAGTCTGCAGCAGCAGCTCCGGTGACGCCAGCTACCAGCGTGCAAACCGGAAGTGACGTGTCGGCGTGGACTAGCAGCAAGGACGGAGCCAGTGAATGAGGCGGTTGTGTGAGGGGGCTTCCCGAGGTCGCGACTCGGCATTAAGATCACTCTAAAACCAACGCCTTATACCATCTGGTATCCTGTAAGCCTTGATTTTTTATCATTGTCGGATAAAGTGTTTTTTGGCATTTTAAAATCTTGGCTGTGTGTCTCTCTACTGGGTCTTCTTTTTTCTCCCAACCTCCTGGTTTATGATTGATGCTTGATATATAATCTAGCATATTCCTATGGAGTTCTACCTGCTCAATGTTTTATTGTAACGTTATGCACTATGGTAGTTTATTTATTTTATTTCAGATACTGACGCTCCCCTGATATTTCGTTTTTCAATTGGAAGAGGGGGCAGGCCTGGAGGACTGCAAGAAGTCCTCCCTTTGCTTTGATGTGGGACGTGAACTAGTCCGTGAAGGGTTTGAGTGTCCTTTTTTTCATATTTTTGTGCACGAGTATTTTGTGTTATTCACTGTATATTAGCACTGTTACTGCACTGTTGCACTTAGATAGAGTGTTTTGAGCGCCATTTAGTATTTTGTATTTGTATTGTTTGTTTAGTTTCCAGCACTAATATGGCAGCACCACTAGATATAGAAGAGATAGAGTTGATAATAATGTCTCTAATGTCTTTTCAAGAAGACACACAAGGGTTGTGGATTTCAGTAGTATATAAAAATTTATTTAGATAATGATTTTGCACTTGAGGAGTCTCACACTTTAGAGTCAGAATTTGATAAATTAGAAACACTTTTTGTAAAAGACATTAAAGTTTTGGGATTACACTTTTTTAGAACATATCTATTGATGTAGAATCCCAGGAGAATTAGAATCAAGAAACACCCATCCATGGACCTTAGGATGAGTGTGTTTATGATAAATGGTATAATCTGCTAGAAGGATGCTCAAGTTTAATATCTTTAATTATTGAACACAGAAAAGCCATGTTCTGCAGATTGATTTTAGATCAATGAGATCGAATTAAGAGTGGCAGTTTAAATCAGACCAATCAATTTAAAGAAAAAGATCCCATCTGCAGAACAAACTGGATAAAATAAAAAAGAAACATTACTAAAAAGGTCAAAAAATTCCTTAGAGATGAGGAGATTATAAAAATGGACCTCCAAAAATCTGATCCGATGATAGAGACAGAGCTCAAAAGATATTTTAATTATTGAATCTAAATCTCCACAGAACTCCCAAAATAAACCTCAGGGTAAAAAACATATTACTAAAGAGGATAAATCTAGGGAGAAGGTAAATCTTTTAAAAATAAAATAGAGAAAACAAAATAAAATAATAAAGGAAAGTCCTGAAGAGATAATTGGAAGATAACAACAAAAAACTCCAAATAACCAGGCGAAAGTACAGATCAGTGTAAAAAACACCTAAAAGGACTATAGTATAGACTTTGACCTGAGGTAGAGATAGTGACTAATAATAGACAAGAAACACGAAAATTCAAAGATAAACTGTTTACTAAAAATGGCCCTAAAATGGTAAATAGAAGGATTTTTAGGGGAGGTTGCTTCCACCTCCTTTCAAAAAACAACAAATATGCCCACTGTTAAAAAGGGATCCTCATCAGAAAGGAAAGATAAGAACAGAAAAAAGGAAAAGAAGGAAGAGAAAAAGAAATATCTCAAAAAGAGCAAAAGATAGGAAATAACATCTTACCTTAGCTCAAAATCCTTACAGACCCGAAAATACATTATCTCTAAGGCTTAAAGTTTCTCCAACAGTGGGTCCGAGTAACTTCGGCCTTTCGTAGACGCTCAGAGGTTCCTGAGAAAATTAACTATCAAAAGATTCTTCAGGTCAAAAGAAGTTGAGCAAAGAACAGCTGACAATCTTAAGAAAGATGCGATGTAATTTGCACAACTAAAACCTCTGAAATGACAAACTTTGGTTCATTCAGCCTTAAATTACCCTCAACTTTTTATCCAAAGCATGTAAAGGGAATAATCTAGAAGTTTTCTCGCAACTAGTCCAAAATGACTTTGAAAAGTAGTCAAATCTGAAAAAAATTTGAGATTCTAAGATACATTGAAAGAAGGCCTTAAAAACTCTACAGGAAGACACTCAGGTGTTTATAAACACCGATAAAGGAGGTGGAGTGGCCATCTTAGATAGAAAGGATTATATTGTAGAATCTCAAGAATTTTGTGATAGTCAAACATACCTACCTCTGAAAAAAGATCCTACAGTAAGATTTCAGAGAGAACTAAAATCCTGTTAGATATGGGAAAAATGATGAAGTAATAAATACAGAAGTACAACTCCTATCAGAGAAATCCTGTAAAGCCCATATTTTACTATCTTCCTAAGTTGCAAAAATATAACACCCCCCGGAAGCCAATCATTGCAGCATAATTCCTTAACCTCCCATTTATCCGCCTATATAGATGTCTATTGCAAAATTTTGTAAAGAACTTCCATCTTACCTAAAAGATACCACTGATATCCTCTTATTTTGGATAATCAAATTTGGAAGGATGTGTTTCTAGTTACCTGTGATATCACCTCGTTATAACACTGTATCAATCATAGGGATGGCATGAAGCAGTTGACAGAGCATTAGCCAAAGATCCAAGATCCTAATGAACAGGCTAATTTCATTTTGATGCATAAAGTCATTTTAACACAACTACTTCATGTTCGAGGGGATCTATTATCTACAAAAACAAGGTACGCCATGGGCACAAAATTTGCACCTAGCTACGCAAACCTGCTCATGGGAGCATGGAAGAGGACCATATATGTTCTATTGCGGAGCTGGGTGCAAATTTGTGCTTATGGCGTAGATATATAGATGATATCATATTCATATGGAAGGGAGATGAAAAAAGTCTTGTTCAATTCATAGAATACCTCAATGATAATGTACTGAATCTACATTTAATTGTGAATATAGTCACCAAAAGGTCAACTTTTAGATTTGGAAATTTACATTGAGGAGGGACAGATAAAAACACAAACATTTTTCAAAGCGTAGATATTAATAACTATATATCAACTACGAGCTGTCACCATCCGAACTGTTACATAATATTCCATATGGACAAATAAGGCGGATTAGGAGAAACTGCTCATACGATAAAATTTCCATCAACAGTCTGCCTTCCTTCAAAATAGGTTTAAGGAAAAAAACTATGATGACAGGATCATTAAGGATGCTCTTGTAAGAGCAGAGAATATAGACAGAAAGAAGACAATCTAATTTTCTATAATGGGATAAAAAAGGATTCAAATGCTGGGCCATATCATGAATGGGAAAACAGACTTTATGTCTTACCAAGAAGTTCCGCAACTACATATGACTCCCTGAGAATCGAAATATACTCATACCTCCAACTATACCTTATGGCAGAAGCCACCACGACTAGAAAAAACCTCTTTTAAACAAACGCCTTTGACAAGCCCTTTTTGCAGGATAAGACCCCCAAACACATCCTTAGCAGAAATATATAAATAATCAGACGACAAGGGAATTAAAAATACAGCAAAAATTAAAAGCCTGGCAACAAGAGGTTGTGGAGGAAGTGCAGACATGGAAGACCTAGTGGTGTGATACCCTAGAACTCGAAATAATAGTCTCAGAAAGCTGGAGATAGATGCAATGCAAAATCATGCATCGACATGTATTCCTTTTATGAGACAGGTGAAAAGTTAGACTAGATAACAACAACATGCCCCAAATGTAGACAAGAGAGGCTAACCTCAAACACTGCTTATGGAAATGCAAGAAAATCTCGATGTTTTGGGATAAATATACCAATTGTATCAGACTGTGGACAAAGGTGAATGGAAAAACACACCGCTACCCATGCTATTTCGCTAATGGGGACGGAACCATGCAAATTAGGATAATAGAAATAACAAAGCCCTCCTTTCCAACCCGATATGATCCTCTAACTGCCAGTGTAGTCGATCATGATGAAATGGCTGAACCGAGGCCCCAATATGGACTAATTAAATCCGCTATTATTAAGCTCATTACCATAGACAAAATAAATGAAAAACCAGAGAGAAAATACCTCGGGGACTAACTTCCGAAATAAATGGGAATTCATCATAATATCCTTCCCCAAAAAGTATGCAGACTACATTCCCCCGAGAGACCAGCAGTAGAAGAACACTCCAAAATTATACCCCCCCCCTCCCCCCACACCTCAAGAAAGAAAAGAAAACAACTATATCAGAATTCATAATCCAAAAAACAGAAACAAATAGGTCATATTAAACAAAATAGAGAAGATCCAATTATAGGTTGTCGCCTGTTGGCGATTAGTTTGATTAGCCGCTCCCATTTTTGACTGAGGGCCAAGGGCTTCCTAGAAGTCCCAGTTAAAAAAAGAAAAAGGAAAAATCAAGGATACTTTATCACGAATCCATTTGTAAGGGTCCATAGCAGAAAACGAACCGAGTTTCTGCGTCGCTCTCCATAAATGTATTTAATCCATGACTGTATAAGATATATATGTAATACATAGAACAATAACATTTGTATTTAACGCGACGGGAAAACCAATACTTGTACCTAAAGTATTCTTGTAAATGTATCCACCTGAATAAAAAAAGATATTAAAAAAAAAAGTGTTAGGTAATTTTTAAGGCCTAATGAACCAACTTGTGTCACCCAGCTCCATTTTCAGAGGTTTTAGTTGTGCAAATTACATCTGCATCTTTCTTAAGATTGTCAGCTGTTCTTTGCTCAACTTCTTTGACCTGAAGAATCTTTTGATAGTTAATTTTCTCAGGAACCTCTGAGCTCTACGAAAGGCCGAAGTTACTCGGACCCACTGTTGGAGCAACCTTTAAGCCCTTAGAGTTAATGATTTTTCGGTCTGTAAGATTTTGAGCTAAGGTTAAAGATGTTATTTCCTATCTTTTGCTCTTTTGGAGATTTTCTTTTTCTCTTCCTCTTCCCCTTTTTCTTCTGTTCTTACTCTTTCCTTTCTGATGAGGGATCCCTTTTTAACAGTGGGGCATATTTGTTCGTTTTTTGAAAGGAGGTGGACGCACCCTCCCCTAAAATCCTTCTTATTACCATTTTTAGGGCCATTTTTAGTAAACAGTTTATCTTTCTGAATTTCTCGTCTGTTTTCTGTCTATTATTGGTCACTATCTCTACCTCAGAGTCAAAGTCTATCTAATATAGTCCTTTTAGGTGTTTTCTTTACACTGATCTGTACTTTCGCCTGGTTTTTTGGAGTTTTTTGTTGTTTATTTCTCCAATTATCTCTTTCAGGACTTTTCCTATATTATATTTTATTTTTTATTTCTCTCTTATTTTTAAAAGATTACCTTTCTCCCAGATTTATCCCTCTTAGTAATATGTTTTTTACCACTGAGGTTTATTTTGGGAGTTCTGTGGAGATTTAGATTCAATAATAAAAATATCTTTTGAGCTGTCTCTCTCATCTGGATCAGATTTTCTTGGAGGTCCATTTTTATAATCCCTCATCTCTAAAATTTTTTGACCTTTTTAGTAATATTTCTTTCTTATTTTACCCAGTTTGTTCTCAGATTGGTACTTTTTCTTTCTTAAATTGATTGGTCTGATTTAAACTGCCAATCCTTATTCGATCTCATTGATCTCAACATCAATCTGCAGACATGGCTTTTCTGCTGTTCAATAATTAAAGATATTAAATCCCTTGAGCATCCTTCTAGCAGATTATACCATTTATCAATAACACCTCATCCTCAAGGTCCATGGATGGGTGTTTCTTGATTCTTAATCCTTTGGATTCTCCACTCTAGATATTGTTCTAAAAAGTGTAATCCCAAAACTTTTTAATGTCTTTTACAAAAGTGTTTCTAATTTATCAAATTCTGACTCTAAAGTGTGAGACTCCTCAAGTGCAAAATCATTATCTAATAAGTTTTAATATACTACTGAAATCCACAACCCTTGTGTGTCTTCTTGAAAAGACATTAGAGACTTATTATCAATCTCTATCTCTTCTATATCTAGTGGTGCTGCCATATTAGTGCTGGAAACTAAACACAAATACAAATAAATACTAAATGGCGCTCAAAACACTCTCTAAGTGAACAGTGCAGTAACAGTGCAATATACAGTGAAATAACACAAAATCCTCGTGCCCAAAATAATGAAAAAAGGACACTCAACCCCTTCACGGACTAGTTCCCACGTCCACACTCAAAGCAAAAACGAAATATCAGGGGAGCGTCAGTATCTGAAATAAATAAAATAAAACTACCATAGTGCATAACGTTACAATAAAACATTGAGCAGTAGAACCCATAGAATATGCTAGATTAATATATCAGCATCAATCATAAACCAGGAGGTTGGGAGAAAAAAGAAGACCCAGTAGAGAGACACACCGCAAGATTTTAAAATGCCAAAAAACACTTTATCCGACAATATAAAAAATCAAGGCTTACAGGATACCAGATGGATAAGGCGTTGGTTTTAGAGTGACTTATGCCGAGTCGCGACCTCGGAACCCCCCTCACACAACCGCCTCATTCACTGGCTCCGTCCTTGCGCTGTCCACGCCGACCGTCACTTCCGGTTTGCACGCTGGTAGCTGGCGTCACCGAGCTGCTGCTCAGACTGTAGCTGTCTCCCTCTAGATCTCACGCTGAGGGTTACGCTCTACGCGTTTCGCCGTGCAAGTCGACGCTTCGTCAGGAGTGCTTTAACCCTAAGAAGGCTAATCTCCTCTACTGTCGTCTTTTCTCCACCTTCCTGTTTATGATTTGATTGCTTGATATATAATCTAGCATATTCCTATGGAGTTCTACCTGCTCAATGTTTTATTGTAACGTTATGCACTATGGTAGTTTATTTATTTTATTTCAGATACTGACGCTCCCCTGATATTTCGTTTTTGCTTTGAGTGTGGACGTGGGAACTAGTCCGTGAAGGGTTTGAGTGTCCTTTTTTCATATTTTTGTGCACGAGTATTTTGTGTTATTTCACTGTATATTAGCACTGTTACTGCACTGTTGCACTTAGATAGAGTGTTTTGAGCGCCATTTAGTATTTTGTATTTGTATTTGTGTTTAGTTTCCAGCACTAATATGGCAGCACCACTAGATATAGAAGAGATAGAGATTGATAATAATGTCTCTAATGTCTTTTCAAGAAGACACACAAGGGTTGTGGATTTCAGTAGTATATTAAAACTTAATTTAGATAATGATTTTGCACTTGAGGAGTCTCACACTTTAGAGTCAGAATTTGATAAATTAGAAACACTTTTTGTAAAAGACATTAAAAAGTTTTGGGATTACACTTTTTTAGAACAATATCTATTGAGTGGGAGAATCCCAAGAGGATTAAGAATCAAGAAACACCCATCCATGGACCTTGAGGATGAGGTGTTTATTGATAAATGGTATAATCTGCTAGAAGGATGCTCAAGGGATTTAATATCTCTAATTATTGAACAGCAGAAAAGCCATGTTCTGCAGATTGATGTTGAGATCAATGAGATCGAATTAAGGATTGGCAGTTTAAATCAGACCAATCAATTTAAAGAAAAAGATACCAATCTGCAGAACAAACTGGATAAAATAAGAAAAGAAACTATTACTAAAAAGGTCAAAAAATTCCTTAGAGATGAGGAGGATTATAAAAATGGACCTCCAAGAAAATCTGATCCAGATGAGAGAGACAGCTCAAAAGATATTTTAATTATTGAATCTAAATCTCCACAGAACTCCCAAAATAAACCTCAGGGTAAAAAACATATTACTAAGAGGGATAAATCTAGGGAGAAAGGTAAATCTTTTAAAAATAAGAGAGAAATACAAAATAAAAATAAATATAGGAAAAGTCCTGAAAGAGACAATTGGAGAAATAAACAACAAAAAACTCCAAATAACCAGGCGAAAGTACAGATCAGTGTAAAGAAAACACCTAAAAGGACTATTAGTATAGACTTTGATTCTGAGGTAGAGATAGTGACTAATAATAGACAAGAACAGCGAGAAATTCAGAAAGATAAACTGTTTACAAAAAATGGCCCTAAAAATGGTAATAAGAAGGATTTTTTAGGGGAGGGTGCGTCCACCTCCTTTCAAAAAACGAACAAATATGCCCCACTGTTAAAAAGGGATCCCTCATCAGAAAGGAAAAGAGTAAGAACAGAAGAAAAAGGGGAAGAGGAAGAGAAAAAGAAATATCTCAAAAAGAGCAAAAGATAGGAAATAACATCTTTAACCTTAGCTCAAAAATCCTTACAGACCCTGAAAAATCATTAATCTCTAAGGGCTTAAAGTTTGCTCCAACAGTGGGTCCGAGTAACTTCGGCCTTTTCGTAGACGCTCAGAGGTTCCTGAGAAAATTAACTATTAAAAGATTCTTCAGGTCAAAAGAAGTTGAGCAAAGAACAGCTGACAATCTTAAGAAAGATGCAGATGTAATTTGCACAACTAAAACCTCTGAAATGGGACAAACTTTGGTTCATTCAGGCCTTAAATTACCCTCAACTTTTTATCCAAAGCATGTAAAGGGAAATAATCTAGAAGTTTTCTCGCAACTAGTCCAAAATGACTTTGAAAAGTTAGTCAAATCTGAAAAAAGATTTGAGAATAATCTAAGTAACATTGAAAGAAAGGCCTTAAAAACTCTACAGGAAGACACTCAGGTAGTTATAAAACAAGCCGATAAAGGAGGTGGAGTGGCCATCTTAGATAGAAAGGATTATATTGTAGAATCTCAAAGAATTTTAGGTGATAGTCAAACATACCTACCTCTGAAAAAAGATCCTACAGTAGAATTTCAGAGAGAACTAAAAATCCTGTTAGATATGGGAAAAATGAATGAAGTAATAAATACAGAAGAATACAACTTCCTATACAGAGATAATCCTGTAAAGCCCATATTTTACTATCTTCCTAAGTTGCATAAAAATATAACCAACCCCCCGGGAAGACCAATCATTGCAGGCATAGATTCCTTAACCTCCCATTTATCCGCCTATATAGATGTCTATTTGCAAAAATTTGTAAAAGAACTTCCATCTTACCTAAAAGATACCACTGATATCCTGCGTATTTTGGATAATCAAATTTGGGAAGATGGATGGTTTCTAGTTACCTGTGATATCACCTCGTTATACACATGTATCAATCATAGGGATGGACATGAAGCAGTTGACAGAGCATTAGCCAAAGATCCAAAGATGCCTAATGAACAGGCTAATTTCATTTTAGATGGCATAAAGTTCATTTTAGAACACAACTACTTCATGTTCGAGGGGATCTATTATCTACAAAAACAAGGTACTGCCATGGGCACAAAATTTGCACCTAGCTACGCAAACCTGCTCATGGGAGCATGGGAAGAGGACCATATATGGTCTATTGCGGAGCTGGGTGCAAATTTGTGCTTATGGCGTAGATATATAGATGATATCATATTCATATGGAAGGGAGATGAAAAAAGTCTTGTTCAATTCATAGAATACCTCAATGATAATGTACTGAATCTACAATTTAATTGTGAATATAGTCACCAAAAGGTCAACTTTTTAGATTTGGAAATTTACATTGAGGAGGGACAGATAAAAACACAAACATTTTTCAAAGGCGTAGATATTAATAACTATATATCAACTACGAGCTGTCACCATCCGAACTGGTTACATAATATCCCATATGGACAAATAAGGCGGATTAGGAGAAACTGCTCAGATGATAATAATTTCCATCAACAGTCTGCCTTTCTTCAAAATAGGTTTAAAGAAAAAAACTATGATGACAGGATCATTAAGGATGCTCTTGTAAGAGCAGAGAATATAGACAGAAAAGATCTATTGTATAACACAAAACAAAAAGTACCTAATAAAAATTTTGAATTTTCATTTTGTACTAATTACAATAGACAGTCTGAAAAAATATCAAAAATACTCCACAAACATTGGCATATTGTCAAGAATGATCCTGTATTAAGAGACATTGTCCCAGAGAGGCCTACAGTTATTTTTAGGAGAGCCAAATCTCTAAAAGAGAAATTGGCACCTAGTGCATTACCAAAAGTACAATCAAATGGGAATAGGTGGCTTACACAATCGAAAGGTTTCTATGGCTGCACAACATGTCTGGCATGTAAATATAGATGTGATGATAAATTTAGTTTCTCATCAAATATCACTAATGAAAGGTTTCAGATTAAACAAATGTTAACATGCAAATCAGATCATGTAGTGTACCTTATATGTTGCCCATGTGGACTACAGTACGTAGGTCAAACCTCAAGACCAGTAAAAACACGCGTGCTGGAACATGTGGGCAACATAAGGAGAGGTGTAACAACACATAATCTGTCTAACCATTTCATTCAAAAACATAATAGTGATATATCAGGTCTCAGATTCACTGTGTTAGAGCAAGTGCTACCACACTGGAGAGGGGGAAATAGAATAACTACTTTGAAAAAAAGAGAGAGTTTTTGGATCTTTACTCTGAAATCACTGGTACCTTGGGGTTTAAATGTTGATTTCGAGTTAAATGCTTTCCTTTAAAATCTATGATCCCTTGAAAAGTATAAAGTTGGCTATATTATGTGAACGTGAAAAACTGATACTCTGTACTGATAATATTTTCCTTCTTTTGTATTTGGAGATACAACAATCGCCGCATCCTCTAAGTTCAGTGGGGGTTGTGCATTCATACTATCACTTAGATAGAGTGTTTTGAGCGCCATTTAGTATTTTGTATTTACATAACATTTCGGTACCTTGTCTATATGTTAATAGATTTGCTTAACAAATAAGATGCAGTTATGCAACTCTGAAATGACATTTGTACCATATAGGGGAAATATGAGTCACCTATCAAAGACTGCAAACAGGTACACACGGGATGCAAAGTACCACGTCTGATTTATCCGAGAAAACATCCCGCTGAAAGCCAAATTACATTATAATGCCATATTGTATGATTTGACATAATTGCTTATATAGGGACCTGTTTGGACTAATTTGTATATAAAAAAGTCTCCTAACTGCAAACACCACACCAAAGCCCCCAGATGTTTCAAGGGGAAAAAATACCGATAGTTTCAATGATTCAAAACATTATTGACTGAGGCACAGAAGTTGACACCTCTAATACAATTACATCATCATAACACTGCTCCAGAACTGCTCTGGTGGAATTATCTAAGACGGAATCAAATGCAGAAGAACAAAAACTGGAAGCTAAAATAACTTGGATTATTTATACAAATAAAAAATAATTATCTAAAAAGTGCTGAACCTTATTATTAGAATGCAGTGTCAATAAAAACGGGAAACCCCTGTGCAGGGAATTAACTGTCCAAGGTGAAGGAGTCCACAATCGGGGTTGGTGCAATCTTTAAAAGAGAGGTCTTTCCCAACCTCCTGTAGTCCAAATGGATACTATAGAACCAGGGAGTAGAAGAGTAACCCAGTTTTTCTACATGCTGTTTTTCTGCCTAAATCTGGCACATTTGTTACATCAACACTATTTATTTAATTTAAAAGGTTGACACTAAACTGAGTCAATACCTCAAAATCAGCAAATACACTAATTAAAAAAAAGGGGTTGGCGTCTGAATTTTCTTTTACAAATAGTGCTGTTTTGTACTAATTATAGCATTTCCTCATTTATTTTAGGAGATTTGTATAAATAGCCCCGTCTCTTTTACATAGTTTTAGTTTAATTAGTCAGTACCATACTGTACATATCCTGATATTGTTCAATAAACTCAATGGTGACGTCCCCATACCAGCAACAACTTTTCCCCAGTTGACAATTGAGTCAAAATAGAATTTTAATTGCTCAGTTGATGCTCTACTATTTTTTAATCTAGCGACACTGAATTTTTTGTACATTACCATTTACTCCAGGTTTCAGAGAAAGAAAACAGTTATAAAAGAAGTGCCAAAAGGTACCATAATATGAAACAACTATTAATGAGCAGTACAGCACAGGCTGTTACTTTAAATCTGTAAGCCTTTTAGTAACACAGCAACCAATTTGAATGCTGGCCAGCAGTGGCTATGTTCCAGCAGTTATATTTGGCATATTTTTCTTGTGAGTTCCCTTTGTTTACAATGGAACTCACTGAGTATGACGGGCACACATGATGATTCATAAAATGTACAATTATTTTTTTTTTAATGCAGCTTTATGATAGAGTCAAAATCAATCATCCATATAAGGACAATTCTTTCATGTGTGTTATTGTCTGTCCTTCGACCCAGGATTCTTATGTCACCGTCGCTGTGGTTCAGAATAGAATCATTCCAGGTCTGACAAACAAAAGCATAATTCCTTTTATCAATTCCCAATCTCTCATAGGTACGTCTGCGCAGTGCTTCAACGGGTCAGCTCCCTTTCCATCCTTCACTGGATCACCCTCCGAGAGCCCCGATTGGACTTTACACAGGACAAGCTTTATCTCAGCTCACATGTACACCAGGTCACCTTTTCCTGGGGTCACCTCCATGTGGCACTCTGGAAATGATTAACTCACAGGAAAAACACGCACCAAGAAAACTTTCAAACATCAAAGCACAGGGATGTATCTAATGTTTAATAATCTCCCTGTGGCATTAGGCTGGGATATTCTGAGTTATCACTGACATGAAATCCTATTAAAACTCAGGGATATTCTTTGTTATAATGCAATATGTTGCACATCAGCAGGAGTAATTAAATCTGCTAATGTACACAGTATTTAATGAAAAATAAATATATTAAAAATACGACTTTTTTACAATGTGCACTCCCTTCTATCAAATATTTGTTCCCGAAATCTGCACTTAAACCCGTCCCACACCACGATATTCCACTGGCCAGACAAATGGCCCATCGGATTAACACAGCGGGAGTCCCTCTATTTTAATAGGACTCGCGCTGTGTAAATCTTATCTGACTTAAACTGTCTGTCCGGAGCCTGGCTTTTGTTTCCCCCCTGTGCAGGACATTCATGCCTGACACATACACACACACATATACACATATACATACACACACATATACATACACACACATATACACATATACATACGCACACACATACACATATACATACACACACATATACACATATACATACACACACATATACACATATACATACACACACATATATACATATATGTAACGGGTATTCCACCCCACCCAATCTCATATATAGTGTGGGTGAGCAGAACATGTGGTGTTACCGGTGTGGTGCGTATACCTGCAGGCTCACAGGAGGTCTGAGCCTCCGCTAATGAGAGCCTGGGGTGAATCCTCTGGAACGGATCTTCTTTCAGCGCCTCCACCTATGTAGGATTCTAAGGAAGTGTAGAATGACCCTACATAGGAACCCAATCAGAAACCACACACACAGTGATTATAATAACTAAGGCTTTACTATGAACATAGAGAATATCATCACATTTACATAACCTCATAACCTGTGTCCCTCTCACGAGGAGACACTACCCGTGACGTCTCGCAGGACGTTTCCCCAACACTAGGTGATCCCACCCAGTGTCCGGTGAAACCCCCACACCCAATGTCCCGTACTCCTACGGAGATAGTCAATGGGTGACTGCGCAGTCACTAAGAACCTCTAGGCCTGTTGGTGCACATGTGTTGGCATAATACCTGCCGAGCACTCCGGTGCTCGGGTCAGCAACAAGCTTCTCAAAGGATCAGTCGGGCGATGCCTCCTTCTGATCCTCCACGGCACTCCTTGTACGTGGCCCGCTCGAGCGGTCCCACTCCGGAACAGTCTCTGTGGACCCCAACGTGGGTCCAACCGCTTCACGGGAACAGCGATACTTCTCTGTGTCCCTACCTACATAAGGGGCACGTGCTGCACTATAGGCCGTCCCTATAATACAGCAACCTATGGTGGCTTGGGATACTCCTATGGACCTAAGGGGTCAGGACCTGTCCCACTCCCCTAACTACCCACATCCCTAAGCCTCATTAACTCTAACAGCCAACGTGCTGCTAAACACGGTGCCTGCCTGTCAGACCTCACAGCACTGCCCGCTGTGACTCTGACAAGGCAGCACTCTAAACTAGGGCCGCGTCCCTCTCTAGGATCTCCCTAACCAATTACCCACTAGTAACTGACTTCTAACTACTGGAGTGACAGGGTCCCTTACTCTAAGGCAGTCCCTGGCAACACTCCTATCTTAGGGTAACATCAGAGCTATCTTGGACCAAGGGGGTGCTGGCCTAATACAGGGGAGTCCCTCTCTCCTGCACCCTACCTCCTTCCCTTGTCTGTTCCTTCCTCTGACCTTGCTCTGACTGACTACGCAGCTCTCTACCCGCGAAATTTATCCTTTTCCCCAGGAGCTCCCTAAGCCCTATTGGCTCCCTGGTGTCACATGGGGCATACAGAGGCTCATGGGATATGTAGTCCCAGCTCAGAGCCTTCCCTGGTAGGCTAGGGGTTCGCGGGCTTTCCTTACCCTCCACTGCGCGTGCGCAAGCTTTCCCGGGCTTTCTCTCTTCTCCCTGAGCTGTCCCTATGCTCGCGCGAGCTATCCCTAGCTCTGGGGCTTTCCCTGCGCCTACGCGTCCACTGCGCATGCGCGAGACGGTCCTCAATGGCGGCGCCCTGCTCTGCGGCCGCCGGGACCTTAGAGACGCGATCGCGGCCTTAGCAACGGCCCGATCGCGTCCCCGGCAACCGGCCGCAGGCAGGAGAAGCCGCGCTGCTCCCTGCTCCAGCCCCCACCCTTGGAAGCAGCCGTCGGGTTTTTCAGTACCCGCGATCGAGCTGCGCCAGGGGAGGGGGGTCTCCAGGAGCCACGGGAGCTCCAGGCTATATATACATACACACACATATACACATATACATACACACATATATACACATATACATACACACACATATATACATATATATACACACACATATACACATACATACACACACATATACACATATACATACACATATACATACACACACATATACATACACACACATACACACATATACATACACATATACATACACACACATATACATACACACACATACACACATATACATACACACACACATACACACATATACACACACATATATACATACACACACATATATACATACACACACATATACACATATACATACACACACATATACACATATACATACACATACACACCTACATACACACACATACACACATATACATACACACATATACATACACACATATACATACACACATATACATACATACACTGCAAAGTGCTGAGGGGCCCCTCTGGGTAACTGATTAGTACATGAGATTTTCCCATTTTCTCTCCCTCGCTCACTGAATCCCCCCCAGTATTCTTATTTCTATGTACTATATTATATATACTATTTCTATGTACTATATTATATATACTATTTCTATGTACTATATTATATATACTATTTCTATGTACTATATTATATATACTGTTTCTATGGGTTCCCCTGCTGGGCCGGGATCAGTACTCCTAGCTCCTGATTCTGACCCAGCCATAATTCCATACCCAGAACGCAGCATGAAGAGGCTCAGTGAAGGTGGCAGTGACGGTGTGTAAGTGTCTGATCGGGTCACACAGCTGATAAAAGGACAGCCGCCCAGTCTCATAGTCCAGGTATATTCCTAATCTCTGCGAGGGAGACTCGGGATATATCTGTGTTTGTATTGTGTCATGTATCACTGCATGAATATTATCCCACATGTACAAACACCAGGACTTCTTATTATCTCCTATGAGGGACTGACGTCCTTTCCTTTTTATACTGGGATAGGAAATCCCTACCCCCCTGTTCCCTGATTCACTGATCTCCACCTCCCAGTAATGTTGTCCTGAGGAAAAACTCCTGCTGCTTAAAACCTGATTATAAGACACAAATCTCTCTGGTGTATTTGGGCGTAACTGGTTTCTTCCTGACCAGGATGCAGTTTTCAGGTCACCTGATACAGATACATTATTAGCAGCTGTATTTATATCCAGTAATATGCCTGAAGCCTCCTGCACACAGAACCCGCTCTTTGCTTTTAGATCAGTCACAATATCAGCTAATCTCTGTAAGGTCATTGAGATCAGAACCTGATACAAATCCCCTAAAGCAGGGACCTTATTATCCTCTCCCTCTCTGTCCTCATTACCTCCCTCCTCAGCATCACAGAAGTCAGCATTGTCTGATTCCCGTCCCTGTAAGACAGTTACTGGATCAGTGATGTTGCACAGCTCCTCAATGTGAAGCATCTTCCTGGACAGCTCATCCTTCTTTATTTCCAGCTGCTGGATTAGACCAGAGACTCGGAGAGAAACCTGCTCTTCCCACCTGGTGATCTCACTCAGGGCTCGCTTCTCTAGGACTTTCAGCCGTTTCCTGATGTCCCTAATCAGGGCAGTGACTCGGGCTGTTACCCCAGCTGCTTTTTCTTGCGCTTCACTCCTGCGTTCCTGCAGACTCTGGGCTCTTTTCTCAGTCTCCTCTCTCTCTGAGGTCAGTTTCCCCAGAACATGTCTCAGTTTCTCCTTCTTCTTCTCAGAGGCCTCATTCAGCGACTCCACCTGGTGTCCTCTGTGCTCCCCAAACACCCAGCAGGACACACAGATACAGGCAGCATCCTCAGTGCAGTAACACTTCAGGATCTTCTTGTGGACGGGACATTTCCTGGTCTTTAGGAAAGTGGTTGGCTCAGTTAAGACGTGTTCCTCTGACTTGCTGTGTTTCTTTAGGTGTTTATCACACAGGGAGGCGTCACACAGCAGACATGTTTTAGCAGCAGGTACAGAGGAGTCACAGTAAGTGCAGAAGATCACAGCCTCCTCCTGCTCCGGTTGAGTAGAAAGGAAACGCTCCGCTATGTTACACAGCTTCAGGTTCCTCTGCAGTGCAGGACGCTCCTGAAACTCTGCTCTGCATTCAGGACATGGGTCAGATGGCTGCCCGCTTCCGAGAGAGGGGCTATTGTGAAAAGTACATCCAATACGCCTTACAAAAGGTGGAACAGGTTGACAGGAGTGTATTGCTGACATCAGTGTCCAAAAAGCCGGAGACCAACAGACTCAACATAATCAGCACTTTCAGCACCGCCTCCAATGACATCAAGCGATGCATCCGGGGGAATTGGCGGATCTTACAAAATGATGAGAGGATAGGCACGTGCCAAGGAACCACCGTTGTTCTGCTTTCGTCGTGGCCCCAGTATTGGTGACATGGTGACAGGATCGGATCCAATAGAGAAATATGCCACCTCCAAGTCCTGGTTGGCCAAGAAACCAGGCTCATATCGGTGTCATGGCTGTACTAACTGCCAGTTCATGCAATTGGGCCCCAGCTACAATCATCCCCACAGTGGCATTCCTATCAAACTTCAACAGGCACTTAATTGTGAGTCCAAATTCGTGGTATATTACATCAGATGCCCTTGTGGACTCCTATACATTGGAGAAACTGTGAGGATGCTGAAGGAGCGGATCGCCATGCACCGCACTACGATCAGGAAAGCCCTAGTGAGTGGTGGCGATGACATGGATCTTAAATGTCTCCCCGTCGCGAGACATTTTAAAGAACATAGACACTCCTTAGCAACGCTAAGATGCATGCCTATCCTGCAGGTCCCTATCCCTACGCGTGGTGGTGACAGGGACAAGATCTTGCTACAACAGGAGGCCAGACTCATTTATGAACTGCGGACCATGGCACCAGGAGGACTGAACGAAGAGCTAAAACTGGGCTGTTTTTTGTAAATTGTTTATGCTTACCTGCGCATTGATTTTTACTTGCTTTGATGTTTGATCATGTTTGAATGTTTATTTTTATGTTTGCATGTTTATCTTGACGTGTGGACACTTTCCTTCCATAGCTTCACTTCCCTTGCACATTGTCACTCCCTTGTTTTTATTGTCATTTTATTGTCATTTTTATTTTGTTGGGTGCAGCTGGGACCCCTGGTACCTTCACCACTGCCTCTTGTGGCTTTAACTTCAGCCACAGGCTGTTTTGGCTCGTGTGTCTGCCTTGTATTGGTGCTGTGGGTATAGCGCTGCCCTCTCTATCAGTATTCACTACTGCGCCTGCGCGGACTGTGTATGTATGTGTGTGTGTGTATGTATATATATATATATATAGTGGTGGTCAGACCATAAGAAGACTACAATAGATGCAAAATCTGTTTTAACATAAACAATCCACCTCATTTTGTTCGCTCTCTTACATTTATCTTCCTCTGCTCCTCCTTCTTACAGATGCAGCCACCAGTATTAGATCACTTGCCTTGGAAGATCTGGGGCAGTCTCACAGTAAATGCCTCAACATGCCTCAGCATTTCTGTGAGATTCCTAATGGCCCATCGGATTAACACAGCGGGGGGTCCCTGCAGTCCCATTCACGCTGAATGGGACTGCAGGGACGTTCAAATGTATATAGAGAGTGGGTGCTCAACTGATAGTGGAATATCCAAACGTTGTCATCAATAATTAATCTTACTGTATGTACTGTAGGACTCATAATTATGACTCTAGTATGGAGTGGGTATAGTATGAAATGATATGTGAGTAACCAGTCAGTGATGAATATTACCTCTCCTGAACGGAACAATCAAAAATGCTGGTCTTCCCCTTGATGTAACCTCATTGGAGCAAACATAACAAATACTGGTACTCGTCAAAGTCCATAATTCACAATATTAGATATCTTGAATTAATCTTACCTACTCCTTGAGCCTTAGTGAGTCTGTAATGGCGTGTCCAGCTGCTGATGAGGAAATCCAATAGTAGAAAAAGGAGAAAGCAGCGCACTGCCCGGGTGTCAGGTGGTGTAAAAGTAAAAAAATGTGTTTATTCAACACAAAACATCACCCAAAAGAGGTGTGTTAATGCTTTGTTAATCCGATGGGCCATTAGGAATCACACAGAAATGTTGAGGCATGTTGAGGCATTTACTGTGAGAGGCCTTAGTTTTTACCCAGGCAAGTGATCGGATACTGGTGGCTGCATCTGTACCCTCACTACACATGCGGTATGGATTCTGTTGGCAGTCCTACAGTGGCGGCCGCTTTCATTCTCCTGCGGCCGCCACTGTAATGTGCGGGCAGACCCGGCCGATTTTTTTTTTTTTCGGCGCGTGCCGCGCGTTACTGGTGCACCAGTCACGCGTGCCAGGGTGCGTGCGCACGTGCCAGGAACCCGGAGAAGGGGTGGCGGGGTTGAAGGAGTGGCGGGGTAAGGGGGGATGCGTGTGTGCACCCCCGGAACCCGGAGAAGCAGAGGCGGAGCAGCAAGGGGGTCGCGAGGGGAGGGGAAGATGCGGCTGGTGCGCGGCCAAGTTTGGCGCCAGCCGAAAAAAGCCACGGGAAGACACGGGTAAGTCTTAGAATGAAGCTGGCCGCAGCAGTATATTATCTATGCTCTCTTTACTTTCCTTGAAAATGTTGTAATTGTATATAATTCAATCCTCGCTAGACAATCATGTATATATACATATACTATAAACTATACATTATGCTACAGTATATAAAGAAAGACAGAAGAGATGTAAAGTATCCGTTATAATTATTAGAAAATGTACTTAAATTGTATCGCTTTTACACAATTGCTCTGTATCGGATAGTTACTGTATGCTAACTGTTGAAGGATTTAAATAATTGGTCTTAGAACTTATTACTGTATGTCGAGCATACTCTAGATATTCAAATAAGCCCTTAGCCTGTTACATTGAGAAAAGATGCAGGTGAATATCCTTTTTGTGGAACACTAGAGTATATTTGATTTAGTAGATTCCAATCTTCCCTACCCTTGGACCAATATAGCTACAGTACGAGAACACTTAAAAATGCATGATAGGTAAGCTTTGATTAAATCAAATAGTGCAAATAATTCACACATCCCTTGCATTTATGGAGGATATTTCTTTTCTCACAGCATCTCAGCATCTGTGCTTTTTTCAACTTTAATTGAATAATAAGACTAAAATGATTCTATCTGCCCTTTTATTTTGCAAATTGCAATACAGAACAAATGTTGACAGAAACCACAGATGCAATTCCATGCACGCTTTTAAAAAGTCTTTTCTGCAAAAATATATTTGAACTGCTGGAATGGGATTGATAAAATCCAAGTTTCATTATCAGTGCAGCGTTTGTGCCCTGCCTTTAAAATACAGATGTGGCAGATGTTATGGCGCCCGTTGACTTGATGCTTTAACCCTAGCGTGCTATTTCATGCACTCTATCGCATTGTTATTGAAGGCAATGGTGGCATGTACGTTATCTCCCTAAAGCAACACGATAACATTTGTAAAAAGTCAATATTTATGGTACATAATACAGTCGGTTTTGCACAAATGTGACAAACATTTGGAAATACTGAGTTGTGGGGCTACATTGTATTGTAATGTATGTCTTTATTTATATAGCTGTGCACAGCAGTAATACACATGACAATCATATAGATAACAAATAATAGAAATAGCACATAAAGGGGAGAAGTTCAGACATAACAGTAACATTTTGGAAGAGGAGTACCTGCTCTGAAGAGCTTTCTATCTAATTGGTTGGTAGGAAGGGCGTATAGAGACAGTAGGCGTGCATTCTGGTAAGTGCATTTGCAAGGGGCCAAAGTTTATGTATACGGTGTAAAAATATCACTCAGTGCTACTCATACTGTATGCTTCCTTAAGCAGGTGTGTTTTAAGTTGGGTCTTAAAGGTTGATAGAGAGAGTGCTTGTCGGATGTTGAGAGGAATGGCATTCCAGAGGTGTGGGGCAGTAAGTGAGAAAGTTTTAAGGCGGGAGAGGGCTTTAGATACAACATGGGTAGAGAGAAGACATCCTTGAGCGGAACGCAAAAGTCGGGATGGTGTATAGCAAGAAATTAGGGCTGAGATGTAAGGAGGAGCAGAAGAGTGTACAGCTTTAAAAGAGACAAGGAGAATTGAGTGTGTGATATGGGATTTGATAGGAAGCCAGGAGAGGGATTTCAGCAGGGGAGACGCTGAGACAGATTTAAGAAAGAGTAGAGTGATTCTATCAGCAGCATTTAGGATAGATTGTAGTGAAGGCAGTGTGAGGCATGAATGCCAGACAGCAGGAGGTTGCATTAGTCGAGAAGGGAGAGAATGAGGGCCTGTGTCAGTGTTTTTGCAGTCGGGCGAATCTTTGTAATACTGCGGAGAAAAAAATTCAGGTTTTGGCTACCTTTTGAATGTGAGAGGAGTATGTGAGAGGATAATGTGAGAGGAGTCAAGTGTGACCCCTAGGCAGCATGCTTGGGCTACTGGGTGAATGATAGTACTTCCAAACAGTAATGTGGAAGGAGTTGGTAGGGCCAGGTTTGGGAGGAAGTATGAGGTGCTCTGTTTTTGCCATGTTAAGTTTAAGTCAGCGGAGGGCCATCCAGGATTATATAGTAGAGAGACATTTAGAAACGTTAGTCTGTACAGCAGGTATAATGTCAGGGGTAGAAAAGTCAATGTGTGTGTCATCAGCATAGAGGGGATATTTGAACCCAAGAGATATGATTAGGTCATCTAGAGAGAGTGTGTAAAGAGAAAAGGGTAGAGGTCCCAGGACAGAGCCCTGTGGTACCCCCACAGAGAGATCGATAGAGGAAGAGGAGGTGTTAGCAAAAGAGACACTGAAAGTACGATGGGAGAGGTAAGAGGAGATCCAGAATAAAGCTTTGTTACGAATACCAAGAGTATGGAGAATGTGAAGGAGAAGAGGGTGGTTCGCAGGATGAAACGCTGCGGAGAGATCGAGTAATATGAGCAAAGTGTAAAGACCTCTGTCTTTGGCATCATGGAGGTCATTCATTATTTTATTATTTTAGTGAGGGCTGTTTCAGTGGAATGAGCAATGTGGAAGCTAGATTGTAGAGGGTCTAGGAGAGAGTAGGTGTTGAGAAAAGGGAGCAAGCGAGAAAATTCAAGATGTTCAAGGAGTTTATTGGCAAAGGGCAGGAGGGAGACAGGTCAATAGTTTGAAAGACAGGTAGGGTCAAGTTTTCTGTTTTTGAATAATGGTATAACTGTGGCATGTTTGAAGGAAGAGAGAAAGGTACCAGAGTAGAGGGAGGAGTTAAAAATGTGTGTAAGCATAGGGATTTTAGTAAGAGCAAGAGGTTTTAGGAGATGGGAGGGAATTGGGTCAAGAGGACAGGTGGTAGAGGGAGAAGAGTAGATCAGCAATGACACATCCTCCTCTGTGACAGAGAAAAAAAAGTCAAGGAAGGCAGGAGGAAAGATAGGAAGAGGTGTAAGATGGGAGGAGGATACAGAGGGGATGTCCTGACATACTGCATGGATTCCACCTACATTATGTCAATTTACCCAGCCCACTTTGTTTATCATTAAATTAAAAATACAATCATACAGTGGCTGTAATTTGGATCCATCTGTATTAGATGGGCACAAATCCGTGGCAATATTTTCGAAGAGGGGCAAAAAAAAAAGTTTCTGCACACTATGGTGGTTGCAAGAAATGGAAAGAGTTTAATTAAACATGAAAAAAATAACAAATTGAGGCAATAAACATGCCGGCACGCAATTCTACAGAAAGGTGCCTTTGACACCAAAACATTGGCATGTGAGTATCATCAATTGTATGTAAACATGGGCCCTTTTTTGCTACTACTAAGGTTTGCTGAAACGTTCTGTTTATTCTGATTGTTTTATAATCTCCCACCGACCTGGGATAATTGTTTCGAGCACCTAGTTATTTTTGGAATTCTCTTTTATTTTACCTTTTCATTGTGCTGTTAGTCAGACCATTGGGGATGTTTTCACATGAGAGGAACTGTACCAACATAACACAGTTTTCCCTTCAGGTATCAAGTACCAAAATAGATTCACTCCTATTATTTTAATTTCTAATATGCGTTATAATTCAGATTATCACAAAGTTTCCATAGGATTCAATGGTATTGGTAATGCAGAATAGTCCAAAATATCCCACCGTAAGATGTAAGTGGGAGCAATAACCCATGCTACAACTGCATAAATCTATTCTTTCATTTTCGTAGCGACAAAAAAATACTGATATTATTGGACTAATCTGATTGATTGCTAGGTTATGGTCATTTTAAAATGCAGGTTCAGAGATGGAGGTCTTTCTGCAATGCTTGTCAGGTTCCTCGATTCTCATATCCTACTGATCTTTCTTGAAAAACAGCATAAGACAAACCTCATTCTTACTAAAGGACTTACAGGTATTCTGTGACCGCTGAAAATGCCGAGCAGGCTGTATTCTGTTTAAAAAACATCAAAACGTGTTGGGTAGTTGACCTTGTGGAGATTGTGCTCAATCACACGTGGGCAGTAGTCCAGTAATTTACAACAGTTTGGGATTATTTTTTAAAGTCTCATGACTGCAAAATTGGAATAAAACCAAGTACAAATAAATTCTACCAAATTTATCAAAGGGAAAACTCAAATTGCATTTGCTGAAATGTAATTTCTATTATAAATATGGTCCTTTTTTTTCTCTGGTTTTGCCCAAATTTGGAAGCAGAGAGACTGTAGTAAATAGACCACAACATTCTGCTTCAGAAACTTTGTGCAACAGCAACTTACAGTAATACAGACTGAAATTCTGACGAATAGGAATCAACAACCTCACACCAGACAAAAAACATAAACAGATTACACAGCCTCTGAGAAGATACACATTTGCTTTGTGTGGTACAGCATATACAACAATATACAATGAACATCCCTTATATTTATTTAGTAATAAATGTACAGAGGTTTTCAGTTAACAGTCAATGTGCATATTGCAAATCACAATTCTTATTTACATACTTATATTTGTCATTTAAACTGAGTTTATGTTGATATTATAACACTTCCATTTCTACACAGTCCCCATTTTCCATAAAAAATGCAGGAAGAAAGAACAAAAATGTACTGAGATCTGAATATGAAAACAATGACAGGATTGGAATTTCCTAATTACATCAAATTACAGTAGGTGGGCAATACTGAGATAGTGTAGCAAAGCTAGAACTTTAGTAGGTCATCAGAAAAAAGATCAATCATAAACTGTTGACCCCCTAATATCAACTCCAATTTGTTATAGTTTTTCCTTAATCTGTTTGTCATGGCTTTTGTTGATAAAGAAAACAGAAAAGAGAATAAGGGGCAGCTCTGTCTTGTGGCATTGAAAAGCTGAATATAGTGAATATTGCCAATTCCGACTGAGGGATCTGGGAGTGGCCTCATCCTCACTTTCTTCAGTATCAGACCCAGAGGTGGGAGTGAGTAAGGAGGTTGAGAAAAAAAATTGTTTTCTTTAAGGAAACTGGCAAACCACCATGACAACACAATTTTGAACAGAAAGAAGATAAGTTGGAGAAAAATGAAGAGATCAACCAATCACCTGCAGGAGGAAAGCTCTGCTCGAGCTGTAAATAACCTCATTGTAAACATCTCCTCCAAAGAACTGTCAGACTGAACAACAAGTCAACAATGGATTTGAGGTTTGTACACCTACCTAAACTGGGACTTATTTTTTAATTTAAAGTGTATTTATTTAAATGTATTAGATCATTGAAGTAAAAAAAAGAAATTCTGACATTAATATGTCCAGTTGACCAAGGAGAAGTCATTTTATCCCTATTTTTACAAAGTGTTTTGGGTACATTTGAAAATATGTTAATGAGTGTAAAAAAAATATGGGAATATAAAATACTTAAACATTAAAATATTATGAGGGTTTATAATATGCTTAAAGAGGATCACAATATTGTGAGGGGGGGGGGAGACATAGTTATTATTGATAAGGAAATGTATGTTAATGAGCTATTTGCCCAGCTATCTAAATGTACTCAATACAGCCATTTAAAAAGGACTCAATTTGCATTTAAAATAAATAAAGCGATGCATATATCTGTGATGCAGAAATAGGGGGTGTGATTGGAGATGATACAAAGCAATTTCTTATTACAGAATAGCCATTAACGCCTCTACAACATCCCCTCCCTGAGGTCCACAAGAATTGGAATAACCCCATGCAGGCCTTTTGTGCCAGGAATGGGTTCCCTTTTCTAGCCTTTAGTTAAATATATGGATTCTTATTTACAGCCAATTGTTTAAAAACTAGCACCATGTGTGAAAGATATGACAGATTATTTTACTAGAATTGAAGGAATTAAAAATCTAACCTGTTTATTTGTACAGTTGATGTGCTGAGTCCGTACACATTGATACCCCATGATGAGGGGATTCATGGTGCACATTAAGCATTGTTCAAAGAACAGTGCAGTAACTACTTTGTACTTTTTTGGGTTTAAATTACTTTTTATTATTATTTCTGTTATCGTTTATTTGTTAAGTGCCAACATAATCCACAGCTCTGTACAGTACTCAGATTTGTTTTAGATAAATAACTATTTTTGCTTTCAGGATGATACTTCAGTACTTGCAAATACAGATGTAGAGTAGCCCACCTTACAGATGTAGAGTAGCCCACCTTACAGGTGTAGAGTAGCCCACCTTACAGATGTAGAGTAGCCCACCTTACAGGTGTAGAGTAGCCCACCTTACAGGTGTAGAGTAGCCCACCTTACAGATGTAGAGTAGCCCACCTTACAGATGTAGAGTAGCCCACCTTACAGGTGTAGAGTAGCCCACCTTACAGATGTAGAGTAGCCCACCTTACAGGTGCAGAGTAGCCCACCTTACAGTTCCCATGGCCGTGACTGCGCCAATCGCAGCTTGGAAGGATTAATGCTGTGGGAGGTCTCATTAAAAAGAATGGACCCCCCAGGGTTCCGTTAAATCAACCACATCCCCCAGCGCCTCTGCTTTTCTGCATTTCATCTGGGGATGATAAGACTGGCTACATCTACAAAGGGCACGTGATGGGTGCAAATATGCTACAGTATATGGGAAAAAATGTAATGAATCTCCATTGTTTTCATATACTGTAGAAGAGGAACAAAATGTAGGTACCGCTTTGGTTCGGGAGATAGCAAAAGGAAAAAATCCATCGTGCTTTCTAAACATAAGGGTACATTTCTGTGTCTCTATTGAGGAAATTGAAATGGTATTATAAAGGGGTGTGTGGTTACACCCACACAAAGGGTTTTGAAATTCCACTGAAACATTTTTACCTCTGTGTGTGTACTGTATGCTAAAGTCAAGAGCAATGAACTCACAGCCCAGCCAACATTGCACTAAACTGCCACCCCATGGAGGGTCGTCTAAGGATAGCTATTGTGGAACCAGTGCACAATTCGGATTCCATGTTTCAAATCAGTGACTGGTTTCCTTCTGTCTGGGCCCCACATACAACAGTGAATGTGTTCAGTTTTCTGTTAAAGTGTTATTGTGCAATTGTTACTATACAACTGTGGTACGTATTATTTTCCCACCATTCTATTATTAAGAAAGTGAGGCATTTTTATACGGTCTAGTATATTGGGTTGCGGCCATTTCACCATGACCAAGTGGCCGCCAGCGCTTCATCGTGACTCACCCCGCCACTGGATGCTGCCACCGAAGCCCACTTTGCCGCTAAGGTAAGTGCCTAAGCCCCCTAACTTAAGCCCTTACACTAAAACCCCTACCCTAAGTGCTAATACCCCTTAAATGTATCCCTTACCCTAAGCCCTTACCCTAAAACACCCTACCCTATCTGCTGACACCTTAAATAACCAACTTACCCTAAGCCCTAACCGCTAAAACCCCTTAAAATACACCCCTACCCTACTGTAAGTGCAAAAACTCCTTAAATAAACCTCCTTCCCTAAGTGCTAATACCCTTTAAATTAACCCCCTTCCCTTAGCCCTTACTCTAAAACCCCTTAAAATAACTCCCTAACCTAACCTCTAAAACCCCTTACATTACCCTAAAAACGAATAAAACTTACTTTAGAAGGGGCTGACGTCGAGAATTACAGCGGCAGTTCGGTTGCAGTGGTAGGATGAGTTGTGGCGAAGCCCTGGCATCTATTGTGGCAAAACACCCGCGACTAAATGTCCCAACCAATTGCTTCTATAGTCAACTCTATTCTGTCTTCAGGCCACATCCCTAAGACCTGGAAAACTGCCAGAGTTGTCCCAATCTTCAAAAGTGGGGACAAAAACACTGTCTCAAACTACAGGCCAATCTCTCTTCTCCCAATACTATCCAAAGTCATGGAAAAATGTGTCCACTCCCAATTAAGAGACTACTATACCAAGACATATTTCCCTAGCCAATTCCAATCTGGCATTCGCCCCAAAAACACCACAGTAACTACCCTGCTAAAAGTCTGCAATGAGATCCAGTGTGGAATGGAACTGGGACAGCTCATTAGTGCAATATTCCTAGATTTTGCAACGGCTTTTGATACTGTTGATCAAGATAGCTTGCTTAAAAATCTCCAGTCCTCTGGAATAGGGAAGCATGCTTTAAACTGGTTTAATTCCTACTTATCAGGTAGATTCCAACATGTGTCCATCTCAGGCTATAACTCCAACCCCTTTGATGTCACCTGTGGTGTCCCGCAAGGCTCTGTTCTGGGGTCCCTACTTTTCTCAGTGTTCGTCAATGATCTTCCCACGCCTCAATACACATATATGCAGATGACACAATCCTGTATGCACACAGCCATAGCCTCTCCGACCTTCAACACATACTTCAATCTGACTTTTTGAGACTTGAAAATTGGATTTCCCAAAACAAACTGTTTTTTTTAACACTGACAAGACTGCAACAATGGTATTTGGGACCAAGACTACATTTTCAAATCTTCCAGTGACTGAGCTCAAGATCAGAACCAACGCTAACACCACCCTAACTCGTGTTACTAATTTTAAATACTTTAGCATATGGTTTGATTCCCATTTAACATTTGATGCCCATTGATACCCTAGAATCCAAAACCAATGCCAAACTAGGTGTACTTTATAAGAACAAATCCTCCCTATGTCTGCTGGTCAGAAAGCGTATCGCACAGCAGATGCTAATGTCAATTATCGACTACGGGGACATAGTATACAGCTCGGAACCTCAAACCCACCTTAGCAAATGTTATACCCTCTACTATTCAATATGCCGTTTTGTTCTCCAATGCAACTACAAAACATATCACTGCGAAATGCTCAAAGAACTACACTGGCGACACACTTTATTCGAGCTCGGCTAGTCCCACGAATTCGGGTATACCCGGGTGTATTGAGGTTTGTGACTGTTTTCTGCCCGAGTGCATTGAGGTATTTTCCAGGCAGGGATTGAAGCATTTTATTCCCGCTGGCTGCAATACTGCACCGTATATATATATATACTGCATTACAATTCATGAATTTATGCCATCTGGTAGACACGCGAAGCATTGCAGCCTATTAAATCCTGATCATTATCATTTAACAGATCAGCCGCCCGTCAGCCAGGCATGAACCCAGGCTGGGAAGGCAAACGCAACGGGGCTTGTCAGAGGTGAGGAGCGGCGCATTCCAGGTATCTGCCAGGTACATACTGGGTATTTGCTCGAATAAAGTGTGTCGGTGCAGTAGATTGGTCATCACTTGAGTCTAGGCGTAAAGTTCACCTTTCCTGTCTTGCTTTCAAATAGTTGCTGGACAAACTACCCGTCTATCTGAACAAGCTCCTCACCCCTACCACATGCAGCACTTATCTTCGGAGATCTGACTCCAAAAGACTGTTCATGGTCCCAAGGGTCAGAAAAGTATCCGGCCGCTCCTCCTTCTCTTACCGTGCACCCCAAAACTGGAACAATCTACCAGAGACTCACAGCCACCACCAGTCTACAGTAAGTTCTTTCAAAACTAAACTTGACCCACATTTTAATCTGGTATGTAACTGTTACATACGCCTATAATATATATTATCTTTAACTGCATGCAATGTCTTGTATATAATGTATACCCTGTTCACTTATGTACCTATGTATTTGTAACCATGTATTATTTGTCTTATTAACTCTATGCCCAGGACATACTTGAAAATGAGAGGTAACTCTCAATGTATTACTTCCTGGTAAAAAACGGAGGGTTCAGGGCTCTACAGATTTTAAAGAATTTATTATATCAAATGCACAACGTTTCAACCATCAAAAAGTGGTCTTTCTCAAGTGAAGAAACTTCCTGGTAAAACATGTTTATAAATAAATAAATAAATAAAATCCCATTTTTATATACCCATGCGTTATCCTGTTATTATACCTGCAAAGTGAGATGAGCTTATGGTGACAATAGTGTATATCAAATGCTTTGTTGGAAGATAAAATATTACAGATCTTACAGCATGTTGCATAATTTGAATACTGTATGAAACTACTTTTGACCATTTGTGTCATACAGTGGTGTTCCATGTCATTAGAAATTAGAATTCCCAAGGCAAAAAGTCTCTTGAATGATGGACAGTCTAGTGACTTTTTCAAAGTGCTCATTTATTGTACCCGAGTGGGCTAAATTCCTTTGAGAGATGTGATCGTTTTAAATGGTCTCTTCTACTAAATAAATCAAGTTTTATCTTCTAGTGGCTGTAACAACCTTTCAAGTTATTTGGTGCACTGTAGATAACCCTGCCTATTTCTTCCTTGTTATATTGGATGGGTCATTTCACTTTTCCTGCCTGTGATGTAAATGATCTCATTAACCTTTCCAATGATGTTATTTTGCTGCCGATAGCAGTGTTGTGATTACATTTGCATTGCTTCTAATAACAATAGTAATAATTATGACATTATTTTCAGTAATCTTACTCTGAATTCTTTGCATTATATCTTACATGCATTCAAAATATCAACATGAAAGCCACTGGTATTGCACATTAGCTTTACAAACATATTTTTAGGACAAATATTTTTGTTTAAAATTAGTGTAGCAGGTCCCCCTTACCCTCGCTGCTGCGGGTGCTCCCGGCGGCGTCGGAGGCAATGCGTCGCCATATTGGTTGTGTCGCGGATGTTCACACATGCGCAGTAGCGACACGGCAGCCATTTTGGTAAAGGAGAAGTGGCAGCAGAGGCTCTCCGTAGCGCAGGCACGGCCCACAGTCGCGCATGCGCAGTTAGGGCGATGCGGCAGCCATTACAATGTTGCGCAGGCTCAGCGGAGAGTAGCGGCGGTGATTACAGATTGCGCATGCAGCTCCAATAGGAAAGAGGGCCATGGAGGACTACAGCCCACAGAATGCTTAGAGGCAGACAGGCCACCTGACACCATGGAGCCAATAGGGCTTACAGCTTTCCCTGAGAGGAAAGATACATTGTTGTGTGCTGCAGTGAGTTGTCAGAAGAAGCTGGGACACAGACAGGGGAGGGTGGTAAGTGTAGAGAGCAAGTGGCTCATACACTAGGCCAGACATTCCCCCTTAGGCCCCAGCAAGGCCCCAATCACCTCAGCTTGTTGTTACTACCGGGACTCCTCTTAGACAGGGACAGGGTCCTGTAGAACCCAGACAAGTGAGGTTCCAGCCAGGAAGAGGAATATCCTGGCCAGTGATTGCAGTGGAAGTAATGAATGGTCACTACTCCTCCGCACCAACACAACACTACTACTTTTGCCTACTAATTTGGAATGGAGCACACAGAGGTCTCATTAAGTTAGCAGGTGTATACTACTATCCAGCAGAGGTGGTATCATGACGATCTATGCGGAGGTGGTATCACGACCAATACTTGTGGGCCATGCGGTCACCACACACTTGGGGTATGGGTGTGGTACAGTGGACACGGTGTGCGGACACGGTGGAGGGTTGCGCCCTGCGTTGGCACTTTGGGTAGTTGTGCCATTACTATTATAGAGTGATAAGAGTTTATAGAGTGAGAAGTGTATTATATTGTTGTAGCCAGGTCCCCTGTGCCCCGCGACCCCCCCCCCTCCTCGTTACCTCCGCTGCCGGGGGTCACTCGACAGACCCGCCGGCACTTCTGGAGCGTGGGGGCCATGCAGGGAGCGCTTCGGCGCTCTGGAGGTTCCCGTGGCTCTTGGAGCAGGGCGCCGCCATCTTAGGTTGCGCACGCATGCGCAGTAGGCTTTTCAGTGAGGTGGCCACTCGGGAGGCATTGCGCATGCGCAGTGATAGCGTGCGCACACTAGCCTACCAGGAGAGGGCTCTAAGCAGGGACTATGAGTCCCATGAGCCTTAGGGGACCCCACGTGATGCCAGGGAGCCAATAGGGCTGTAGCATCTCCCTGCAGAGGAGATTAGATACTTTTCGCGGGGTTTGGAAGCATGTTAGTCGGCGCCAGGAGAGGCTAGGAGAAGGAGGTGAGGGTGCAGGAGTCAGTAACTCACTGCACTAGGCCAGCAGCCCCTAGGCCCCAGTTAGCCCTGAGCCATCTAGTAGCTTGTTTTGCTTCAGGGACAGGCCCCAGGTTAGGGACCCTGCCTCTTACTATTAAGTGCTAGTTAGGGACACAGCGGACGCTGCGCTTCCCATCCAGAGGCTTAGGATCAAGCCTACTCCGCAGAGAGAGCGGAACTGTACCATGGGTGGACCGCCCTGACCGATCATCTCCCCAGAGGAACCGGACATCGCAAGGAAGGTCGTCGGATCCTTTGCGAAGACCCTTTAACGCCCAGGTGCCGTCGCACTGGGCAGGTAACGTTACGCACGTGCACACACGAGTACTCGCACATAGTGGTAGTGCTGACCACGGGACAAGGGGGGTTATACTGTGGACACGGTTTGGGGGTACACGATGGTGGGTGTGGGGATTACGTTATATCCTAATGCAGTGCTAACATTGAATGTGAGTGGTATAAGTTATGCGCATATATGCAGTAAAGCCTGTCCTGTTTTACAACCGTGTGATTAACACATATAGATTCTCCTCATATGCACCCTATCTGCGATGGGGGGAGGGGGAAATAGGTTACATTAGTGAATAGACAAAATTGCATGTTATGACATTAAAAAATACTCTGGGTGGTGATGCAGTTTCGTATGAGGGTATGAAATTGCAGTGTACACAACTCTTCTTTCTAACTGAACAAATAATGTTGCATTGATTTAAAAATGGCTGAGTTGAAAATATAAAAAAAGAATAGGTGTAAGTGAGAACATAACAACCAGGGTCAGTCTAGTTTTAACTGCCAACAGAAAGGTGTGCCGTCATACAATTATTATGTTGCTGCTTTCTATTATATATGCATGCGTGTGTACAGTACACACAAGGCAGCGGTACAGCACTGCAGAAGGGGGAGTTGGGGTAGTGCATGGATAGTTGCTACAATACAGGCACATTAAAGCAAGCAATATTAAATATGTACAACAAAAAAAAATATTTACTGTGAGTTTAACATTTTGATCCCTACTGGGACCTTTTTAAAGAGCATGGGGATGGGGAAATTTCACCCTAATATTCCCTATCACCTAGTGAGAAGGAAAAAAGAATACAGAATGTCCCAGATGACATTCTCTAAATAGCACATACCTGTCATAAAGCATGGAAATGCATAAGGATTACACTTCAGTAGTGTAGGTACGTTATAGATAGAAAAACTACAATAAAGAGTCACCTGTACATAAAAAAAGAATGAGAGAAACAGAAACAAATCTAATTTTTTTTAAAGATAAACCAAACCATGTCGTAAAGTAACTAGATGACAGTGAAAGTGCAGTAGGTAATAGTTTACCCAGCAGAATAAGGCATGTGAAATGTGAGGCAGGAAAATAGTAAGTCACACGCATAGAGTAAGGAGGCATTTATGAAGCGGGTCAGAGAAATGAGCAAAGGTACCGCTCACAGGCTCTCCGCATTAAGCAAGACATTGTATTGGTGCGAACATTGGAAAAGGGGGAGTAACAGAATGCCTGTCTACAGAGAAAGATCATAAGTTGACACTGGAAGTAATTCGACAAATGGAAAAGTTATAAGGCTCTCACATACAGATGTAGCAGCCGGTTCTCTACCGCTTGCGTGTGTGTTTTGCACAGCAACCTCTAGCAAGCCAATGGTTCCAGATTCCACTTGCCAGACAAATGGCCCATCGGATTAACACAGCGAGGGTCCCTGCTGTGTGAATCCTACCGGGTTCCACCTGTCAGTAAGAGACGCACAGTAAGAGATAGACTGATTCAGTCACTTTACCTGCGCCCCCTGTTACAGGCAATCGCGGGGCATTTATTTTATTTTAATAATACAGTATTGTAGCAGGGGGTCTCCGGAGCTGAGCCGCATTGATCTCAAGTCTAGGGATCCCCTTCTTCCCGAGTTATTTAAACATTGCTGCCTGGATACTGGCATCCCATAACAGGGCCTGTAACTCGGGAAACAGGGGGTCTCCGGACCTGAAATCAATTCGGTTCAGCTCCGGAGACCCCCTGCTACAATACTGCATTATTAAAATAAAATAGAAGCTTTACGAGCGCCTGTTACAGGCACGCAGGTAGAGTAACTGATTCAGTCTATCTGTTACTGAACGTCTCTTTCAGACAGGTGAAACCTGGTACAATTCAAATAGCGCGAGTCCCCTTCAAACACAGGGATTCCTGCTGTTGTAATCCAATGGTCCATTACAGCCTACTATGGACCATCCGGCAGAGTTTTGGTGAATTTGCCAGCGTTTTGTCCTTTGATGCGGTAGAGAACAGTCACAAGAAACATGTGAATTCCATGGTACAATTAATGCTGATCCATAATCGAACCGGGAGGAGTGGCTCAGTGAGTAACAACACTAACTGGCACTGAGTTTGGAGCAGGGGATCCTGGTTCAGTTCCCATGTGTTGGCTCCTTGTGACCTTCGGCAAGTCACTTTATCTCCCTGTGCAGGGATCTGTGCCTGCAAAATGTCTCTGTAAAGTGCCACGTAAAACTAGCAGCGCTATACAAGAACATGTTATTATTATTATTATTATTATTATTATTATTATTATTATTATAAACATCTGGAGTTGAAATTTAGCAAAGTGAAAAAATGGGGGTGAAAAGTTTGCACAATTCTATAATTAGGCATTGCTATTTCTCCTCCATTATCAGCATGTTGGATCATGATGTCTCCATTCTGAGATAGGGATTTTATTGGAATTCCTTGAGACAATTTGAGCTTGGATCGGTACTCGTTGCCTGTGGGTAATGCATGTTTGATGTTGTGGGAGAAAAAATTCAGCAAAAAAGTAATGGCAGAGGATTTTTAGTAATAAGATAAAAGGCTACACTTAATTATTTATTTCTAACATGGTTTACTAGGAAGTAAAACAATGGCAGTTACCTCTCGTTTCCAAGTATGTACTGGGCACAGAGATATTATAACTATACATGGTCACATTAAATGAACATTATATTTGAAGACATTGCATGAACAATTAAAGATAATCTATATTGCAGATGTAGCCCTGTTTCCCCCTCCTCTGGGAAATTCAACCTGCTGCTACATGGTTGGTGTATGTATGGTGCTGAGCAGACCTGTGTGGTCAAGAGAAACTGTGTTGCCCCGATGATATGGGGCAACAGGACAGACTTAGGGTCTGTTACTTGAGCTTTGTTTCGTGGTAAAGCGCCTCGAGCTGTGATGGGATCCTAAGATGTAGGATATCAGCTCCCACGATTCTATTCATTACCCCTCCTGCCCACGAACTGACACCAAGGCAGAGGTATGGTGAACATACAGCTTTATTATTCATCCTGCAGCAGCTCCTTCTTACAGCATAACATACTGTTTACGGTTCCATGAACTCTGGATGGTGCTCGCCCAGTATCATGGGCTCAGTCTTGGTGGTCTCTAGGCCAGCCGGCCTAGAGTTAGCATGCTTTCCCCACAATGGGGAAGACTGATAACTCCTTCCTCACTCCTTGAGGAGCAGAGCAAAAGACTCTCTAACTTTTAGCTACTCCCCTAGAAAACTCTGGAAGAGGCGGGCTCATGGACTATTTCCACCTCCAAGGGGGCTGTACACAGGCCATGAGTCCACAACCAAACTTCCATCACTTTCAAGGGAAGCAGAAGGGGGGTCACTGGCCCATAGATTAACCTGCTACTGCCTGGAACTTAACAGGATTTACATACTGTAGCAGATACTGTACACTATCTGGGGAAAGACAGGTACTATGGAACATACCATGTTACATAGACATATGTAACAGTTACAGACCAGATTAAAATGAGAGTCAGATTTACTTTTGAAAGAGCTTAGAGTAGTGGCAGCTTTGAGAGTCTCAGGTAGGTTTTTCCAGTTGTGTAATGCATGGTAAAAGAAGGAGGATCGAACAGATTCTTTGTTGAACCTTGGAACCGTGAACAAGCTTTTGGAGTCAGATCTCATGTGATAAGTGCTGCATGTGAAATGGGTGAGGAGCTTGTTCAGATACAGTAGGTGGGTAGCTTGCCCAGAAAGTATTTTAAGGCAAGACAGGAAACTTGAACTTTGCACCTATACTCAAGTTATAGCCAATCTAGGTCTTTGAGCATTTCACAGTGATGCATGTTGTAGTTAGATTGGAGGACAAAGTAGCATATTGAGTTGTAGAGGGTGTCTTGTTTGCTAAGGGGAGTTTAGGGTGCTGTAACATACTGTATAATGTGTCCCCATAGTCTATAATTGGCATGAGCATCTTCTGTGTGATGCGCTTTCTGAAGAGCTGGTTTAGGGAGGATTTAATCCTAAAAAGTACACCTAGTTTGGCATAGGTTTTGGATGTTAGGGTATTAATGTGCAACCCAAATGTTTCATGTGTCAAACCATATGCCCAGATATTTGAAACCAGTGGCAGGGGATAGAATGATATTAGAGTTGGTTGTGATCTGTAGCTCCATCATTGGTAGCTTTAGAAATGTAGCCTTGGTCCCAAATACCATTGTTACAGTCTTGTCCGTATTCAGAAACAGTCTGTATTGGGAAATCCAGTTTTCATGTTTTGAAATATCAGATTGAACTGCATGTCCAAGGTTAAAGAGGCTAGGGCTGTGTGCACATTAGATTATGCAATCTGTACATTTGTGCATTAAAGCTTCCATACAAGCTGTAGGTACTGTAGATCATTAATGAAGTATGCAGGGGCTGCAGATCGGAGCCTTTTGGGACATCACAGATGATATTTAAGTGGTTGAAGTTAGAGCCCGAGATAGACACATGTTAGGAGCTACCCGATAGGTAGGAGTGAAACCAGTTTATAGCATGTTCCCCTATTCCAGAGCAGTGGAGATTGTTTAGCAAGATAACATGGTCAACAGTATAAAAAGCCTCTGCAAAATATAGGAGTATTGCACCAGTAAGTAGTCACAATTTCATTCCACACTGGATCTCATTGCAAAATGTTAGTAGTTACTGTGGAGTGTTTTGGGTGAAAGCAAGATTGGAGTTGGCTAAAGAAATTTGTCTTGGTACAGTATAGTTATCACTTAATTGGGAGTGGATACATTTTTCATGACTTTGGATAGTATTGGGAGAAGGGAGATTGGCCTGTAATTTGAGACTGTGATTTTGGGATTATTTGACAGTGGAGAGGGAAGGCTTAGGGAAGTACCTCTGGGACCCTTTGGGACCAGGGGGAATGGGCCAGATGAAGAGGTCACCCCTCGAAACGTCGGCAGCTGAGACAGAAGCACTCTACGCTGTTCAAAGACTATTCACACAGAATCCTGCGCTTGCTCAGTGACATTCCTCATGAGCAGTGAAGGGGAAAAGTATGCACAGGCGCTCTCGTGACTTGCCACGTCTGCAGCTTTCTGTGGAGGACCCTGTCAGTGACGTCACCAGCCAGACGACAGGAGCTGTTAATCCTCTCTACTACTTTAAGCAATGAATTCAGCTTGTTCAATCCCAAGCACTCGACAGGGCACCAGGAAGAGGGTTTGCTTATACTTGTTCACTGATTGACATCTGATATCTGCATATGTTCTGTGTCTTTTACAATATTCTTGTATCTACATTCATTGTTTGATATTTGATATCTGCTTATGTGATTTGCCCTCTTGAGACTTTAGATTTATATCATTAGCTGAGTGTGGGATTATTTGACAGTGGGGAGGGAAGGCTTAGGGAAGTACCTCTGGGACCCTTTGGGACCAGGGGGAATGGGCTAGATGAAGAGGTCACCCCTCGAAACGTCGCCCCCCTAGTTTTCTTTCCTTTTTCCATTTTTGTGATTTTTTGCTTTTCTTTTGTGTTTTTTGCCCTTCTCCTTCTTTCCCCTCTACCCCCTTTAATTTTTGATTTTCTCTATGGTGATATTTATTCTTGCATTGGCGTATTGGCTATTGTTGCTACATTTTCAGTTTATTATTAGTGTCATAAAATTATTCATATTCCCTACACTGGTATTCACTTATATCTGTAGCTGTGAGGCAGAGAGTGCTGGTACTATTTTTAGGTTTGTTAGTACTTCTGAAGGGAATTAGGGTCCCTTCCTGTTCCGTGCACCCTGCAACCTTGCTGAGTCATTGTGTCAGAGTACTGTCTATCAAACCCCCCCCCCCCCCCTTTCTACCAAGATTGGAGTTGGCTGTGATTTTGTCTCTACTATTGAAGATTGGGACAAGTCTGGCAGTTTTACAGGTCTTAGGTATATGGCCTGTAGAATTGATTAGGGATGCAAATTGCATCACAAAGACTGGGACACTGAGTCATAGGATCTTCAATTGCAGTAAATCAGGTGCGCATTGGCAGCTTAGTTCTAATTTGAGGAGTACATATGCAACATCTTCTTCAGATACTGGGACATATTGAAAATTGGAACCAGTGTTTGGAGAGGGTGGGGCTATAAGGGTTCTCCCAGGTTGAGCTTCATGTTTGTAGTTCGAGTTGCACTTTGCTAACAGTGAAGTTGCACACCCCACAAAGTATTTATTTAATGCGTTTGAAATGTCAGTGGAATTCATCAGATTAATATATTATGTTTTGATATTAGATGGTTGTTGATGGATAGGAGGCTGGAATATTTTGTTGAAGACCTTCCAAAAGTGTTCTGGATTTTATGTTTTCTGGTGAACATTCAGAGTAATATTGTGCTTTTGCTAGTCTTGTTTGCCTTGTGCATGTTTTCCGCAAGCATCTGTAGTTATTGAGATTCTTGATTGTCCCAGTTACTTTGTAGCTTTTCCATAACCCGTCCCTAAAATGGTAAAGCATAATAAGGTCAGTTATAACCTATGGAAGGTGGCCCCCTCGTACTCTTATTCTGCGCAGTGGAGCATGGCTATCGCAGAGTTTTAAGAACTCTGTTTGAAAATAATCAAGCACACAACCTCAATATTAACTAACATTTGCTTAACATAGGAAGAAGAGGCTACTAGAATTGCACGATTTTAAAAAAAATGCGATTTCGGGCGTCTCGCCGGCTACTGCATGGTGTGTTTGGCAGGGAGCCAGAAATTATGTTAAATGCTTTCGATTTAACCAACTTATCACGGCTTTCTGAATAGCTACCTTGCGAGAACAGCTCAAAAGCCTCGATCAGTTGGTGTCAGGAATCGGCGTTCTCCACAGTCCCCACACAGAGCACCCCCTTCCCGCAGGGAGTCCCTGGACACAAAACAAACCTGCCTTGCCGGCCTCCACGGCTCCTCGCCCCTGCCGCCTTCACGGGATCATTACCCTCGGCGATTCCTCTGCTCAGCGCCAGGCGCGCCCACGCACACCTGCACGCACACCTGCACCATCCACTGGCTCGGTTCACGCGCGTACACGAGTTACGGAGCACGCTCAGTCTGCACACTCTTCTTCCCGTCCCCGAACCTCAGGCTCCGCCCCCGCACATTGCACAGGCATACTCAGGTTACCAACAAGACTCACCTGGCCTGTTATGCCGGCACCAATCTGCAGTGTCTCCCTGTAACTCTTCCTGTCCCGCCTCCATTCCTAATTGGACCTTCCTGCTTTATCTAGCTCCTCTCTGCTCTCAGTCTTTGCTCGACATAGTCTCTGCATGGAAGTACTTTTGGATTCTCTCAGTGTTTTCACAGGTTCTGATGCGGCTTGTACGACTACCCCCTCTGGCTCTCGATCTTGGCACTCCTTGGACAACGCTCACTCTGGTAACCCCTTGAACACGGCTTGGACAACGACCTATCTCCACTCTCCACTCCCTGACTTCGGCAAGGCATCCTTCACTCTATCTCTACAACCGGTACCGGCAAGTATTGTCTACCTTACTACACCTGGCCAGGCAACGCTTCAAACCACACTCCGGACACGCTCCCTTTGCTGCGGGTGCATGTATTACCACTTCCCCCTTCAGCTCAGGGGACGGGTCTGGTCTGCGGGCAGCACCGGCGTAACATTATGTCGAGCCCACAAGACGCAGACCAGACCGAACTTCAACAGTTTCTCTCCAATCTGCTTCAGCAAAACCAGGCCATGGCGGACCAAATTGTGGCACTTACACGCCAGGTCGAGTACTCTCAGACAGGGTACCGACCGTGACCCCGCCAGATGTAAGCCCCCACTCCGCAAGCGCAGTTAGCAGCTGAGATGTAAGGATTCCTCCCCCCAAGCCTTATGCAGGTGAACCGCAAGATTGTAGGGGTTTCCTAAACCAGTGTGAGGTGCAGTTTGAAATGGCCACCCATCTCTACAATACTGATCGCAAGAAGGTAGCCTACATTTATAACCTCCTCACTGGCAGCGCCCTGGCTTGGGCTTCCCCGGTTTGGGAGTGACGTTCTGACCTTCCCCAAGATTACCCGGCATTTAAAGCCGAGTTTCAACGAGTATTCGATTCTCCCGCTCGTCGGGAGATGGCATCTGATTCTTTCCTCCAGATCACTCAGGGACGGCGAATGGTGACACAGTATGCTGTGGAATTCCGGACTCTAGCAGCCGAGACTAACTGGGGACAAGAGGCTCTCGTCTCCGTATTCTGGCAAGGCCTGGCAGATCCCATCAAGGATGAACTCTCTCGCCAATCCAGGCCGGATCAATTGGAGGTCCTCATTGATTTGGCTGTCCGAGTGGATCAACGTATCCAGGTACGCCGCTCTGAGCGTCAGTGCACTCGCTTCCATAACTTTCAAGTTCCGTTCTCCAGTACTCCCAGCAACACTCCTGCTCCCCCAAGTGCTACCATACCTCTTCGTCCTGCACTGGAGTTGCCAGAGCCAATGCAATTGGGGGTACAACGCATCCGCACACTGATACGGCAGTTCCGCCACGCCGGGGGATTGTGTTTCTACTGCGGATCCATGGAACATCTGGTTCGGGAGTGTCCACTGCGTCCGGGAAACGGGAACACCCAGTGAGTACAGAGGGGCTCTCTCTGGGTGTAATGTCTCCACATCCCCTTTCTAAAGGTGAACTCCCTAAGAAACTTACATTTCCAGTCTCCCTTTCAGGCGATAAGTTCAAGACTTCTACCGCCGCTTTCATTGACTCAGGAGCTGGAGGAAACTTCGTGGATCTTGAATTCGCCAGGTTAAACCGCATACTGTACCACTCGTGAGAAAGAAGGTTCCCATCGCACTCGTCGGTATTGATGGACGTCCTCTTACCCCGGCCCACATCTCCTTAGAGACGGCTCCCTTGCTTCTGTCCTCACATCTGCACAAGGAGATCTTAGTTCTCGAAGCCATTCACGCTCCTGGGATACCCATCACCCTTGGTCTTCCTTGGCTACAGCTTAACAATCCTCTCATTGACTTGACTTCCTCTGCTCCCATTTCCTGGAGGCAGAGGTCAGGCGAGACTCATCAACTGCTGGCCAATACCTCTGTTCCCGAAGTTATTCTACCTTCCGTTTACCATCAATTCCGGGATGTTTTCAATAAGGTACAGTCAGACCTCTTGCCGCCACACAGGACTTACGATTGTCCGATCGATCTAGTGCCAGGTTACTCCCTACCCAAGTCCAAGACCTATCCCTTGTCGTTACCAGAATCTCACGCTATCGATGAATATATCCAGGAGAATCTCAAGAAAGGCTTTATTCGTCCCTCCAATTCCCCAGCAGGGGCTGGGTTTTTCTTTGTCAAGAAAAAGGACGGGTCGTTGAGGCCTTGCATCGACTACAGGGGTTTAAACCACATAACTATTAAAAATCGTTACCCCCTTCCCCTTATTACCGAACTGTTCGATAAATTACAGGGGGCCAAGATTTTTTCCAAGTTGGATCTACGTGGTGCCTATAACTTGGTGCGCATCAGGAAGGGGGATGAATGGAAGACGGCCTTCAACACGCATAGTGGACACTACGAATATCTGGTAATGCCTTTCGGCTTATGTAATGCTTCCGCTGTCTTCCAGGATTTCATCAACGACGTCTTTCGTAAGGTACTCAATATTTTTGTTATTGTATACTTGGATGATATCCTGATTTTTTCCAAAGATCTCCAGGACCATATACGCCACACCTCCTACGTCCTTTCCCGTCTCCGTGAACACCATTTGTACGCCAAACTGGAGAAGTGCACCTTTCATTGACCTCTACTCCATTCCTGGGGTACATCATTTCCGATTAGGGCTTTATGATGGACTCCGGTAAACTTCAAGCAGTCACTGAATGGCCAAGACCCAACTCTCTCAAGGCCATACAATGTTTTTTAGGGTTCGCTAATTATTATCGTAAGTTTATACAGAGTTTTTCCACCATTGTGGCACCCCTTACTGCGCTCACCAAAAAAGGAGATGATCCTTCTGCTTGGTCATCCAAGGCCATCTCTGCCTTCGAGACACTCAAGGAAGCCTTTTTATCCGCACCTATTCTCTGTCATCCAAACATTGAACTTCCCTTCGTCCTGGAGGTCGACGCTTCTGATTGCGGCGCTGGTGCCGTTCTTTCTCAGAGACCCACGCCCCAAGATAAGTTACATCCCTGTGCATATTTTTCCAAGAAATTATCGTCTGACGAGAGGAACTATGACGTGGGTAACAGGGAACGTCTGGCCATGAAGATGGCTCTTCAAGAGTGGAGACACCTGCTGGAGGGGTCGACAGAGCAGTTTACTATTCTCACGGACCACAAGAACCTTCTTTACATAGAGAACGCTTGACGCCTTGGTCCACGACAGGCTCGTTGGGCTCTTTTTTATTCTCGATTCGATTTTCACCTTTCCTATATCCCCGGGACCAAGAACGTAAAGGCAGACGCACTCTCCCATATACATTCTTCTGAAGAGAGGCCAGAGGAATCTATGGAGACTATCCTTCCGCATGAGAGGATTCTCGCCACGTCTTCTTTCAAGAATCTTGACAAGATTTTGCACTCCCA
>CM071568.1:4624179-4716876 GCA_036426205.1 Ascaphus truei | reverse complement strand
GAACTTCCCTTCGTCCTGGAGGTCGACGCTTCTGATTGCGGCGCTGGTGCCGTTCTTTCTCAGAGACCCACGCCCCAAGATAAGTTACATCCCTGTGCATATTTTTCCAAGAAATTATCGTCTGACGAGAGGAACTATGACGTGGGTAACAGGGAACGTCTGGCCATGAAGATGGCTCTTCAAGAGTGGAGACACCTGCTGGAGGGGTCGACAGAGCAGTTTACTATTCTCACGGACCACAAGAACCTTCTTTACATAGAGAACGCTTGACGCCTTGGTCCACGACAGGCTCGTTGGGCTCTTTTTTATTCTCGATTCGATTTTCACCTTTCCTATATCCCCGGGACCAAGAACGTAAAGGCAGACGCACTCTCCCATATACATTCTTCTGAAGAGAGGCCAGAGGAATCTATGGAGACTATCCTTCCGCATGAGAGGATTCTCGCCACGTCTTCTTTCAAGAATCTTGACAAGATTTTGCACTCCCAGAGACGCATTCCCAAGGACTTGGTCGTTCCCGACAACAAACTCTTTGTACCTTCAAAATTTGATCCAGAGGTCCTGTCTTGGGGTCACTCCTCTAAATCTGCAGGTCATCCAGATTTTAAGAAGACTACTGATCTCATTCATTGGAATTTCTGGTGGCAAAGGATGTCTCAAGATATTCTGGAGTTTACCCGCTCCTGCCCCACGTGCGCTCAAAGCAAGACTCTCTGTCAAAAGCCTCAGGGTTTTCTGTTACCCCTTCCAGTTCCCGACCGCCCCTGGTTCCACATTTCTATGGACTTCATCGTGGAGTTGCCCAGGTCCAGAGGAATGAACACTATCTTGGTGGTTGTGGACAGGTTCTCGAAGATGTCCCATTTCATTCCACTTAAAGGTTTGCCCACCTCCCCCGCCCTTGCTGATATCTTTACGGAGCAGATTTTCCGGATTCATGGGATCCCTTCGTCCATTGTTTCTGACAGAGGTTCTCAGTTCGAATCCAAATTTTGGAGAGCTTTCACGAAGAGATTGGGCATCTCTTCTTCTTTCTCTTCCGCCTATCATCCTCAGTCCAAAGGACAAACGGAGAGAATCAATCAATCCCTGGAGAAGTACCTGAGATGTTTCATACCTGATTTCCAGGATGATTGGGCTCAACTCCTCTCTTGGGCAGAGTATGCCGTCAATTCTGCCAAAAACGAGTCCACCCGGGAGTCGCCCTTCTTTATAAATTATGGGTTCCATCCTCCCTGTCTTCCCATCCCCAACATCCCTTCTGGAGTACCAGCCGTAGATGAATGCATTTCTTCCCTCCAAACCGCATGGTCCAGGATTCAGTCTACCCTTCTCAACTCCTCCCGCAGATCGAAACTACAGGCCGATCGTCGTCATCGTTCGGCGCCCAGTTACAAACCAGGAGATTTGGTATGGCTCTCCTCTAAGAATATCCACCTCAAGGTACCATATCCTAAACTGGCACCTAAGTTCCTGGGTCCCTTCCCTATTAGTGAACAAATCAATCCCGTGGCATTCCGGCTCCAACTACCACCCAGTATGAAGATTCCCAATGTCTTTCATGTGTCCCTCTTAAAACCATTTATCTCCAGTCACTTCTTTCCGGATCAGACTCGTAAACCGGATCCCATTACTGTACAAAATAACGAGGAATATGAAGTTCACTCTCTTTTGGATTCTCGCCTATCCAGGGGTCAGCTCCAGTTCTTGGTACAGTGGAAGGGCTTTGGCCCTGAAGAGAGATCCTGGGTACCTTCAAAGGACATTCATGCCCCGGCCCTTCTTAAGTCCTTCAGGAAAAAGTTTCCAGAGTAACCGTTCTTGGATCATCCTGAGGCCGTTCCTGAAGAGGGGGGTACTGTCAGGAATCGGCGTTCTCCACGGTCCCCACACAGAGCACCCCCTTCCCGCAGGGAGTCCCTGGACACAAAACAAACCTGCCTTACCGGCCTCCACGGCTCCTCGCCCCTGCCGCCTTCGCGGGATCACTACCTTCTGCGATTCCTCTGCTCAGCGCCGGGCGTGCCCACGCCCTCGTGCACACACACCTGCACGCACACCTGCACCATCCACTGGCTCGGTTCACGCACGTACACGAGTTACGGAGCACACTCAGTCTGCACACTCTTCTTCCCGTCCCCCGGACCTCAGGCTCCGCCTCTGCACACTGCACAGGCATACTCAGGTTACCAACAAGACTCACCTGGCCTGTTATGCCTGCACCAATCTGCACTGTCTCCCTGTAGCTCTTCCTGTCCCGCCTCCGTTCCTAATTGGACCTTCCTGCTTCATCTAGCTCCTCTCTGCTCTCAGTCTTTGCTCGACATAGTCTCTGCATGGAAGTACTTCTGGATTCTCTCAGTGTTTTCACAGGTTCTGACGCGGCTTGTACGACTACACCCTCTGGCTCTCGATCTCGGCACTCCTTGGACAATGCTCACTCTGGTAACCCCTTGAACACGGCTTGGACAACGACCTATCTCCAATCTCCACTCCCTGACTTCGGCGAGGCATCCTTCACTCTATCTCTACAACCGGTACTGGCAAGTATTGTCTACCTTACTACACCTGGCCTGGCAACGCTTCATACCACACTCCGGACACGCTCCCTTTGCTGCAGGTGCGTGTATTACCACTTCCCCCTTCAGCTCAGGGGACACGTCTGGTTTGTGGGCAGCACCGGCATAACAGTTGGTAATCAAGGTTTCTAGCATAGGACCCTATATGTTCTCCAAAATTGTTTTGATACATACACACCTTCTTTTCTTGTACTGCAAAAGAAATGTTTAAACTAAACATTTTTGTCTTTCTTCCACTACCAGGGGGGGTACAAACAGGGTAGAGAAGTTTGGGGGTGGGGAGGCATGGCAATTACAGAGATCCCATACTCTTCTCCAAAGCATTTAAATGAAATGCCGGGAGCGTGCTAGGCCTCTGTAACTCAATAACCTGGTCTCCGACGTAACGTCACATGATCCCGCAATATCAAATGACATGGTAATTCTGCATCAAATGACTCTGTGGGGTAACGTGACGTTATGTTACATGACCCTGCAGCGTCATTTGATGCCGGATAATAGGTAGTCAACAGACAGGAGGGCACAGGGCCAAAAGTTTGCATACCCCTGTTCCACTACATTTCAGTGTGCTACCATTTTTATATTTTGTATTATTCATCAAAAATTAGGTTTATGAAAAAAACATATTTTTTATTTTGAGTTGTCATATTATTCTAGAAAAATATAGGAAAACCTACAGAAAAAAACTCCAGAACACACACATTCAATCCATCAGGACAGATTGGTTGAATCACTGCAGGGCACCCTAAATTCTTTCTTATTAGAAACATGAACAAACATTGTTACTAATTAATTTACTCCATTTTTTCCTTACTGTCAAAAAGTCCTTTACAGTGTTTAGTTTTTAGTACTTTTATTCATTACTCTTCATTGTGGTACCATAAATGCAACAAAGTGTGTCTATCCGCAAACCACTCATTACATATTCTTTTTATTTTTCAGCAGCACTATCTATGGTTACATTTCCAGCTGCTCAAAAACACCAGTAGTACAATTGAAAAAATTACAGGTCTATAATGTCGCAGTATGTAGTAAGCCACATTAAATTAGTTGTTGTCATAGTTTCTAACAACTCTGCAAAATCTGCAACTAGAATCCTTCAAACCAACAAAGAAATGTAAAGCAGAAAAAAAAAAAAAAACATAATTAAAAGGATACAAAAATACAAGGGCACAGAGACATTTTTGGAGTCTCTGAATGGCCTTTACAAGGAGGCAGCTGGAACAAGAAGTTCCAAAAAGCCGTCATACGGAGAAACTATTGTCAATGTAACTGCTTGGCTGTGAGGTGAATGTATTTAGCATCATGTTTGGCTGTAATGTGTAATGATGACTAACAAATAATTGCTTCTCTGAAATTCCTCATGTACGGTAGCAGAACAAATCGCACTGCATGCCTCTGAGCATGAAGGCATACAGTACTTGCATGAAAATTGAAATGAACGTGTGAGCTGTAATCTCAAAGTGCCTAAGTAATTTATGACACGGTTATGTGGGCTTTGAGAATTACTGCCAGTATATTTTGTTGTCTTGCCTTAGTTGACATATCTACACATCCTTTACATGCTACTTACAGTAGTTCTTTTTATTCTAAAACACCTCCGCTGAATACCAACATGTCTATGCATGGTGATGTCACACTGTGGTGACATTACTAACACTTGCATGATACAACTGAAGGATGGTATTTCAATGCTGTAAAAGGTGAAGTGACAGAACTAATGTCTGATTAATTGCATAATTATGTTGGACATTTCTTTATCAGTAACAGAGATCAAAAAATACAGATTTATACTGGTTGTTCTGGATTGGTGGCATATTTATTGCAATATATTCTGCAAAATGTTATGCAGCACATAGAAGGCCTGTGCTATTATTGGTTGGTATAATATAATTTAAAAAAATGTTTTGTAAATTATTATTTTGCCTTATTTTTAATACATTCTGTCTACTTTTATTATGTCTATCTGTGCAGACCAGCACATGTCACAAAGGTTTATGCTCAGCCAACTTTCAGGTAGAAGGGCTGAGCCTAAATAATAGGATAAGCCAATCAGGCGCAAAGCTGCATAGCAGGCAGAAATCAGGCAGGAGCCAATCAGGCGACTGGGGCATGACGGGGCGGAGCCTGTGTCTCATTCTCACAAGGTCCTACCGCAGCATTTCGATGGGGTTTAGGTCCAGACTTTGAAAATGCAGAATTTCTTCTTCTGCAGCTATTCTTTTGTAGATCTACTTGTATGTTTAGTAGAGATGGGCTAATTATTGTGGCAGATTTGGATCCGCAGCGGATTGTCCGGTTCCTTTGGTCCGTGGATCAATCTCAAAAGGGAGATTCGCGTTGTCGGATTTTTAATTATAATTTGCCAATAAACTCCACGGATTCTGCAATCCATTTTTTAATTTCGAGAATCCAATCAGTGAATTCAGCAATCCATTAATGGAGTTTTAAGAATCCACCGAGTTGCTGAATACGTGGATTGAATTCTACTGTATAAATCCGTCAATGGATTGTATCGAATGGCAGATTGTGATGAATCCGTGCGAATTAAAGCCGAACAAATCCGTTTGCAGATTTTACACCATGAAACATATTTTGGAGGGCTAAGGCGAGAAGTTCCAGGAAATGGATTTGGGTATCTCTAATGTTTAGGATAATTGTCTTACTGCATGACCTACTTTCGCTTCAGCTTCAGCTCACTGACGGATGGCCTGACATTCTCCGCTAGAATCTTCTGATACAATGCTGAATTCATGGTTATATCAATGATGGCAAGTTGTAGAGGTCCTGAGGCAGCAAAGCAGTCCCAAACTATCACACTCCCACTACCATGCTTGACGGTTGGGATGTGGTTCTTCTGCTCGAACACAGTTTAGACCAAAAAGTTATACAGTACCTTTGACTTGTCTGTCCAGAGAACATTGTTCCAGAAGTCTTGTGGATAATCTGATCTCTGGCGAATTTACGGTGAAAGCAATTTTCATTTTAGAGAGCTATCCTTCCATGAAATCCATTGTTGTTCAATGTTTTTCTGATAGTAGAGTCATAAACACTTACATTGGCCAAGGTGAGAGTGGCCTGCAGATCCTTGTGTAGCCCTTTTTCTGAACCCCTGCACAAAGGAACTACTAATGCTGTGTTTTACCTGTGGCTCCAGGAGTCTAAGCCTCCGCTGTTGGGGAGCCTGGGGTCTTACCCTCTCTTATCATGGTGCAGCGCCTCCACTTACCCAGGATCCCCATTGTAGAGGATCTACCCTGAGTAAGAAAACATAACAACTGTATTGTGCAACAAGCAACCTTTTACTATTGATACTAACTAATCAGATAATGCAGAGTACACATAACATGCATAAGACCCTTACACTCTATAATCATAACATAGCACACTGTGGCTCGGCCACACCTTAATAGGGTTAAGGTCCTGTACACAGGTGGCTCTGCCACTCTCCCAAGGAGTGTGTCCTGCAACTAGTATTTGTATTGAAGAGTTTACTGGCACACTAGTGCCCCCAATTAGTTAGTGGGAGGCGGGATCAGCGCCTGGTGACCGGTGTAGGTGCACTTGATGACTAACAATACCTCCCGGTCACTGCGGTGACCACACCACTTCACAAAGGGTCCGTAGTGTCGCTCCAGCCTTGCGCCGACACTCTGCTCTGCTGTGTGGGCTGCTCTCCAGACCAAGATGGCGTCCGCAACTCTTGCAGCTGAACCAGCACTAATGGGATGCTTCCCTAAGAGCTACGGCCGTCCCAACAAACGCGGCACCCTACGATGACAGGGGTTATGCTCCTGGGGGCTGGGGAATGTATCTGTCCTAAGCGGAAGGGTCACTGACCCTCCGCTCGCACACACACGAGGTTCCGCCGCCTTCCTCCTTCTCTCTCTCACTCGTGTGTCCTCCCACACGCTTCCTGTCTCTCCAAAATCCAATCACCCTATTGGTTCCCAGCCTCAGCTGACTTCACCACAGTTCACAGTTCAAAGTTCAACCCCAAGGTCCCGTCGGATTGGTTGCCGTTCGCGCGCTTTCCTCGCGCATGCGCAACCTTGCTATTCACACAGTAATCTTACTTGCAAAAGAACAGTATGGCGCTTCCTGCATTAGTAACCGCGCGGAACCCACATATATATGTACACAGTCCTAACACATCCTTACATTCTCCCCTCTCCAGAATCCAACGTCCCCGCTGGACTACCTACATACATATATATGAACTTATTTACACAGCCCTTCTCTCCTAAATTAGGTTACACATTTCATTGAGCAGCACCACCATAGATTGCATTCTATGCCGAGCCCACTGCTGAGCCTCATAATGGGGTGCCCCAAATTGATCGTACGCCATTCTCATGGGAGGCTGACTGGTTCTTTGACTCCGCCGAGGCTGGTCCTCCTCAGTTTCCTCCGCAGAGTATTCAGTCTCAACTGGTGTCTCCATCTCTACCCTTGAGGGGTTCCCAGCATTTGCAAAGTCTCTCTGGGGTGTGAAACATGGGCTTTGTGGGTCTAATGACCGACTCGTTGGAGTCAGATTGTCAGTTTTCGGGCCAAGGGGCTCTTTACCCGTAGCTCCTTGGGAGATGCCCCCGCGGCCGGAAGGCCCCTTTGAGAGGTTCCTTCCATCGGATCCTCAGAGGTGGCCAGTGTTACAGTCTCTAGGCCAGCCTCTGGGTTCTCAACTTCTCCATCTAGTGATGTAGAGGGTGCTTCCAACTCATCGTTCCCTACTTGAGGTATGGGAAGCAGGTGATTCCTATGCCACACTTTTACGCGGCCTTCTGAGTCCTTGATCCGATACACTGGAAGGCCAGGCATCTGTGACTCCACCTCGTACACACCTTCTCGCCAACGGTCAGCCAATTTATGTTTCCCGGGGACACCTAAGTTGCGTAGGAGAACCGCATCCCCGGGGTGAATTTCCTTGTGACGCACTTTGTGATCGTAGCGTCTTTTGTTTCCCGCATTCAATTGCGCTGTCGTTCTTTCAGCCAATTTATAGGCCTGCTGTAGACTATCCCGTAGTCGCTGTACGTACCGGAAGTGCGTTCTGTTGGATACCCCATCGGTAGATATCCGCAGTCGCACATCCACCGGTAATCGGGCTTCTCTTCCGAACATCAGAAAGTACGGTGTGTACCCTGTGGACTCATGCCGTGTACAATTATAAGCATGTACCAATGTCTCCACATGCTTACTCCATTTCGTTTTCTGTGAGCCTGTCAGGGTCCCTAACATATCCAGCAAAGTGCGGTTGAACCGTTCGGGCAGAGCATCCCCTTCAGGGTGGTACGTGGTGGTACGTGACTTAGCAATGTTCAGTAGTGTTAGCAATTCCTTTATTAGCGTACTCTCAAAGTCCCTGCCCTGATCAGAGTGGAGGCGATTTGGTAATCCATAATGAATGAAATACTTTTCCCACAGGATTCGGGCTACCGTTACGGCCTTCTGATCTTTCGTAGGGAACGCTTGGGCGTACCTGGTGTAGTGGTCAGTAATCACTAGTACATTGCTAATGCCCCGACTGTCGGGCTCAATACAGAGAAAATCCATACACACCAGATCCATGGGGCCCGAACTTTTCAAGTGCGCCATTGGAGCCGCCCTGGTGGGCAGTGTTTTCCTTTGCAAGCAGCGGTTACACCTTCGACAATGCTGTTCCACGGACTCTCTCATCCTAGGCCAGTAGAACCTATCCTGTAGTAGCCCGAATGTCTTATCAATGCCCAGATGGCCATGGTCATCGTGAAGGGCCCGAAGGACCATAGTCCTCAAGCGCTCCGGCAGGAACAGCTGACGCCGATCGGGATGGTTGTGATATGGGATCACCCGATATAATAAACAATTGTCCATTTCGAACTTTCCAAACTCATTCAGCAGGAGTTTCACCAAGTTTTTGGGGGCTTGCTTCAGTATAGAGGGATTGTCTTGTTGTACCGCTTGACGGGCCAACTCCACTACGGGGTCTTGAGTTTGGTAATGCACTAAATCCCTCCACGAAATGATGTTATCTTCCGTAATATTCATCCCTTCTCGACCCTGATAAGCCCGGGGAATGGCTCGCGAGTGACATCCCAGAGAATCAGCAACCCGCAGTTCCGAGAATGCCACCTGATTATTGACTACTGCAGCTACAGAACAGAGGGCACGTATTCCTGGACCCGGAATTTCTTCCCATACTTCTTCATCAGGGGTGGATTGTAGGCCCGGTCGACGAGACAGGGCGTCGGCCCCTATGTTGGTGAGTCCTGGTTTGTACTTAAGATTGAAACTGTAGTTGGCCAGGGCAGCTAACCAACGGTGTCCCGTGGCGTCCAATTTGGCAGACGTATTTATATAGGTCATGGGGTTATTGTCTGTGCGTACTTCGAACTGTACCCCATACAGATAGTCGTGCAGCTTGTCCACCACTGCCAATTTTAGGGCCAAGAATTTCAGTTTATGGACCGGATAGTTCTGCTCACTAGGTGTCAAGCTTCGACTCGCGTACGCCACTGGGCAGAGCCCCGTCTCATACTTCTGATGTAGGACAGCTCCCAGCCCACTAAGGCTGGCGTCTACATGTAGGACGTATTCACATTCCGGATCTGCATAAGCCAGGACCGGGGCTTGGGTAAGGCTGCTCTTTAAGTTCAGGAATGCCTGTTCACACTCCGGGGTCCATTTCTCCCCAAAGGGCGTTTGCGCCGTGACCCCTTTTTGTTCGGTCTCTCCCGGATAGACTTTTAGAAGATTGTTCAACAGCTTGGCTTTGCTGGAATAGCCCTCCACGAACCGCCGGTAATAGCCACAAAATCCCAAGAATGACCGCAACTCTTGGACATTATGGGGCCTAGGCCAATTCACCACAGCCTCTATCTTCCCTGGATCGGTGGACACCCCTTCAGCCGACACGATGTGGCCCACATACGTCATGGAAGACCGACAGAACTTACATTTGTCCAGAGACAGTTTGAGGCCCTCCTCCTGAAGTCTATCCAGCACCTTCATCAGCCTCTCGGAGTGTTCCTCTAGAGTTCGCCCGAACACTATAATGTCGTCCAGGTACACTAAGCATTCTTGCGGGTTCAGGTCTCCGAGAGTCTTTTCCATCAATCTCTGGAATGTGGCCGGGGCCCCGCAGATCCCTTGCGGCATGCGGGTAAACTGATAAAATCCTAATGGGCAGATGAAGGACGTCTTTTCTTGGTCTTCCTGACCCATGAGTACTTGGTAGTACCCTGACCTGAGATCAAGTACACTGAACCATTTACTTCCCGTCAGAGCGTTCAAGAGATCCTCGATTCGGGGCAGCGTGTACTGATCGGGGATGGTGCGGGTATTCAGGGTTCGGTAGTCCACACAGAGACGGACCGTCCCGTTCTTTTTGCGGACTACCACGATGGGCGATGCGTAAGGGCTTCGGGATCCCTGCACGATCCCAGCCTTCTCCATTTCAGTAGTTCTGCTCACTAGGTGTCAAGCTTCGGCTCGCGTACGCCACTGGGCGGAGCCCCGTCTCATACTTCTGATGCAGGACAGCTCCCAGCCCACTAAGACTGGCGTCTACATGTAGGACATATTCACGTTCCGGATCTGCATAGGCCAAGACCGGGCTTGGGTGAGGCTGGTCTTTAAGTTCAGGAATGCCTGTTCACATTCCGGGGTCCATTTTTCCCCAAAGGGTGTTTGCGCCGTGACCCCTTTTTGTTCGGTCTCTCCCGGATAGACTTTTAGAAGATTGTTCAACAGCTTGGCTTTGCTGGAATAGCCCTCCACGAACCGCCGGTAATAGCCACAAAATCCCAAGAATGACTGCAACTCTTGGACATTATGGGGCCTAGGCCAATTCACCACAGCCTCTATCTTCCCTGGATCGGTGGACACCCCTTCAGCCGACACGATGTGGCCCACATACGTCAAGGAAGACCGACAGAACTTGCATTTGTCCAGAGACAGTTTGAGGCCCTCCTCCTGAAGTCTATTCAGCACCTTCATCAGCCTCTCGGAGTGTTCCTCTAGAGTTCGCCCGAACACTATAATGTCATCCAGGTACACTAAGCATTCTTGCGGGTTCAGGTCTCCGAGAGTCTTTTCCATCAATCTCTGGAATGTGGCCGGGGCCCCGCAGATCCCTTGCGGCATGCGGGTAAATTGATAAAATCCTAATGGGCAGATGAAGGCCGTTTTTTCTTGGTCTTCCTGGCCCATGGGTACTTGGTAGTACCCTGACCTGAGATCGAGCACACTGAACCATTTACTTCCCGTCAGAGCGTTCAAGAGATCCTCGATTCGGGGCAGTGTGTACTGATCGGGGATGGTGCGGGTATTCAGGGCTCTGTAGTCCACACAGACGGACCGTCCCGTTCTTTTTGCGGATGGGTGATGCGTAAGGGCTTCGGGATCCCTGCACGATCCCAGCCTTCTCCATTTCAGCGAGTAATCTCCTCACCTCGTCTACGTCCCGCGGGGCGAGCCGCCGGGAACGTTCCCGGAAGGGGATAGCGTCGTTCATTCGGATGGTGTGACGGGCACTGCGGCTGCACCCCACATCCATATCACTGGTGGAGAATACACATCGTCGTTTCTGTAGCTCGACCCGCAGTCTCTCCCTCCATTCTTCCGGGAGTGGAGAATCTCCAAAGTCGAATTCTAGCAGGGGTTCGAGGTTAAGACCATGGTTACTGGGACGCCCTGTCAAGCCCTTTTCTTCGGGGGTCACTGGATATATCCTGCCCAGCGGCTGGCGCCGATCAATACTCATGGGATATGGAGAGATATTCCGCACGTATACCCAGGTGTGCTCCGGGATCTTCCCGGGCCATGTCTTGACGGAGGCCAACACCTCGTAGCCCAGCCGTTGTTCGTCTTGGGCCACACTTTCTAAGGAAAAGAGCTGATCCTCCGGTCGTCGGTCCGGGTAATGACAGGCGGCGACCATCATTCTTCCTTCCCCCGGGGGGATTTGAGTCAGCCCCCACTCTTGACTATAGAGCACCCCATGCTCTTCTTCAGTTGAGATTTTACCACAGACCTCTTGGAGGACGGGGCAGGCCGCCAGGGCTAGCAGCGGAGCCTCGCCCGCTTCTTGCAAATACATGCGGAACACCGCGCGCACAATGTCAGCGTTAGTCCCTAGGATGATTGGGGCGCTGGGGTGATCCTGAGGCTCGGGGCACACTAAGGCCTCCACTTCCATGGGGTGATGTTTACCAGTGTTCAGTTGGGGAATATCTAACTGCACCTTTACTATTCCCTCGACGGGGTAATCCTCGTGACTCAATCCCCTGAGTCGCAAGGCGTCCGCAGGGAGCAACGGTAGTCGATGTAGGTGTTGGTCGTAGAAGGGCCTATACACGATGGTCACCTGAGATCCTGTGTCCAACAAGGCGGCGGCATAGATGCCCTCAATAACTACCCGAATAATGGCGGCGGGGCCGATTCGGTTGCTTGGGGGGGGCGACGACGCCTCTCCATCTTCCAGTGTCTTGCACGGCATCGACTGTGCCGGCCGGGACGCTGTTTTCCGCAGGGTGGGGCAACGGGCATGCAGATGTCCCATCTTTCCACACGCGTAGCACTGAGTTTGGCTGAGGTAATTCTCGCTTCTCCCGGTTGGTGAACTTCGCCCGGTCGGGGGACGAGATCTGGGCGTCACTGGTGCGCCGGCGTCCTCGTGGTTGTGGTCCCCAGGTTCGGGCGCGTCGGTCTTTGGTTCCACCTTCTTGACCTCCTTACTCCCTGGCTGGGGCTTCTTCCCAGGGGCTAGGTCACGTCCTAACAACACCGTCTCGTGCGCTTGGACCCGGTCCATTAGTCGTGAAAAGATAAGGCTTGCCCGGGTTAGGCAGCTACTGAACCCGCACGCACGGGTCAGGGGTAGGAGCCCCCTCAACAGCTGAGTGGGTGCGCAGTCATTGGCTCCATCCTTGGCACATGCCCTTCCTCACCAGATTCCATAAGTCCAGTGCGCCGCCTGAGAAAGTCGATACCATCTCCCTCTCCTCCTTCTGGGCTAACGCATGGAATTTGGCCATCAACGCATAAGTATCCACAGAGCTCCATAAGCCTTCGTCAGGCAGTAGATGAGGTCCGCGCATCAGCCTCCGGTTGTCATCCCGTAGTAGTGCACCATGTGGACCAGGGGTCGTAAGCACTCAACGATGCGCTGTCTCCGGACCGCGTCCGTGCAGGTCCATTCAGTAGCACTTTTCTGTATGGTCTAGCCATTCCTCTATCCCTACTCCCCCTTGGGGCGTGGGTTTTCTCACCGAGAAGCCTTTAACTTCCATACTGAAGCGACTGTGTGGTGTGGTGGAGAGCGGCTGCTATCGTGGGAATAGAGGTATCTCCAGGTAAGCTATCCCCCACTGAGGGGTAGGTGTCCAGTCTTGATAGGCTAAGTCGGTTGAGGCCAGACCGCAGACAGGACGGGGTGGACGAGGAGCCTAGGCTCAGGGGCTGCCGGCCAGCGAGGGTTGCAGGCCACGGTCAGGGGATTGGTCGGGGGCCCCCAGCCGCGGCACCTGCTGTGGTTGTATACACTCTCTTGTGGTGAAGTGGCTAACGGCGCTGTGGTGTCCACTTGGACTATGGGGCAGAGTACCCCCGGGCCTCTGCAGCAGTAGATCACACGGGGCAAGGCCGCGGGATATTTGCTTGTTCAGTGGCATACAAAACGCGGCGCCAGGCCTGGTCGTGGTCATAGAAATGGTCTTGCACCTGTGCATTGTCCAGTATGGGAAGCTTTCCGGACCTGTTCGGTCACAGTACCTAACGAGATTTGTGGCGGGAATATGGCCCAGCGCGAAAACTCGATTCAGGGGAATCCGCGCCGCTGGGCCCACTTGCGCACCTCGAGCGCCGGAGGGCACCGACATGATGTGGGTTGGTTGCACAATGGAGAAAAAAATGTGGGGGCACCCCCAGTCTAAGATCTCAGCAGTGCCTCCAAATGTGCCCTTTTTCTGAACCCCTCACAAAGGAACTACTAATGCTGTGTTTTACCTGTGGCTCCAGGAGTCTAAGCCTCCCGCTGTTGGGGAGCCTGGGGTCTTATCCTCTCTTTCATGGTGCAATCAGGTCGCGCCTCCACTTACCCAGGATCCCCATTGTAGAGGATCTACCCTGAGTAAGAAACATAAACAACTGTATTGTGCAACAAGCAACCTTTTACTATTGATACTAACTAATCAGATAATGCAGAGTACACATAACATGCATAGACCCTTACACTCTATAATCATACATAGCACACTGTGGCTCGGCCACACCTTAATAGGGTTAAGGTCCTGTACACAGGTGGCTCTGCCACTCTCCCAAGGAGTGTGTCCTGCAACTAGTATTTGTATTGAAGAGTTTACTGGCACACTAGTGCCCCCAATTAGTTAGTGGGAGGCGGGATCAGCGCCTGGTGAACCGGGTAGGTGCAGGTTGACTGAACTACAATACCTCCCGCACTGCGGTGACCAACACTCACCAAAGGTCCGTAGTGTCGCTCCAGCCTTGCGCCGACACTCTGCTCTGCTGTGTGGGCTGCTCTCCAGACCAATGGTGGTCCGCAACTCTTGCAGCCGAACCAGCACTAATGGGATGCTTCCCTAAGAGCTACCCGTCCCTACAAACCGGCACCCTACGATGACAGGGTTATGCTCCTGGGGCTGGGAATGTATCGTCCTAAGCGAAGGGTCACTGACCCTCCGCTCGCACACAACAGGTTCCGCCGCCTCCTCCTTCTCTCTCTCACTCGTTGGTGCCTCCCAACCGCTTCCTGTCTCTCTCCTCTCCAAAATCCAATCACCCTATTGGTTCCCAGCCTCAGATGACTTCACCCACAGTTCAAAGTTCAAAGTTCAAACCCCAGGTCCCGTCGGCTTGGTTGCCTTTCGCACCGCGCTTTCCTCCTCGCGCAACGAACACCTTCGATTCACCACAGTAATCTTACTTGCAAAGAAACAGTTGGCGCTTCCTGCATTAGTAACCCGCGCGGAACCCACATATATATGTAAACAGTCCTAACACATCCTTACACTTGCATCTCACTCACGGGGTTCTTTGCAACTTCTTGGATGATTTGCGGTTTGTTCTTGGAGAGATTTTGGTAGGCCAACTGTCTCCTGGGTAAAGGGACTGTAACTTGACTTGGTCCATTTGTTTGACAGTGGATTGGTGGAGCCCAAACCCCTTATAATATTTTTGTAACCCTTTTTAGACAGAGCATCAATACTGCCATTTCTGAGGTCCTCAGAAATTTGTTTTTGTGCCATGCATGCCTGTATTGAAAACCAAATTCACAATGTTTCTGATTCTTAATATAGGGTGTGGCCTCCCCAACTCAAACCTGATGATCTACCTAATTATTTAACACATGATTCTTACTATCAGCTTTCATTTAGCTGAGAAAAACAGGGTTTCGCTTACTTTTGCACATACCTGACTGTTTAATTACTCGTTGTTTATCTAATTCATACATCATTTTGTTTCAAAAGACATGGAATTGGTTAATATAACCCTAGTGGATATTTAAAAAAAAGACTCAACAATGTTATCAAGAAAAACATGGAATTCTCCGTAATTATCATTGTGGTTCACAAAAATTATCTCGCCACTATACTGTATATACAGGTTGTAAATAGCTGTGTAGTGTGCCAACTGTAACTTCTTTTTTTTTCCCATAATGAGCCCTCCTTACTACACATAAATCACAAATATGGCCTTTCCCCCGCAGTTGTTCACTTAATGAAATAATAGTGAAAAAAAAATAGTGAAAAAGGGGGCAGAAGGCAAAGAAATTGTCAAAAAGAATATCAATGCACTTTAACCAGTGTCATAATATCACTGACAATCAAACGTGTTTTACTGCACAAAGAATTAAGAACATCTCAATTATATTTTCCATTTTCTTTCTATAGTTTCACTAATATAGGAGTACATTGTCAACACATTTTGATGCTGATTTGTATTGTGTATTTTTAAGTGAAATAATAATATAAATATAAATATAAGGATTTACTTATCATGAATAATGTATCAGAAGTAACAAACACGAAGAAGAGCGGATGCAAAGTGTATTGTAATTACTGTATGTTTAAACAGTTGCATGTTACTATTGTGTGCTGGTTATACTTATAATGACGAATATTGTACCATTATAAACGTTATATTGTATTAAGATACTGTAGTTTAAATATGCGTGGAAAAGAAGAAGAATAAAACCTAATACTGCAACATGAAGATGTCCCATCCCACCCACATTCACACAATGCATCATAAAAACGCACAAATGACAAGTAATTAAGTCATCAATAATTCAAACTAACCTGGTAAAGAAACACTTAATGATGGAGATAGAATATTTTTACATTTGATTCTGGTTATACAACAAACAACCCTAAATCAAAAACATTTCCCCCCCCCCCTTATAACCGGTACATACAAACGCGGATCCCTGGAGCTGAACTACAGCACACATTTAAATTCTTAACTTTATTACTTTTACTTCCCAATGATCTCACAGATTTCCATTGGTCACCAGAATGAGTCCCCCCCAGTGGCCATATGAGTTCCTCCTAAACAAGATTTCCAGATGGACCCGGGAGTTCCCAGTAGCTTGGAGCGCCACAGTTCAGCTATGTAAAAAATGATTACATATATACAGTATGTAAACATTTTATTATGATCACCACTCCTTCTCCATCAAAGCTGCAGCCGCTCACTCCCGTTCAACACAAATCTCAACTGGAGTGCCAGAAACATGTACTATTCTGAAGGCCACTTTTCGCTTCAAAGTAGCAAACTGTCAACTATGTAGCTCTATCCTCATCTAACTTCCCTTTACACTCTGTCAAAAAACAGCAATGGTCATTTGTCCTCTCCATCTCACCTAACATTATTGGGCCCATATTTTTCTCCTCCTGAAGAGTCGGTCCAGGTTCACTTACCAACAGAAGTTCTCTCCCTAAGAAAAGGTTAACCATTTACCTATCAGCCCCATACCCAAATCCGTTCCAAAAATGAACTCTTTAATTCCCTCGAAAGAATGATCTCTCTCTACACGCCAGCTTAGATGATGCCAAGCCTTCAGCAAAAGTTCCTGGTTATTCAATCAGACACAACAGATGCCCTCAAAACTGTTCTATATCCACCCCTAAGTGTCACCACTTCTTTTTCAGAAACTCTATGCTGGTTTCTCACAACATTCTACACACTTGCTCTATTATTATAATTTATCTATAGAAGTACTATCTCCTCATAGACTTCCCATAACTCTAATCATCAATCAAAGCAAAGTCTCCTCCCCTCAATCATGTTGTTCATCAGAGATTTACTTGGATATCATTACAGTATATTAAACATACACATTCATTCTCTGATGCCCTTTCATGGTTTCTATTTCAGGAATTCTTCCTCTATCATTCCACAGCCGACCCAAAATCCCCATTCCACCTCCAGCCGTCAGTGACCTAAGCCTTGCCTTAAATACATTCGACCTCTGTGCACACCATTTAAATTTGAACACCCTTCACTCCAAGACAAAATGTAACAACATTCCACCATAGTAAGTTTGGCCTTCTACACCTATTGTTTCTCATCTCTCAATTAATCAGCCAGAACCATAAACCTTTAGCTTGGGGTATCCAACCCTGTAGCAATCAAAATCCAGACAGACTTTCCAAACTAGTGTAACACAGTATTCCCTGTGAATACAGACGCTCCTACCTGCCTGTGTTTACCTGTGGGCTCTCAGGCCTAAGCCTCCGCTCTCGGGGAGCCTGGGGTACATACATATGACAATCTCGTGGTGCAACGCCTCCACCTGGAGGGATCCCAATGGAGTGGGGAGGAGCCCTCCACAGGAAAACAATCACGGTAAAACCACACGTTGTAAAAACAGGACATGCTTTACTGCACTTATGCGCATAACTTCCTCTCCTGTAGCAATACTTATTCATATATAAACAAGTTGTCCCTCTCTGGAGGAGAACACTAACTACTGCGTCTCGCAGGACCTCCCAATTCAACCGGGTGATCCCACCCCGTGTCCATTACCCACACAATATGTCCCGCACCCTTAAGGTGAGATGATATGTGTGACTGCCGCACCACTGGTACGGTGTGAGTATAATGTAGGATCGTTTGGAGCACTTGAGAATGATACCTGCCCGGGGCTCCTAACCCGGGTCCGCAGACTACGACCGGGATTCCGCCTGATCCGACGTCATCCTCCCCACACCGCGTTGGGTGATCCGGCGTGGATTATCACCTTAAGTCTCAGTGTCTTTGGTGGCGTTCTGAGCCCAGAACCCACCTCGCAGGGCTGCACGGTTCACGCGCTGTTTCCTGACTAAGCTAATAGCTAATGTGGCAGGTTCCCTATCTAGGGCCTGTCCCCTATAGCACACCACAAGTGGGGTTCGGACCTATCTGGGGCCTAGGGTGGCCTAATCAGTGGGTCATCTGACTCCGGCCTCACCTCCTTCCCTAGCTCTCTACCTGATCCGTGTACGTGCTCCCAAAACCACCGCGAAATGTATTAAAAATCCCTTCAGCAGGGAGAGGCTACAGCCCTATTGGCTCCCTGGCATCACGTGGGGTCCCCTAAGGCTCATGACATGTAGTCCCTGCTGTGAGCCCCCTCTGCTGATTTGCCGTCTGTTTGTCGCGATCACTGCTCATGGCGAGACTCTAGTAGGGCCGCCGCCGCACAATGCCACACTGCGCATCGCGAGGATCAATATGGAGGCGCCCTGCCTTGTCAGGACCGCGCGGAGTCTCCGGCGCACCGGACGGCTCCCTGCTCGGCCCCCACCCTCCATAACCTCCGCGGGTCGGCCGCTTGGCGCCGGCGAGCATTCGCCATTGCTCCCGGCAACGAGGAAACGAAGGGGTCGCCAAGCAGAGGGGGATCCAGCTACATACTCCCCTGGTAAAAATCCCCAACCGTCCCCGGCTTGACACATAACTAGATATTATATGTACAAAGTTATATAATTAATGGCACAACACTCGTTAGATAATAAAATGAACAATCATGCGATCTTTACTTATCATCTCTAGATTAATTGCATCTTCAGTGAACATCACAAATGACGACTGGCATTCTGTCTGACGAGACCACTGCTAGCCTGCAGAATGGGGTGCCCCAATTTGATCATAGTTACCCATGTGTGTTGTACCTTGACCTTTGGCTCCTACGGAGCTGTTCTTCATCAACCCTCTGGGGAGTAAAAAGTCAAAGTCCTGAGTCTCAGCCTCTTCCTTGGGGGTAGAATTCTGCTGAAACATTCCTCTGTTAGGCACGAACACCGGGCTCGTGTGATCCAAAAGGTTGGCCTTGTTGGATGCCACCTTGTAGTCGTTGCTCCTAGGGCCCTTTATACCGTAGCTCCTCCCTCCGGTAGAGTACCCCTTCTGTGCGGATAAGCCCTTGGAGATGGGTCCTAACATAGGGTCTTTCAGGAGTTTTCAGGAGTGGGTTTCGTTATTTACTGCTGTCTCTTACATTGACGTCATGCACTCTGGATAGTCGGATAAACAACCGTTGAGGCAGGTGTGACCAGTATTTCATGCTTCTCTTCGTCTCCACTTGTGGAAGGGGAGAAGGTGATTACGATGCCAAATCAACAACTTTACCCGCCGTCAGTGTCTTTGATGGCGAATAAGACCGGAGGCTGGATGATCTGTGTCCGTCTACTTCAATATACAAAACCGTCTCGTCCTACCGTCCGCCAGTTTAATGTTTCCCGTGGACTCGCCAGATTACGAGAACACCGCGTCCTCCAGAGCTTAGCTGCTCCTCGATACTTGACTTTATTGTCATATCGTCTCTTATTTCCATCATTCGTTTAGCTGTAGACTCTCAGCCTGTTGATAATTTGCTGCAAACTGTCCTTTAGCCTGGTTGCACATACTTGAAATGGGTAGCATTGTGTATCCCATCCTGTTGATACTCGAGAGACGCACATCTACTGGAATCTTGCTTCCCGCCAACATGAGGAATAATGGGAGAATCCAGTGGAGGATCCATGGCAGGAATGGAGCAGCATCATCAGGAACACCCAGAAAAAATACGAAAAAAATCATATGTGTTATAAAAATACATATATGTCACTCTGATACTTTGGCTCTTAATGGTGACCTACTTCAAAATGTAAGAGTCAAAATAGCAGGTTTGTATTAGTGATGGATCTTTGGACACCTGCACTTTGGACCAACGGCCCATACAGCCGCCATCCATCAATAGGGTTGGTGTCAGGCAGGATGGTGTATTTACTCTGCAGCAGCGTCCCAATCAGTCATATGCATCATACATAGATAATTGGAAACAATATGCTTTCCAGATAACACTCAAGTTTTATCATAAATGAATAATGGTAAATAACAAACCATACTTCTGACACCAACCTATTGCTGTATGCTGCTGTCGGCCGTGGTCCAAGCTGGGTGTCCAAAGATCCATCACTAATACACCTGCTATTTTGATCTTACATTTTGTAAGTAGGTCACCATAAGGAGCCAAGTCTCAGAGTTTTGACATATTTATTTTTCATACCACACTATGATTATTTTTGTATTTTTTTCTGGGTGTTCCTGATGATGCTGCTCCCTTCCTGCACTGTATCTAAACTGTTGTAAGGGAATCAGTGCATATTCCCTGGAAGGGTTGAGAGAATCGTCAGTTTCAACACATTTTATTTTTTTGATCAACTTTATAGTTGTTAAGCGGTCCTTTTTTCCAAGTCACTGGGTTTCACAAGAATCAGTTGCTCATGGCGAGTCCCCCCCCCACCCCCACAGTTGTGTACGCGTGTTACCAACATTCTCCGTTTCGACTCCAATTCTGTTTTCTGTTCTGCAACTCCTTCGGGTTCCGGCATGTCCAACAGCCTGTTGAAATCGTTCAGGGGCAAAGCATCTCCTTCAGGGTGATACGGAGTCGTCCGGGATTATGCGATTCCAGCTCCATTTCCAGAGAACGTCCTATCTTTTCAGCTTCCTCAGCTAAGGTTCTTCTGGCTTTGATTCTGCACCTCTACCTCTACTTCTACCCTGTTGGGCGGCTGGCAGTTTGGCTAGTGTTTCTTAAGTGGCTTAAACTTGATAAGCTTGTTTTGAAGTGAGTGGTGTCCCCCGCTTCTCACTTCCCCTTGCTCACGGGCCTTTTTTTTCCGTATTGGAGCTTTCTGAAGTTACTGTCTGCAGAGTCTCACTTGTTTCTTGAGTGTATCCGCCATTCTCCTTTCAGAGTCTTTAGTTCTTCCCTGTGCTTTCTCTTAGCTTGCCTTCACTATCATTCTGTATTTGTGGAACAATGTGAACTTCTTCGCTCTTCGCTTGGGCCGCAGATACTCTCTCAGTTTCTGTTTTTTTTTACGCTCCCCTCTTGTAACCGAGTCACCTGGGCTCTAAGCTTAGCCTCTATCTCTGCTTGGTGATGGTCCAGGTAGCTTCAGTTTATCATTCTGCTTTGCGGGACACACTGGGTAATCATCCATTCCTGCCAGCCGTTGTATGTTTCATTAGGAAGCCTGCGATTTTCTCTTCCTGCAGAATTTCGCTGCTTCTCCTTGGTCTTCTGGAGGTGTGTATGCAGACCTTGCAGTTGGTTCTGCAGTCGGCCTGCGTTCAAACTTCTCCCTCTATCCAAGATTTTTTCTTTATTTTTTCAAGCTTGTCAGCTTTTCATTCTTCCCATTGGATGTGGTCTGTCACTACGAATTTTTCTTTTTTTATCTAAATGTTTCTCGTTTTTGTCTTTTTTGTCAGGGCTCCTTGCAGTCCACCTTCCATTTTTCCGCACATCTGCTTGAGCTGGCTGCTCCGGAGTGAGACTTCCCTCTCAGGTTTAGGGTCTGAAGTTTCCTTCTCAGAGACTCTGAGAATCTGTTAAGATGAGGATCGTTTTCTTTGAAATGTCAGCTCCTCAGCGAGACTGTGAAGTTCCTTGTCTGGAGACTTCAGTTTCTGTGCGCAGCTGTGATCCTCCTGAAGTAGGGCATCCATTGCTCGGCGAGGGTATGACCATCCTTATGAGATACGTCCCCGGATCTGGCCGGACACTGTGACTCCTCCTTTTTGAGGCATCAGTTGTACCCGAAGATGTGACCTCTTGCTGAAAGACTGTAATCTCCTTCAGGTGCCTCCTCATACTCTCGTCAGATTAGCCATCATTTTATCAGATGGCTCTTTCTGCTTTTTCCACCATGGTGGCATAGTTGTGTTTTGCAGCTCTAGCTCAGTCTTTAGTCGTCAATTCCTGTCCTGGCCAAAGAGTACATGGTGAGCACAGATTTCTGGAGCTGCACGTTATTTTTCGAGTAGCTCTGCGTAATCAGCTTCTTTTGTTTCAATTGTCACGAGCATACCATCATGCCTGTCAGTTTTCGAGGGACAGCTTCGGGCTGGTCCATGGATCGTCACTCATTGGTTCCGGTTCCGCTTCCCTGGTATGGGTGGTAGGGTTGCACACTAAGTAAACCACCGGAAGACATTCTTTGGGGTTTCACACGACTTCTGCCTGGGCTTCTGGATATTCGGTTCCGCGGGGACAAATTCTCCATTTTCTCTAGGCTGCAAGGCATCTTGGTCCCCCTTTTCCTTCCTTTTCCCCTTTTCCGCCGCGGGATCTGCGACATTCTGTTTCCTTCCACGGAATGAAGACCCCCGCTGTTCTTTTTTTCGCCTCTTTGTTTTGGATACTCCATCCCATCATGATACTGGGGGTGGTCTCCATCTTATTTGAAATTTTAGCAGCTTCACTGGATCCACCATGCTTTTCTTGCGATTGTATTAGCTGGCGTATATATTCAGTGATCGTCTGCCCCGCTCTTGCGCGATCACATTCGTCATCATAGAGAGCGGATCCTTTTTCGGTTCTACGAGTCCCGGCACCCCCACCATTCTTGGGGTGTTTTGTGGGTGTGATCAGTTGGTTCCCCTAAAGATGTCTTCCTCCTTATTGGACTGGAAGGTCCCTCGTCCATGGGGTTAGGGTTCATTACAAGGAACGCTGTATCTTTCCTCCATTTTGGGGCTCTAGAACTTTTAACCTCCAATGTTAGGCTATGTGGGATTTACATCCTTATAAAACTCCCTCCAGCGTAAAAAAGGATACCTCGAGTCTAAGAATATAAATCCACTTTTTGCTTCATTAATCAACAGCTGAGTGGTGCGCAGTCCATTGGCTTCCATCCTTGGCAACATGCCCTTCCTCACCAGATTCCATAAGTCCAGGTGCAGTCGCCTGAGAAAGTCGGATACCATCTCCCCTTCCTTCTGGGCTAACGCATGGAATTTGGCCATCAACGCATAAGTATCCACAGGAGCTCCATAAGCCTTCGTCAGGCAGTAGATGAGGTCCGCCGCATCAGCCTCCGGGTTGTCATCCCGGTAGTAGTGCACCATGTGGGACGCAGGGGGTCGTAAGCACTCAACGATGCGCTGTCTCCGGACCGCGTCCGTGCAGGTCCATTCAGGTAGCACCTGTTCTGTATGGTCTAGCCAGTCCTCTATCCCTACTTCCCCTTGGGGCGTGGGTTTCTCACCGGAGAAGGCCTTTAACTTCCTATACTGAAGCGACTGTGTGGTGTGGTGGAGAGCGGCTGCTATCGTGGGAATAGAGGTATCTCCAGGTAAGCTATCCCCAACTGAGGGGTAGGTGTCCAGTCTTGATAGGCTAAGTCGGTTGAGGCCAGACCGCAGACAGGACGGGGTGGACGAGGAGCCTAGGCTCAGGGCTGCCGGCCAGCGAGGTTGCAGGCCACGGTCAGGGGATTGGTCGGGGCCCCCAGCCGCGGCACCTGCTGTGGTTGTATACACTCTCTGTGGGGTGGAAGTGGCTAACGGCGCTGTGGTGTCCACTTGGACTATGGGGCAGAGTACCCCCGGGGCCTCTGGCAGCAGTAGTACACGGGGCAAGGCCTCGGGGCATATTGCTTGTTCAGTGGCATACAAAACGCGGCGCCAGGCCTGGTCGTGGTCATAGAAATGGTCTTGCACCTGTGCATTGTCCAGGATGGGAAGCTTCCGGACCTGTTCGGTCACAGTACCTAACGAGATTGTGGCGGGAATATGGCCCAGCGCGAAAACTCGATTCAGGGGAATCCCGCGCCGCTGGGCCCACTTGCGCACCTCGAGCGCCGAGGGCACCGACATGATGTGGGTTGGTTGCACAAATGGAGAAAAAAATGTGGGGGCACCCCAGGTCTAAGATCTCAGCAGTGCCTCCAAATGTAGCCCTTTTTCTGAACCCCTGCACAAAGGAACTACTAATGCTGTGTTTTACCTGTGGCTCCAGGAGTCTAAGCCTCCGCTGTTGGGGAGCCTGGGGTCTTATCCTCTCTTATCATGGTGCAGCGCCTCCACTTACCCAGGATCCCCATTGTAGAGGATCTCCCCTTAGTAGAAAACATAACAACTGTATGTGCAACAACCAACCTTTTACTCTTGATACTAACTAATCAGATAATGCAGAGTACACATAACATGCATAAGACCCTAACACTCTATAATCATAACATAGCACACTTGTGGCTCGGCCACACCTTAATAGGGTTAAGGTCCTGTACACAGGTGGCTCTGCCACTCTCTCCAAGGAGTGTGTCCTGCAACTAGTATTTGTATTGAAGAGTTTACTGGCACACTAGTGCCTCCCCCAATTAGTTAGTGGGAGGCGGGATCAGCGCCTGGTGACCGGTGTAGGTGCACTTGATGACTAACAATACTCCCGGTCACTGCGGTACCACACCACTTCAACAAAGGGTCCGTATGGTCGCTCCAGCTTGCGCGACACTCTGCTCTGCTGTTTGGGCTGCTCTCCAGACCAAGATGTGTCCGCAACTCTTGCAGCTGAACCACACTAATGGGATGCTTCCCTAAGAGCTCGGCCGTCCCTACAAACGCGGCACCCTACGATGACAGGGGTTATTGCTCCTGGGGGCTGGGGTGTATCTGTCCTAAGCGGAAGGGTCACTGACCCTCCGCTCGCACACACGAGGTTCCGCCGCCTTCCTCCTTCTCTCTCTCACTCGTGTGTCCTCCCAAACGCTTCCTGTCTCTCTCCTCTCCAAAATCCAATCACCCTATTGGTTCCCAGCCTCAGATGACTTCACCACAGTTCACAGTTCAAAGTTCAACCCCAAGGTCCCGTCGGATTGGTTGCCGTTCGCGCGCTTTCCTCGCGCATGCGCAACCTTGCTATTCACACAGTAATCTTACTTGCAAAAGAACAGTATGGCGCTTCCTGCATTAGTAACCGCGCGGAACCCACATATATATGTACACAGTCCTAACACATCCTTACACTTGCATGCTACTCCGGGGTTCTTTGCAACTTCTTGGATGATTTGCTGGTTTGTTCTTGGAGAGATTTTGGTAGGCCAACTGCTCCTGGGTAAAGGGACTGTGAACTTGAACTTGGTCCATTTGTTTGACAGTGGATTGGTGGAGCCCAAACCCCTTATAAATATTTTTGTAACCCTTTTTAGACAGATGAGCATCAATAACTGCATTTCTGAGGTCCTCAGAAATTTGTTTTGTGCCATGACATGCCTGTATGATGAAAACCAAATTCACAATGTTTCTGATCTTAATATAGGGTGTGGCCTCCCAAACTCAAACCTGATGATCTACCTAATTATTTAAACACCTGATTCTTACTATCAGCTTTCATTTAGCTGAGAAAAACAGGGTTTCGCTTACTTTTGCACATACCCTGACTGTTAATTACTCGTTGTTTATCTAATTCATACATCATTTTGTTTCAAAAGACATGGAATTGGTTAATATAAACCCTAGTGGATATTTAAAAAAAGACTCAACAATGTTATCAAGGAAAAACTATGGAATCTCCGTAATTATCATTGTGGTTCACAAAAATTATCTCGCCACTATACTGTATATACAGGTGTAAATAGCTGTGTAGTGTGCCAACTGTAACTTCTTTTTTTTCCCATAATGAGCCCTCCTTACTACACATAAATCACAAATATGGCCTTTCCCCCGCAGTTGTCACTTAATGAAATAATAGTGAAAAAAAAATAGTGAAAAAGGGGGCAGAAGGCAAAGAAATTGTCAAAAGAATATCAATGCACTTTAACCAGTGTCATAAATATCACTGACAATCAAACGTGTTTTACTGCAGCAAAGAAATTAAGAACATCTCAATTATATTTTCCATTTTCTTTTCTATAGTTTCACTAATATAGGAGTACATTGTTCAACACTTTGATGCTGATTTGTAATGTGTATTTTTAAGTGAAATATAATAATATAAATATAAATATAAGGATTTACTTATCAGTGAATAATGTATCAGAAGTACAACACAGAAAGAAGAGCTGATGCAAAGTGTATTGTAATTACTGTATGTTTTAAACAGGTTGCATGTTACTATTGTGTGCTGGTTATACTTATAATGACGAATATTGTACCATTATAAACAGTTATATTGTATTAAGATACTGTAGTTTAAATATGCGTGGAAAAGAAGAAGAATAAAACCTAATACTGCAACATGAAGATGTCCCATCCCACCCACATTCAGCACAATGCATCATAAAAACGCACAAATGACAAGTAATTAAGTCATCAATAATATTCATAACTAACCTGGTAAAGAAACACTTAATGATGGGAGATAGAATATTTTTACATTTGATTCTGGTTATAGCAACAAACAACCCTAAATCAAAAACATTTCCCCCCCCCCCTTATACCGGTACATACAAACGCGGATCCCTGGAGCTGAACTACAGCACACATATTTAATTCTTAACTTTTATTACTTTTACTTCCCAATGATCTCACAGATTTCCATTGGTCACCAGAATGAGTCTGCCCCCAGTGGCCATATAGTTCCTCCTAAACAAGATTTCCAGATGGGACCCGGGAGGTCCCAGTAGCTTGGAGCGCCACAGTTCAGCTATGTAAAAAAATGATTACATATATACAGTATGTAAACATTTTATTATGATCACCACTCCTTCTCCATCAAAGCTGCAGCCGCTCACTCCCTGTTCAACACAAATCTCAACTGGAGTGCCCAGAAACATGTACTATTCTGATGCCACTTTTCTGCTTCAAAGTAGCAAACTGTCAACTATGTAGCTCCTATCCTCATCTAACTTCCCTTTACACTCTGTCAAAAAAACCAGCAATGGTCTATTTGTCCATCTCCATCTCTACCTAACATTATTGGGCCCATATTTTCTCCTCCTGAAGAGTCAGTCCAGGTTCACTTACCAACAGGGAAGTTCTCCCTCAAGAAAAGGTTAACCATTTACCTATCAGCCCCATACTCCAAATCCGTTCCAAAAATGAACTCTTTAATTCCCTCGAAAGAATGATCTCTCTAACACGCCAGCTTAGATGATGCCAAGCACTTCAGCAAAAGGTTCCTGGTTATTCAATCAGACACAACAGATGCCCTCAAAACTGTCTATATCCACCCCTAAGTGTCACCACTTCTTTTTTCAGAAACTCTATGCTGGTTTCTACACAATTCTACACACTTGCTCTATTATTATAATTTATCTATAGAAGTACTATCTCCTCATAGACTTCCCATAACTCTAATCAGTCAATCAAAGCAAAGTCTACCTCCCCATCAATCATGTTGTTCATCAGAGATTTACTTGGATATCATTACAGTATATTATAACATACACATTCATTCTCTGATGCCCTTTCATGGTTTCTATTTCAGGAATTCTTCCTCTATCATTCCACAGCCGACCCAAATCCCATTCCACCTCCAGCCGTCAGTGACCTAAGCCTTGCCTTAAATACATTCGACCTCTGTGCACACCAGTTAAATTTGAACACCCTTCACTTCCAAGACAAAATGTAACAACTATTCCACCATAGTAAGTTTGGCCTTCTACACCTATTGTTTCTCATCTCTCAAATTATCAGCCAGAACCATAAACCTTTAGCTATTGGGTATCCAACACCATGTAGCAATCATAAATCCAGACAGACTTTCCAAACTAGTGTAACAGGTATTCCCTGTGAATACAGACGCTACTACCTGCTGTGTATACCTGTGTGGCTCTCAGGGCCTAAGCCTCCGCTCGGGGAGCCTGGGGTACATACATATGACAATCTCGTGGTGCAACGCCTCCACCTGGGAGGGATCCCAATGGAGTGGGAGGAGGCCCTCACAGGAAACAATCACGGTAAACACACAGTTGTAAAACAGGACATGCTTTACTGCACTTATGCGCATAACTTATACTCTACTGTAGCAATACTTATTCATATATAAACAAGTGTCCCTCTCTGGAGGAGACACTAACTACTGCGTCTCGCAGGACGCTCCCAATTACACCGGGTGATCCCACCCCGTGTCCAATTACCCCACACAATATGTCCCGCACCCTTAAGGTGAGATGATATGTGTGACTGCGCAGCCACTGGTACTGTGTGAGTATAATGTAGGATCGTTGGAGCACTTGAAGAATGATACCTGCCCGGGGCTCCTAACCCGGGGTCCGCAGACTACGACCGGGATTCCGCCTGATCCGACGTCATCCTCCACACCGCGTTGGGTGAATTCCGGCGTGGATAATATCACCTTAGTCTCAGTGTCTTTGGTGGCGTTCTGAGCCCAGAACCCACCTCGCAGGGCTGCACGGCTTCAGCGCTGTGTCCCTGACTAAGCTAATAGCTAATGGGGCAGTGTCCCTATCTAGGGCCTGTCCCTATAGCACCACAAGCTGGGGGTTCAGGACCTATCTGGGGCCTAGGGTGGCCTAATGCAGTGGGTCACTGACTCCTGCACTCACCTCCTTCCCCTAGCTCTTCCTGATCCAGTGATACGTGCTCCTCAAAACCCCGCGAAATGTATCTAAAATCCCTTCAGCAGGGAGAGGCTACAGCCCTATTGGCTCCCTGGCATCACGTGGGGTCCCCTAAGGCTCATGGGACATGTAGTCCCTGCTGTGAGCCCTCTGCTGATTTGCCGTGCTGTTTGCGCGATCACTGCTCATGCGCGAGCACTCTAGAGGGCCGCCGCCGCTACCTGCCACACTGCGCATGCGCGAGGATCAATATGGAGGCGCCCTGCCTTGTCAGGCCGCCGCGGAGTCTCCGGCGCACCGGAGCGCTCCCTGCTCGGCCCCCACCCTCCATAACCTCCGGCGGGTCTGCCGCTTGGCGCCGGCAGCATTCGCCATTGCTCCCGGCACGGAGGTAACGAAGGGGGTCGCCAAGCAGAGGGGGATCCAGCTACATACTCCCCCTGGTAAAATCCCCAACGTCCCCGCTTGGGACACATAACTAGATATTATTATGTACAAAAGTTATATAATGAAAATGGCACAACATCGTTAGATAATAAAAATGAACAATCAATGCGATCTTTACTTATCATCTCTAGATAAGATTGCACATTTCAGTGAACATCACAATGACGGACTGCATTCTGCTGCGAGACCACTGCTGAGCCTCATAATGGGGTGCCCCAATTTGATCATAGGTTACCCGATTTGGTGGGTACCTGACTCTTTGGCTCCTACGGAGCTGTTCTTCAGCAACTCCCTCTGGGGAGTAATAAGTACAGTCCTGAGGCTCAGCCTCTTCCCTTGAGGGGAGAAATGTCTCTGAACAGTCTCTGTTAGGCACAAAGCACGGGCTCTGTGGATCCAAAGGTTGGCCTGTTGGTGCCACCTTAGTAGTCGTTGGCCTACAGGGCCCTTTACCCGTAGCTCCTCCGGGAGATACCCCTTCTGTGGAATAGTCCCTTTGAGAGGGTCCTAACATAGGGTCTTCAGGAGTTTCAGAGTGGGTTTCGTTATTTACTGTCTCTTGACCCATCTCTGATAAGTCGGACTCACCGTTGAGCGGTGTGGCCAGTATTTCTGCTTCTTCGTCTCCCACTTGTGGAATGGGGAGAAGGTGATTACGATGCCAAACCTTTACCCGGCCGTCAGTGTCTTTGATGCGATAGACCGGGAGGCTGGATATCTGTGACTCTACTTCATATACACCGTCTCTCCACCTGTCCGCCAGTTTATGTTTTCCGTGGACTCCCAGATTACGAAGCAACACCGCGTCCCCAGGACGTAGCTCCCGATACTTGACTTTATTGTCATATCGTCTCTTATTGCCAGCATTCAGTTTAGCTGTAGACTTCTCAGCCTGTTGATAATCTTGCTGCAAACTGTCCTTTAGCCTTTGCACATACTTGAAATGGGTAGCATTGTGTATCTCATCCGTTGATACTCGAAGACGCACATCTACTGGGAATCTTGCTTCCCGCCCAAACATGAGGAAGTATGGGGAGAATCCAGTGGAGGATCCAGGGCAGGAAGGGAGCAGCATCATCAGGAACACCCAGAAAAAAATACAAAAAAAATCATAGTGTGGTATGAAAAATACATATATGTCAAACTCTGAGACTTGGCTCTTATGGTGACCTACTTACAAAATGTAAGATTCAAAATAGCAGGTTTGTATTAGTGATGGATCTTTGGACACCTCAGCTTTGGACCACGGCATACAGCAGCATACATCAATAGGGTTGGTGTCAGGCAGGATGGTGTATTTACTCTGGCAGCAGCTCCCAATCAGTCATATGCAATCATACAGAGATAATGGAAACAATAGTGCTTTACCAGATAACACAAAGTTTTATCATATAAATGATATAATGGTAAATACACCATCCTGCCTGACACCAACCCTATTGATGTATGCTGCTGTATGCCGTGGTCCAAAGCTGAGGTGTCCAAAGATCCATCACTAATACAAACCTGCTATTTTGAATCTTACATTTTGTAAGTAGGGGTCACCATTGTATTTTTCATACCACACTATGATTATTTTTGTATTTTTTTCTGGGTGTTCCTGATGATGCTGCTCCCTTCCTGCCCTGGATCCTAAACTGTTGTAAGGGAATCAGTGCATATTCCCTGGAAGGTTGAGAGAATTCGTCAGTTTCACACATTTTTATTTTTTTGATCACTTTTATAGTTGTTAAGCGCCTTTTCCAAGTCACTGGGTTTCACAGAGAATCCAGTGGACTCATGGCGAGTACAGTTGTACGCGTGTACCAACGCTTCTACGTGTCGACTCCAATTCTGTTTTCTGCACTCCCTTCAGGGTTCCGAGCATGTCCAACAAGGTCCTGTTGAATCGTTCAGGCAAAGCATCTCCTTCAGGGTGATACGGAGTCGTCCGGGATTTGCGATTCCAGCTCCATTTCCAGAGAACGTCCTATCTTTTCAGCTTCCTCAGCTAAGGATTCTTCTGGCTTTGATTCTGCACCTCTACCTCTACCCTGTTGGGCGGCTGCAGGTTTGGCTAGTGCTTTCTTAAGTGGCTTAAACTTCATAATCTTGTTTTGAAGGTGAGTGGTGTCCCCAGCTCTCACTGCACCCTTGTCCTCACGGGCCTTTTTCCGTATTGGAGGCTTCTGTAAGTTACTGGTCTGCAGAGTCTCACTCTGTTTCTTGAGTGTATCCTGCCATTCTCCTTTCAGAGTCTTTATTTCTTCCCTGTGCTTTCTCTGAGCTTGCTTCCACCTATCATTCTTTATTTTGTGGAGCACTGTGAACTTCTTCGCTTGGGCCGCATATACTCATCTCAGTTTCTGTTTTTTTTTACGCTCCCTCTTGTACCGAGTCACCTGGGCTCTAAGCTTAGCCTCTAGCGATGCTTTGGTGATGGTCAGGGTAGCCTTCAGTTTATCATTCTGCTTTGCGAGGACACACTGGGTAATCATACATTCCTGCAGCACTTGTATGTCATTAGGAGCCTGCAGATTTTCTTCCTGCAGAGTTCGCTGCTTCTCCTTGGCATTCTGGAGGTGTGTATGCAGACCTTGCAGTTGGTTCTGCAGTCGTGCTCTGCTTCAAACTTCTCCTCTTCCAACATTTTCTTTATTTTTTCAAGCTTGTGCAGCTTTTCATTCTTTCCATTGATGTGGTCTGTCAACTACGAATTTTCTTTTTTTAATCTTAAATGTTCTCTTTTTTTGTCTTTTTTCAGGGCCTCCTTGCAGTCCACCTTCCATTTTCGCACATCTGCTTGGAGGCTGGCTGTCTCCGGGAGTGAGACTTCCATCTCCAGGTTTAGGGTCTGAAGTTCCTTCTCAGAGACTCTGAGATCTAAGTTAAGATGGAGGATCGTTTTCTTTGAAATGTCCAGCTCCTCAGCGAGACTGTGAAGTTCCTTTCTGGAGACTTCCAGTTCTGTGCGGCAGCTGTTGATCTCATGATGTGAGGCATCCAGTGCTCTGCGGAGTGTATGAACCTCCTTATGAGATACGTCCACCTCTGCCGGACACTGTTGACCTCCTGTTGTGAGGCATTCAGTTGTACGCGAAGAGTGTGAACCTCTTGCTGAAAGACTGTAATCTCCTTCAGTGCCTCCTCATACTTCTGCTTCAGATTAGCCATCATTTTATCAGATTGGCTCTGCTTTTCCACCATGGTGGCATTAGTTGTGTTTGCAGCATCTAGCTCAGTCTTTAGATCGTCCAATTCTGTCCTGGCCAAAGAGTACATGGTGAGCACATATTTCTGTAGCTGCACGTTATTTTTCAGTAGCTCTGCGTAATCATCTTTCTTTTGTTTCAATTGTTCACGGAGCATATCCCAGTCATGCCTGGCAGTTTTCAGGACAGCTTCAGGGCTGGTCAAGGGATCGTCACTCATTGGTTCCGGTTCCGCTTCCCTGGTATGGGTGGTTGAGGGTTTCACACTATTACCACCGGACAGACACTTCTTTGGGGTTCACGACTTCTGCCTTGGGCCTTCTGGATATTCGGTTATCCGCGGGACAAATTCTCCATTTTCTCTAGGCTGCAGGGCATCTTGGTCCCCCTTTTCCTCCGCGGGATCTGCGGACATGTCTGTTCCTTCCACGGTAAGTGAAGACCCGCTTTTCTTTTTTCGCCTCTTTGTTTTGGATGACTCCATCCCATCATGAATACTGGGGTCTCCATCTTTATTTGAAATTTTAGCAGCTTCACTGGATCCACCATGCTTTTCTTGCGATTGTATTAGCTGGCGTATATATTCAGTGATCTGCTGCTCCCGCTCTTGCCGATCACATTCGTCATCATAGAGAGCGGTCTTTTCGGTTCATACCGAGTACAGGCACCCCCACCATTCTTGGGGTGTTTTGTGGGTGTGACTCAGTTTGGGTTCCCCATAAGAGATGTCTTCCTCCTTATTGGACTGGAAGGGCCACTCTTCCATGGGGTAGGGTTCATTACAGGAACGCTGTATCTTGTCCTCCATTTTGGGGCTAGAGAAACTTTTAACCTCCAATGTTAGGCTATGGTGGGATATTACATCCTTAGAAAACTACCTCAGTGTCAAAAGGATACCTCGAGGTCTAAGAATATAAAAGTCCCCCACTTTTGGCTTCATTAATAAAGAGTTTGAGGACGAATGGAGGTCCACACTTGATGAATGCTCTTTCAAATTGATTAAAATTATTATACAACATAAAACCAATGAGAAACAAGATTTGGAAAAAGAGATTACTAGTTTACAAACCAAACTAAAAGCATTTGATAATATGGAACACTTTTCTAGCAATGATGCTATATTATTGTAGAATGTTAAAGAGGTAGAAAAATCAATCATGAATAAAAAACAAATCAAATTTGACAGAGATAAACAGGATTATGTCAAAAATCAGGTTTACGTTTGGAAAATACCGAAAAATACAAATTTTAGACGTAGTAGATCCAAGTCCCCTTTCAGACCAAAGAGTGAAATAGATCATGCAGTGAATGCTCCTAAAAAATCTATATTAAAACATAGGTATGCTGAGACATCCAGTTTTGAATCAGATGCTTCAGATGGTGAGAACCGTGGTTCCACGGTTTCATTCAACCGTACTGATGATGACTGGATTTTAGGGACTGCACGTAGAGATCAAACTATGTTTGGACGATCAGAATCCCTTACAACATTCCAACAGAATAGGGTACCCAAACATATTTTAGGACGAGGAGATCAAAGAGGAAGAGGGGGACAAAGGGGAGCTGTCAAACGGAAAAAATATTCCTGATGGGGGGAGATGACAATGTCATTAATATCTCTGATATCACATTAACCCCCGATCAGCGGTCTCTTTTAAATAAGGGACTTTATTTTGCACACAATAGTGACTTTCTCCTCTTTAATACAACTATTGATCTCCATCGGTTTACACGTAAACTCTGTTTAAAGAAACATTTTCACAATAATGTTTCCATGATTGATGACGTTGATACTGGTTCACAAAGTCAAAATGTTACACAAGACAATAATGAAGATTTACTAACACCACATACCCAAGCATTTTCTTTCCAAGAACATTGTGTTATTTCGGATTTAGAAAGCTTGTTGGATGAACATACTATTGATTCCACTCTTTCGGGAGACATTACTTCAGATTTTTTTGATAATACACATACACAGTTTCGCAACAAATCCACTTTTTGTGCTAATGCCTCAAGGGGCCCTTTCATAGCCACCTTTGAGAAGTTGGTGGAAAGAGACCTTAGATCATTGGCTAATGGGTTGATACTCAATCCATCTCTATTTAAAAATCTTACACCTAATGAACAACGAGAACTCAATAACCTTAAAAATAACAAAAACCATGTCATCAAGAACGCAGTCAAAGGGAGAGCGATCGTTGTACAGTCAGCTGTAGACTATAGAGATGAAGCCTGTAGGCAGCTTAATGACACCAAGTCATATAAAAAAATCTCTTGGGATCCCACTAACAATTTTCAACGGGAACTCAAAGATTTGTTGGAATTTAGTCAGATACTGTATGTCCTCAATAAAAAAGAATTGGACTTCTTGCATCCCACACATCCAGTGGTATCCATTTTTCACCATCTCCCAAAGATCCACAAATCGCTGACACGCCTGCCAGGTAGGCCCATTGTGTCTAGCATTGGATCTTTGGGAGATGGTCTTTCACGTTACATAGATGCACATTTGCAACCAATTGTTCAATCCCTGCAGTCCTTTCTTAAGGACAGCAATGATTTAATTGATAAACTGAAACATGTACGTTGGCAGAGCAATTATAGTTGGGTCACCTTGGATGTGGTATCTCTCTATACAGTCATCATACATAAACAGGGCATTGCGGCTACACAACATTTTCTTGACCGCTCCAATTTATCACCGGCACTTTGCACTTTTCTTCTTGAATCTATCACTTTTCTTTTGACACAAAATTATTTTAAGTTTGATGCACAGTTTTATTTACAAATCACTGGTACTGCTATGGGCACATCTTTTGCACCTTCTTATGCAAATCTGTTTATGGGCTTCTGGGAATCACTATTTATTTACAATGAATACAACACATTTAGACATCACATTAAATTTTACACACGCTATATTGATGACTTACTTTTAATTTGGGATGGTGATACACATTCACTTCAAACATTTATTGATGGACTTAACATCAATGTTTACAATCAATGTAACCCGGCTAGTTTACAGCAAATGTTAGAATAAACGTTGCCTCTACTGTATATATAGACAGCCACAGATAATCAGTCTTATAAGAAAAGTCTTATCTGTCTCGTAGTTTAGGGGAAGGCTTCTCTCTTTCCTGGGTTGCTGCCTTTTCCTCTGGTTATCTCAGCATTCAGGTGTAGAAGTCTTGTGAGCTCCAGACATCTGTGATCCCTCTATCAGTCTCATCTGTGAGACTCAGGAACCTCTGCTCTGTCTGTTTCCTTGGTCAGCTCAGTGGTGGACTAAGGAATCTCTCTTCCTGTCTCAAAGGCAGGCTTTTCTAACCAACCTCTAATCAGCCAGGTGGTGTTGGTTAATTGACTACCAGCAGTTAACCACCACACTGCTGCTGGATTAAAGGCACCTTTTTGAACAGGGACAAATCCCCTGTTACAATACCTCTGGCCTGGTGTGTGATCTTACTGGGGGGGAGAGGTAATCGGTTCTACTGAGGGAGATCATCTTCAGTTCCCTAGAACCTACGGCAGATAGAGGTGCTGCACTGCCGAAGATATGTGGGTAATGTTACCCAGAAACCGGACCGTGTTTCCGAACAACCATCGGCAGACGACTCAGCCCTCCTGTTTCATGCACCGCAGGCGTAGCAATGGCCAAATCTCCCACCGGGTGGAGGAAACACCGTACACTCCTTAAAGAAAAATAACAACACAGTCAGTGAACAATTTCCTAATAGAATTTTATTTGAATTTGCTAATGTCATGGTAGACCAGATCTTACCCACAAATTAATACCGGGATTCTCGACTGAGCAGGACAAGGAGGGTAAAATAAATTGTAATTTATTTATTTATCAGACAGACACACAATACTTCAAAATTACACTCAATATACACATACTGGGATGGGGAAACAAAATAAATTGTCCACTGAGTGAAATAAAGTCTCTGGACACCCCTGCACGCATGCAAGTGGGTGCGCGATTTGAGCCGTGCAGCAAAAGAAGAGGTTCCTGTCTCTGCATTTAAAACACCATTTAAACACAGTATCTTTATAAATGTATGTTCTGGTTGTGCAACAAGTATAAAACTTATATGTATGTTCATGATTTCTTTTTACTTAGTTGCACTCGAAAAATTAGAGTGCTAGCTTTTTCCTACCGCGAGATACCCCCTTAATTGAATGTGCTTTGATCGGGTCACGGTACGCGCCAGCACTTCAGTTTATGGGGAGAACAAGACTGCTTGATACAACTAAAGTGGTTAACGAGCCCGGTGGATACATTTTTACAAGCCGGCACTTCCGCCTGACCGCAAACCACTTATCCAATTGACTTTGTGGTCCATACGTCTGCGGCTTGAAAATGATACCCATCTTTAAAGCAGCACGCTTTATCCACCGACACGCTTCTTCAATCAGCGCTTGGCACAGCGCTGAATGCTCCCCCTTGTGTCTGAAATACAATTAGCACATTCTCATTCATTCTCTTTAACTGCAGCTAGTTTCAAAGCTGCAAAACAGGGACAATAAAGATGGTGGAGGGGAAAACATGGTAATAGGGCGACCATACATTTTAACCCCTTCTGTCCCAAAAGGGTTTAGAGTTAACCAGCCAGGCATAATACCTTTATTAATGGCCTGGTTAACCCCTCACCGCCACAGCTAATCTGAAGGTTTTCTGTTATATTAGTGCTTTTTATTTTTTTTTTCCAGATTTTTTTTGCTGTTGATTTGAATGCATAAGAGCACTAAGTCAGTTCAATTAAATAATGTGTTAGACAAAACACATTTTCAAAATGTTCCTTTTTCCTGGATTATTGACATAAGTGTAGTAGGGTTCCCCTGCCCCCCCCCTCGTTACCTCCGCTGAGGAGGTGGTTGCGGGTGCCGCCGGAGTCAAGCGGCAGACCCGCTGGTGCATCAGGAAGGTGGGGTAAGAGCAGGGAGAGTTCCGGGTCTCTGGAGGCTCCGCAGTGGCCCGCACGCTCAGGGCGCCACCATGTTGGTACTTTGCACATGCGCAATGGAGATGCGTGGCGCGGTGGCCATTAAAGTGTTGCGCATGCTCAGAGGCTGCAAGGGAGAGGCGGCGATGTATGATAGGCTCCGCATGGAGAACTACAATCCCCAGCAACCCTAGGGGCTGTAGTCAGGAGTCCACAGCAACCAATGGGGTGCGCAGAATATCCTGCAGGGAGATTGATACAATTTGCTCACAGACCACGCAAGTAGGTACCAGGAGAGGATAGGGGAAGGAGATGGATATGCAGAGAGGCAAGTAGCCTCTGCATTAGGTCAGAACCCCCCCTAGGCCCCAGATATGCCCTGAGCCATTACTAAGCTTTTGGTTGCTTTAGGGACAGGCCCCGAGATAGGGAACCTGCCCCGTTAGTATTGTGTAGAGTCAGGGACACAGCGGATGCGAATATCCTGATAAGAAAGGTCTTGGACCAGGCCTAATCTAGCAGAGAGAGAGAGAGACTGCCTTCAGGGTGAGACCACTCCTAATGGACAACAGCCCCAGCGGCATCCAGGACGCCATGGAGGAGATCGTGGATCGGCAGATCCTTTGCAAAGATATTAGCGAGCCCGGGTGCTGGAGCACCCGGCAGGTATCGTTATAAAGTGCACCAACCAAAATACATACACATAGTGGCAGCACTGACCACAGAACAAGGGTGGAGGTCATACTATGGACACTACACGGGCAGAGTACCAAAGGGCCTTAGACAGACTGTGGACACGGTGTAGGGTACACGGTGGAGGGTTATGCCTTGCATGGTGCGTGGGCAGTTGTGTTATTAGTAACTACATTAGAACATTAAGAGTATTCATATGTCAGTAAAGGTTATTGCTGTTTTATACCAAGTGTGTATTATTGAGTTGTGTCCTGTGAGGAGCTCCTCCACTCTGTTGGGATCCCTCTCAGGTGGAGTCGTTGCACCGAGAGCATTGTAAGTATATCACCCCAGACTTCCAGTGGCGGAGGCTTAGGCTCCTGCGAGTCAAACAGGTATAGGACAACATTAGTAGCTTCTGTGTTCAGGAGGAAACAGTGCTACATAAGCAGAAAACCCACAACAAAACAAAAAACAAATGCTATGTTGTTATTATATGCATTGCAGAGTATCAGTTCTTTAAGAACTACACTTTCAAGTTTTATGTTTGTCAAATCACTTGTGCAGCATGTACAGTAGTTTAAGTCCCTCTATGTTCATTTGCCAACCGATTTATACTAGAGGTGACATATGCCCTGCCAACTTTTAGCTCCCAGCACAAGATACTGATATAATGCAAGTTATTCCTCTTTCCCATTTTAAAATATCCTGAGCATCTGGAGTGCTTCTAATGGAGCCTTGGAAATTGCTTAACATAGGATTGGTAGACATTAAAGTCAGTGCAGGCATGAGCAGCATTAAACTTACTGCTCTCTGGAGATCACTCATTTCATTCTGTGTTAAAATATGCTGCCGTTGATAAAAGGAAAACTTGTTAAAAGGTATATTATTCAACAGAAATGAGTGTATTAACATTTCTTTTGCAATACTGACAAGGCACATAAAGGCTGAATCATCTGCGTTTCAAGTGTCTGTCATCTAAATGTCTCGAAAATGGAGCTGGTTGTTTATTTCGCTTTTTTTTGTATTCCTTTCCTTAATGTTGTTCCTGTGGTTATTAGTTTGCTCCCTGTAGTGCAGTAACCAAAAACTCCAGAGCATGTGGATGTCCTGGGTTTATCTTAAAGTACTAGTAACCCAATCATATATCTGGGACATGTGGAATGACCACGAGACTAAATCCCCCCAAACTGGACATGCCTTGTGCACTGGGGGGGGAGGAGAGGCAAAATGAAGGACTCGCAATGATGATGGGGATGAGGAAGGAGGCTGTTCCTGGCATGCCAGGGTCATGCTGTACCATGTACACTATTATAGCTTTCTACAAGGGTCCACGCTTGTGAATGCGACCACAACAGCGTTAATCCTTTGGTTATGCCGCAGTCACATGACTGCTGTACCGAAGACGTTACGGTTTGATACATTTGAATTTCTCTCTCCCTCGCTATATCTCTTTCTTTTCTCCTTGTATTTTCCTGTTTCTCTCCTATTCCTGCATCCATCTATGACCTCTATACAATATCAAACACTGGTAGAACAATGTTTTGCACAGCCCAAAAGAGAAAACATTGAAGACACTCTAACCAAATATTAAAAAATATATACAAATATTAAATAAAAAAAAGTACATGATACACCGTATAGGCCGTGAACCTCACAGGTTCAATATACAGTATATATCACACTATACAGTTCTTTATCAAGGACACTTACATCCCAGCCTCCCAAAGATACTGTGGGTATAAATACTCCCCCAGAGAAATTTGTTTGAATACAAACATTATTAGACATGCACTGTACAGTATAAAATCATAAAGCGAAAGATACATTAAGAGCAGATTAAAAAAAAAAAGCAATATTTCAATACAATTTGTTTTAAATACCTCTCGCTGTTCAGATCAAAGAGAATACTACTTTTTAATTTAAAGATCCACCTAATTTCCCTTTCAGGAAATTATTCCTATCCCCCCATGTACACTTGATGGGCCATTTTCGGTGGCTTGAAACATAAACAAAAGTGAATTGGGAGAATGAAATGGCTTAAAATGCCAGGAGATCAGATGAGCCTCATCACCCCCAATACTAAATCTTATGTGCTTTGTGTTTCGTGTTGTCTAGTGCTTTTATTTTCATGCTTATTGGTTGTTACAGCCACATTGCAGTACATCAAGAATATGATGAGTTTTACAATTGATAAAAGATGTGATTTTATAACTCTTCATTAAGCTCGTCCTTCATTAAAGTACTAGTAACCAAATAATTTGATTGCATATATCTCCAAATTTTACAATGACCACAGGAATAACTTCCCATAACTGGACATGCCTTATGTAATGATGATGATGATGATGATGATGATGATGATGATGATGATGATGATGATGATGATATTTATGAGAAGATGATATGGTGCGACTGACGACGACGACGACGACGACGACGACGACGACGACGACGACGACGACGACGACGACGACGACGACGACGACGACGATGATGATCAGAGGAGATCAACCCTGTATGTTCCTGTCCCACATTTGCCTGTTTCTCTCATACATTGTGGGATGATAACTCAAAATGTGGTCTTCCAGTATGGTGTTCTTCAATCAGCCATATCCTCACCACCACGTATGGCCTAGAGGTAAAGTAAGGCTTCCAAGGTCTCCCATTCTCAGTCCCTAGCCCTGCCTCTATTCCCACCCCTAGGCTGTGATGGTGGTGGTAATACTGGTGGTTGTGATGGTGATGATAGGGAATGTGGAGATGGCACTGGTTCAGGAGGAAGAATGCTGGTTTTCCTACCTAAGTCCAAAAAAGCAGCCACAGTAGCCACAATACTATGGAAGAATTTATTTGCATACTAAGGATTCCTGGACAGATTGTTCTCTGACAAGGAAGAAACTTTGAGAGTGTCACTGACCAAAAAAAAATGGTAAATCTGAGCAAACCCTACATTGCCACCCACTGACCCCCTACATTTTCATCCCATTGGAGTCAGTTCCTGACCTGAACAACAATACCAATGAGGGCACCGGAAGCACCTTGTCATTTTTACGCAGAGGAACAGCCAAGTAGACATCCTGTCTGATGATGAAGACAAAGAACCCTATACTAAACATAATTCATTGGCTGACAACTAAGAAGAGACTTATTTAGGTTATTGCCATTATATACTGTTACTATTTACTATTATGAGTGTTCATTCTCTCTACTGATCGTATTTATATATTTTTAAAAAAAATGTTTATTATATAAAAACATATTTTATATATTTTTTTTTTCTAGAATGTTTGGTCATTAAATGCCCGATACTTGGCCAGGGTTCATTGCTTATTATGCATGTCCTTTAAAGCTGCAGTTCAGTCTTTTTTTTATTTTTTTATTTATTTTTTTACTTCAATAGTTTCATGTGTGCAATCTCTAATTACCTAAAGAACTGTATAGCTGCCAGTCAATGCGTTCTCCATGTATTGATAGGCGGAATTTGGTGACATAATTAGAGCTGGCATATGTTTTTATTTGCTTCTGTCAGTCAGTGGAAGCTCATGAATATTCATGAGCACGCCTGCACTGACATGTGCTAGAGGGAGGGCAGGGCTGACAAAGGGGTGTGCCAGGGCTTGTGACAGGACATGAAGGGGCAGTGCCTTAGCAAATGGCTGTTAAAATAGAATACAAGAAAATTGGTCTTTCAAAGTTGTTTTTTTTAAAACAGAAAATGCTAAAATTATTTTTTCTTACTACAGAACTGATTTATTAAAAAAACACACACATGCAGGATATTGACTGAACTGCAGCTTTAAATGCCAGACCAAACAAGTGAAGGGAGCAATGTATCATTCATTACTGTAAAGTGTAAAAAATACTTTATGTATTTCATTTATTAACTTTTTCAGTGCCATTATGATGTATCCTGGCATGCCGGAGGCCCTATTTACTGTATGTACTGTACTAGCTAAGTCATGAGTGAATGCTCGTTTTACAGGGGCTGCTCCGGCAGATCACTAAACAGAGCAGCAGCTGGCCCAATCAGTCAGAAACGAAGCCCACTCGACTTTAATTTCCATCAGCTGGGGGCGGTGACTGTCATGTGATCCATCAGATGGGGCGGTGACTGTCATTGCTGAAGCAATCGCGTCTGCGAATGCCAGGGCTACTGAAAAGGTTAAGCAGCCTTGCATAACAATCCTCTCTACTATCGAATATTAAACATAACATTCAACAAAATTCATCAAATAAATACAGTATGAAAGATTAATGTGAAGAGGAAGAGGAGGAAGACGGAAAGAATGCAGAAGTGAGGACATCCCTGAGAACCCGAAGAAGGAAAAAGTGGAGATTAATGTTAACAGCAAAATAGGTGAAAATAAATTATGTTCTGCAGTCTCTAATAAATAATAAACAATCTAAAAAAGAACATAACTGGGCTGGTAGACACACTGAAGGTTTCTGCATATAAAGGAAGAATGGAGACAGGCTCACTGAGGTGAGTAAAATATCAAGTTTATGCAATAACAAGGGGAGAATATTAGAATTTACAATTCATAAAAAATTGGTGCATTCACAGCTGTATAGCCAAGTGCAAATCTTGAGTGGCCGATAGAGTAATGTCGTGTCTGGCATGCAGAGATACCACTGTAGCCACATACAATCCACACGGCTTAGCCAACACTACAGGAACTGACATCAGCCTGGTCGAGCCTTCTTTGTGAAGATGTTTATAGCATAAACTTGCTATTTAAGGAATGTAATATAGTCAGCGCGCACGCTACCGTGCATGAGCACGTCAAAGATAATTGCATGTGTATCACCGTTTGGACTACAGGCACAAAACACACGTGTCATGTACACGCGCAACGCTGTGCGCGTGGCCGCATGCATGCCAGCGCTTACTATAAAACCAGCCTTAGGCTACGTCCACGCTGCTGCTGAGCATGCTCATGCTTGGCACTTGGCGCACTCACTTTAATGTAATCTAATGAGCATGGCCACGCTGACGCTTCGTGCGCGCGCACATGTGCACATATGCTCAGCAACACCCTTGACATATTTCATAAAACAATATTGAGAGAATTACAGGAGCGTAATTAAAATTACTTCAGTATGAAATCAAATCAGAAAGGAAAGCTAGAAGGAACCTAAGTTCTGATAAAAGTATTGTGATGAAGTAATCTTGTAAGAGTGGGGGCGTGGTGATAATGACAAGGTAGTGTTATTTACAACAAACATATAAGCTATTACTGGATCAAGAACTGTATTTGCAGCTGAAAGATGGTCTCACAGATGATAAGTCCATATTGAAAAAGTAACCCCCTCACACTCTCCCCTTTCGCTCTTTCTGTCCCTCACTCTCCCCCTTATATTTCGTCTCTCTTCTACACACACACCCACACACCCACCAACACTCTTTTCTATAAACACACACACACTTTTCTACACACACAAACACACACTCTGTTTTACACACATGTAACAGGGTATGTCTTTTCTGCCCTGTTATGTAAGTCCTGCTAGCTGCAGGCTGTAAGGGGTTAATTATGTGGGCTTGTGACCCCCCTTTATGCTCCTCTCTGATGGACAGAAGCAAGGTGGTGAGTCATTATCTGTGTAAGCCTATCAAGGATAGGTACAGACCATGAGCCCACCCCTTCTGCTTCCTGATGAGGGGCAGTTTACTCAGTCCTGCTCTGGATGAGGAAGAAAGCAGTAGGGCTATGAGCCTCTCCCATCGTGGGATGAGCATGTCCACCTCCAGCCCCTGGGGCTGGGGGAACATCGTATTATACCAACAAGATGCCCTATAATATCGGAGGAAGCATCATCCAGAGGCTTGGAGCCTCTGAGACCCTGCACTGCTGTATGAAGATCTGCAGTGATTGCCCTAATAAAGACCCTTGTTTATCATACTCCTGTCTAAGTGTCAGTCCCTGGGCACGAGGGAAGAAGTATGCAATAGTGGGGACTGATCTCCGAACACCCTGGAGCCCACTACTGCTGGAGGCGCTAAGCACCCAAGAAGAAGCTCAGAGAATGAACCTAAGCCTGTCATGAAATTCCACCATCACAGATCAAACTCAACTCTCCTGACCTTAACTGGTACTCGCACCACACACCAGGTAGCAGAAGCTGTGTGTCTCCCACTGGGGGGTGAGGGGGGACAGTACTACACACACACACACACACACACACACACACACACACACACACACACACACACACACACACACACACACACACACACACATCCTCTCTTCTACACACACACACATCCTCTCTTTTACACACAAACACACATCCTCTCTTCTACACACACACCTCCTCTCTTCTAAACACATGCACACACATCCTGTCGTACACACACACACACACACATCCTCTTTTGTACACACACACACATCTTCTCTTACACTTACACAAACCCTCACTTACACACACACACCATCACTTACACTTGCACAGACACGCTCTTACACTTATACATATTGTACACACACTTCTTTTTTTTACTGAGCTGCCGGCTCACGCGACATGAATTCCAGCAGAGAGAGTGCATGCTCTTACCTTTGGACCTGCGATGCTGCACCGATCCGATGCTTCCTCCTCCTGTCAGCCGCATGTTGAACTCGAGTGATTTCCAGCGCCGACAGGAGCAGGGAGAGGAAGCATCCCTGTAGCTTGGGATGCCGTCAGACCTGGGACCGATGGGATTGTTTTCCCAGCTTTCCCCCCCTGGCAGCCGCGGAACCCATGAAAAGTGCTCGTGGAACGTCGGGGTTCCACAGTTGAAAATAACTGATCTACAGGCTTTGTACTCATCATTCCCACATTCCAGGAATTGCCCATTATTTCAGTGAAGGTACAGTACTGTCAGCAGTAGAATAACAGGAATTTCCTTTAGGTTAAAATATAGAGTGAAATAACACCTAGAAAATCTAACACCGTATTATGTTTAGAAAAAATAAGAGAATTATAGATATACTTGTAACCCATATTCCCCTCCCAATCACAGATAGGGTGCATGTGAGGAGAATCTATATGTGTTACCAGGTGTGGTGCTTTACCTGTTAGGCTCTGTCACGGTAGCTTATGACAGGCTGTAATTTACACCAAAAATATATATATAAATATATATATACCTGGGTTTGAACTGGGACGAGACTTAGATATAACAAATTGTATTTATTCCTTAGGATAGGTGAACATACAAAAAATGTACAAATAACAGCAAAATATAGACACTTACTTAAAGATGGCAATGATGACACAGTCCCTTCTGGACTGGCAGATCATACAGCAATACCTGCATCATCCCAAGACCTTGCATAAAGACACAGGGCTCATGACATGCAGACATGAAGATCATGAAGACTTTGCATGAAGACAATGAAGCCATGAAGACAATGGGTTAAAGGGTGGCTCTGACTTATATATCATTTTAACCCTTCTTTCCCAGTTGCGGCGACCGAACCGTCTAGCAAAAGTCCCTTTGAAGCTTTTGAAGCTGAGTTTGGACTATATATATATATCTCACCTGTTTTATTAAAAAAAAAGTACAAACATGGAATACAAGCATCTCCAGATAACATGCGTTAACACTTTGAACATTAAAGCTGCAGTCCAAGCAATATTCAGAATGTGTGTATTTTTTTATTAAATCAGTTCTGTAGTATGAGAAAATATTTTTAGCATTTTCTTTATAAAAACAACTTTGAAAGACAATTTTTATTCTTATGTAACAAGCATTTTTGTTCCTATAGCAACCCTTTACAAAGACAAATCGTATTCCTTTTCTGTAACAGGCTCTGGCACACCCCTTTTTGTGCCCTGCCCTCAGTGCCCAAGCTCAATTGTATGTAGTTACAGCCTGGTCACATGATCTTCCGCACAGAAGAATACGAAAAAAAGATGCAAAGTAGCTCAGATAGCAGAATTAAACCTTATGCTGGTGTTTATTCCAATGGACATGTGTATTTAATGTTACATTTTAACAACAAATTTAAAATCAAACATGTATATATTATAATGTAAACAATATGTGTATTTAATTTTGTGTATATGTGAATGTGTACAATTGTTATGTGTTATTAAATGGAGTGTGTCTCTGTGTAATTATATACTGCACACACACACAAACACACACACACCTTGCTGCAGTGGAAACTCTGTATGCTGGGGATAATGGTTGAAAGGTAGGGTTGCAGACCTGCCTAAGACATGTGAATGTGCTCACAAGTGATCTTTTTATTTGCTACAGTATATGCAATACGGTGGAGTTTTCTTGTTGCCTTTTTCACCCACCATAACTTAAAACGTGATGGTAAACCCTACAGTCTTGATAATTGCAAAGCCAGCAGTACAACCAACTTCACACTGATGATACCCATTAAGGTTGAAACATGTCTGTGACTGGTTTATCTGGCTTTACATCTGCTCCCCATGCTGTGCTTTAAAGCTGTGTTAACAATGAGCTTTAGCTTATATTGGCTCCATGTAACAATGTTTTTTCAGGTAAAAGGTGACATGGTGTGCTCATTTGCATGTCATTTCTCAGAATCCCTTGCTGCAGTGGAAGTGCTGGATGATAATGGAGAAAGGCGGGGTTGCAGACCTGCCTAAGACATGTGAATGTGTTCACAAGTTATCTTTTTATTTGCTATATACAATACGGTAGAGGTTTCTTGTTGCCTTTTTCACCCACCATAACTTATATATATAACAGATGTATAGTAGTGCCAAAAACACAAATATAAAAATATTTGGTAGTGTGAACGAATATTTGAAGTGATCAAACCGTGGTTATATCAATATTAATTAAATTGATCTGACAAATAAACAATAACAAACAGTAACAAACAGTGAATAAAGGATGAATATAAGAACCAGTCCTTAAGTAAAGTCCATCCAATGATGAATATTATATTCCAGTAAGGGGGGTATATATTGCACCTCTCTGGAGGATCAACCAAATTCAATCAGAACCTAGGAGAAGACAAGAAGAGAGAGTGCACGCCCCATAGCATAATAAAGTAAATTTAATGATGAGAAAGGAACAAGGGGGAAGGGGGGGAAGAATATCACTCACAAGGGTAATATTAAAATAGGCAATTGTGAATCAAATATCATACCAGTCTGATGTTTCCACAAAACCTCTGCAGTTAGAGTCTCACTTCGTGGGTTCAAAGAACCACCACGATCCACTGGAGGGCAGGGAGCACTGGGAAATCCACAAGACGTCTGTCTGGAGCCTCAGTATAGCTTTCAATGTAATGCAGCCACAGATCTGCTCCGCGGGTGATAAGGCTTGAAAGGCGCTCGTGCGCAACGAAACGCGTTAGGGAGTGTAATCACGCAAGCGACATTACGTCATCACGCAGCGCGTGATCAAGCCGGAAGTGAGACTCTAACGGCGGAGGTTTCGTGGAGACATCAGACTAGTGGTGATATTTGATTCACAATTGCCTATTTTAATATTACCCTTGTGAGTGATATTCTTCCCCCCCCCCCCCCCCTTCTTGTTCCTTTCTCATCATTAAATTTACTTTATTATGCTATGGGGCATGCACTCTCTCTTCTTGTCTTCATATATATATATATTTTCAGAAGGGATATTGCAGCCAAGTGTATGAGCTTCTCCCCACCCCCTTCTGTCAGCTTCTTAATGCCATCTCACTGACAAATGCTATCCCACTCCTCCCCTTACATTGGGAACTAACGATCACAACTATTATTAGGCCGCTCAGGGAATGGGAGGAGGCTACGACTCACACCAGCATCATCCCTACTCCCTCTACTTAGGGCAGAGTAGGAGAGGGGGATGCTGGGGTTGCCAGCAGTTGGGGGCCCTGTGCTGCCTATTGCCCCACAATATACAAGGGAGTACTATAATAGATTAGTTTTTCACATTTGATATAGTAACAGCTCTGTTATCACATAACCAAGGAGTATATATATATGGACCAAAAAGGGTTACCATGTGTTTAAAGCAGAAACTGGACAAAGTACTGTAACACCACATAATATTTCTAAATAGTGGCATATTTTAGAATGGGTGGACTGATCCAAGACAGAAAAGGTTAGAGCTAGAACCGCCAGTATTTATATGCTCTTTAAATGTCCCCAAGGATTTATAGATTTTTTCATTACAAAATAAATTCTGTTTAAAGCTTTTGGTAGCCTAATACAGTTGTAGAAAGCTCTGATCAATATAAATTTATCCGGAGTAAAGGATCAAGCTAAATTAAATGACAATACTTCTTATTTTGAATTCATTCAGTTTGGACAAACAAAATACCAATATATGAATTAAGAGCTGGCAGGATTGATAAAACCGCAGAATGATTACTTAAAATAGATTTCCCTACTTGAAATGCATAGGTTACATTTTCTTTATGCAGTCTTTAAATAATTCATTAGTTCCCGAGACAGTTTTATTAAGTCTGTGACGGTTGCCTTAGAATCCCAAGTAGCTATAACATCTCTGAAGCTTACAGTACTGGGCAATGGGAATGCTAAAACATACTTAAACTAAAATGGTCATGTGCTTGGGCTCTAGGATTGTAGTGTGTCATACTGTATACGAATTGTAGCAAATGTGAACTAAACTACTGTGAGTAAGTCATTTAATATTACTGTGTTTGGACTAAGAATATATTTATAAGATTATATTTTTTCTATCAAAACCAGCACATAGAAACATTGCATCTCATGGCAACCAATTGGTCCATTTAGTATGCCCTTTATCCCACATGTTGCAAAACCTTAGCCCCTATTTGATCCTTGCTTTCTTTTATATGTAAGATAGCTTTATGTTTATCTCAAGTATTTTTTAATTATCTTACTCTATTAACCTCTACCCCCTCTATTGGGTGGCTAATACACAAATCCACCACCCCTTCAGTGAAGTACTACCCGGAGTCTTCCATCCTTCAGTTACAGATGATGACCTCTTGTTTAAGCACTTTGCTTCCCTCTTGTATGTGCTGTACATGTTGACATTTTAGCTAACATTAAATAAATACCGTACTCTAACCTTGTGTAATGTATGTTGCTTATGTCTGAGCATTCTACTTTAGGGTGACCAGCAGCAAGTTGGGGAGAACAACAGACCATATATGAAAGCATTGACTAATTTGGGAAATCTGCACTTATAGGGCACATGACAAGTCACCATAGGACTACACGTCAAAGAAGTGAGAAGTAGAGATGGGTGAATTATGCTCAAGAATAAAAAACAAGGAGAAAGAAGCACACTAAAGATGAAAGGTCTCGCAGTTTTGAAGAAGATTCTGACAAAAAGATTTTCCTTTAAGTAAATTTACCTTTATTAGGCTCCGTTTATAATACAGGTGTAGTTGAGTAATGTCCTTTGTGTGAAATGGACAAGATATTCAAAGCGCTTTTCCATGACCCTGATCTACTAAATAGACTGAAACTATAATCATTTTACATTCCCTGAGACACTACACCCAAACCATAAGAAAAGTTCTGGCCAATCCGACAAATCTTTGTTAGCAATATCAGCAGTAGTTCTTGCAGTGTCAGCAGGCATACAGGCTCCTGAAGATGTCGCCGTTGACCCGGAAAATGTAAAATCACATAGATCTCTATTCTTTTTTTCTGATGACATGCCTTTAGGTCAATTGGGGAAGTCTTGTTTCACGATCATGCATTTTTATATTATGTTTAATCAGTAGAAAGTACAGAATACATATATACTGCTGTAGATATTCCTTATTCGTGTTGTGAGACAATTGGTGGAAATAGAAGGCTGTGAGAAGAATTCTGTGACATGAGTTTTCATTGTCTACTCAAAAACCTGCAAATCTAACAGGAAGACTTCTTGTGAGGTCCCACATGCTAGAGCCTCCACAATAGCATGCTTCAAATTGCTTGGGATAGCTTTCTTACCATGCACGCCATCAAAGTTCACAAAGTTCAAATAAAAAGAAAGCGCAAAAAAGGAAAAGAACACAATCAGTAAAGACAATAACCTTTATTTCAAACTTAATAAAAATGCATGGTAAAATTCACTTCATAAAATAAGGATCCACATGAACCCACAATTCATAAAATAAGGATCCACATGAATCATAAAATAAGGATCCACATGAATTGTCATGAGCATTTTGTATTGTATAAGCGTCATTAGGCATTGATTTGAAGGTTTAAATACAACAATGGTAGTGTGAAGATGGTCAGCGCAAATCTCATGGACCTCACGATATTGATGAAACCGGATGAAGTTGAATAAAAAAGGAATAAAAACACAGTATTAGTGCATAGCATCCACATGTGTGGGGGATAAAGGGGGGGGAGGGGGGGATAGGTGTGGATGGAGGATACGATGGAAGGGATGATGATGAATTTCCACTATATAATCAATGAAAACATAAACATATGGATTCAGTGACTCACACGGGCTTGTGTGGTATTTCACCCTCAACGCAGACTGTAGTGGGTTAATGCAGACTCATATAATGGAGTCTCAATAAACATAAAACTCACACGGCCTAATGTGAGTTCTTGCCCTCAGAGGGTGGTGTCAGCCTGTATGGGTGGTGTGTAGTCGTCTCAGCAAAATATCCCCCCAATAGGTATGGGTGTGTGAGTGTCTCCTCTCCCCGTTTCCCAGAAGACCAAAAGAATGTGTGCAAACCAGGGTTAGCAATATAACAGGTCTTTATTCGGTTAACAGTTAAGACATGAGCATAAACAAGCATACATGTTGTAAAAACATATGGGTTATAAAACAATATATGACAAGGTGAAATAGACAAAACAAAAAGCACACTCACACTCAATTGCAACTTCTGTTGCCCAGCATCAGCCGCTTGGTTTAATCCTGCACGATCTTCTCCTCCGTTGTTGCTCTCACTGGCGCGTCCGGCAGTGGAACCGGAAGAGGGGATCTGCACCGGATGTCCTGCGGTCGGCTGGGTCCCTCTCTCAATGAGCTCCGGCAGGGAACAACGCGTTACGCAATAAGCTTCGCCAGGTATCCTCCATCCACACCTATCCCCCCCTCCCCCCCTTTATCCCCCACACATGTGGATGCTATGCACTAATACTGTGTTTTTATTCCTTTTTTATTCAACTTCATCCGGTTTCATCAATATCGTGAGGTCCATGAGATTTGCACTGACCATCTTCACACTACCATTGCCACGTTAAGAAGGACACGGGGTTCCCTTCTTCAAGGTCAAGCAGCAACCACAAAATCATCAAAAAGGGCCAGTATATATTTCTATATACTCTTTTACACAACCTCTTATTTATTTTTATTATTCTTAATATAGTAAAGGCGTTGTAGCATGTTTTAGCCACACATTTTGGGGAGCGCCGCAGTACAAACATCCTCTTAAATACACCAATGATAGCTCCCATTAGCAGAGGAATTGTCCGTCTTGCTATATAAGAGCAGCTATGGGAGTGGTTAGACATACCTCCTGAAGAAGCGGGGAGCGGACGTGACGACGGGTTTGCGGCCGACTGCAGTGTTTTCCCTTACTTTGCATGGAGTGTGGTCCCTGCTTGAATTCAATGTAAGCTGTGGTAACATCTAGCCATATCCCAGGACTTTTTTTCACCATTAGACCAAGGGGCTTTGATTCAGGGACCCCCTGTTAGTGCTTTGTTATTGTGAAATTGTGGGTTCATGTGGATCCTTATTTTATGAAGTGAATTTTAACATGCATTTTAATTAAGTTTGATATAATGGTTATTATCTTTACTGATTGTGTTCTTTTCCTTTTTTTGCACTTTCTTTTTATTTGCATGTAGCCACAGTCTTGCAATGTATGTGGTCATCACAATTGTCAAACAGAAAATAACACTTAACACTGCAATGCTATCCCTGGTTGAGGCACCAGTAAAACATAGACTGGAACTCTGAGCTATGTTGGGAGAGATGGGTCTGAATTGGGGTGTTCTGGGTCCAAGGTGGGATGTGCTTGGTTCTAAAGTGGGGTCCACTTAGTCCCAAGCATGTACAGTATGCAGTTCACATCAGAACAATTATTATTATTTATTTTTAAAGAAACCATTGTGAATTAATCATTGTAGTGAACTTTACAGTTTTAAAGTTTCTCACGGTGTAACAGATTTTTTTTTTCTTCCTTAAGAAAAGTTGTATGATTTTAGAGAGAACCTTATAACAGCCATAGTGACATAACATTACAAACATTTTTTTTGCAAAACCATATTAAAATTAAAAATATTATTATTTGTACTCTTAAATACTTGTACCATCCAGTAGTCTCACAGCGGCTATCAATAAAGATATTCACTATGCATCCGATGGACCGACACTGAAATTGCAATTAAAATGTAAAAAAAAAAAACTAACAGTGGGATGTCATTTTCGTAGTCTTCCCACGGCTAGCAAAGTTTTCCAATGGGTGGAAACTCATACAATACCTGTATCTATAGTATCCACTATTACCAACAACATCAGTGTCAACTGTCCATCACCTAACACCACCACCATTAGTATCTCTTGAGATTTGATGGCCATTGTGTACTAACTTAACTTACATATACTGTACACATGCGGATTGAGCCTGGCTGAAACTGGAAGACCAGATGTACGGGACAGAGAGTGCTAGAGTCTATCTGAGCTCAGATAATGACCAGTGCCACCATACCACCTGTAATAGGGTCAACTATCACCAACACTATGTTTCTGTCCAATCACCCAAGGCCCTGACACCATTACCACCTGAAACTTGTAGACAAATAGTTTCCAAATAGGGACCCCCAATATTAATTAATAATGATGAAGAAGAGGATGGAAGAGGCATAACCTGTGTCCCTATTTGTCTATGTCGCTGATACATTGTAGGATGACAGCTAAACGTGTGGTCTTCCAGCATGGCATTTCTTACCTCGCTCCCACTGTTTTATTACAAAATATGCACTACTGTATATTCTTAAATGTGCTCACATGCAAGGTTTCAATAATTTCCCACTCTCAGTACATGGCACAGCCACTGCCCCAGCTCCGAGTTCCTGTTATAATGGAGATGGCACTACTAGTAGTGCTGGTGATGGGGGACTGTGGAGACGTCACTGATTCAGGATTGGGACAACTGCCTGTCTGAATGACCCTAGGCCTCCTAAACCCTGAGCATTCCTAAACCCCAGGCTCCGTTAGTTCTGTGATGGTGGCAGTGGTTGTCATGATGGCATGGTGGTTGCCTGTCAAGAGGAAGACTGCAAGCCAGGAGTTTCCAGGTATCTTTATGATGATGGCACAGGAGGCTGTGGTGGGTGATTTTCCCAGAGGCCCTTCCTTCTGCAAACGAATGGCGGCACTGTGATTTTAGATTATAGCTAAATTTAGTCTCTACACATACATTCCCCACAATAAAATAATTGCTGTAGTAATATGCTAATATTGTTACACCTCTAATTTACACCTCTAATTAACACCTTATTTCTCTGTATAAATAGTATTGCTTTTCTCCAATAAAGTTAAGATGAGGAATCAGAATTACTCTCGGTGACTTTCTCTTCATTTCCCGAGTACTCGTACGTCATCAGATCGAGAGCCAACAGCCCAGGGCGTGGTTAAGTCTTCCCGGGCAGAGCAACACTGTTTCCAGTCAAGGCCGACTGACCTGAGGTCCCCGGCCCCTATTGAGTTTAAGAACCTTACAGGTGCCGGGGACAACCTGAGGTCCCCGGCCCATTTTAACTGGCAAGAACCTTACATACAGTAAGTGAATAAATCACTCACAGTCCACATTACAAAGGTCCGCCAATCGAAGCTTTACTTCTCTTAATCCATTTTGTATAATATGAGAACTGCAAGTTTAAAGATTCGTTTTATCTCCATGTTTCTGGACCTGTGATGTGTCCAATACTGCACCGACACACTTTATTCGAGCAAATACCCAGTATGTACCTGGCAGATACCTGGAATGCGCCGCTCCTCACCTCTGACAAGCCCCGTTGTGTTTGCCTTCCCAGCCTGGGTTCATGCCTGGCTGACGGGCGGCTGATCTGTTAAATGATAATGATTAGGATTTAATAGGCTGCAATGCTTCGCGTATCTACCAGATGGCATAAATTCATGAATTGTAATGCAGTATATATATATATATACTGTGCAGTATTGCAGCCAGCGGGAATAAAATGCTTCAATCCCTGCCTGGAAAATACCTCAATGCACTCGGGCAGAAAACAGTCACAAACCTCAATACACCCGGGTATACCCGAATTCGTGGGACTAGCCGAGCTCGAATAAAGTGTGTCGCCAGTGTATAATCCCATCCCAAGCTATTATTTACAGATATAGCAACTGATACCTGGAACAAGTAACATTATTCCTCAGAACTTGTCTTCAGTTAGGCTAGGCTTCAAGTCCCAAGGATACCTGATAAGTCTGGAAGACTGAGGAGCCTATGCTATAAGCGTTCATATAGCACTTATCGAGCACTTATAGGCCAAAATGCCTACTGCTATTCAGTAAGCCTCAATATATGGACGATAAAAGAATGAATCGCGAAAATTTTGAGTCTTTAAAAAAAAATGCCGGTTGAGCGGTGATAAGCCACTTATCGACAGGTTCTGAAACTCGTACAATTCTAGTAGCCTCAATTAGCTTATTAAGGCCTATCGAGGCTAATCGCGGCTCTAGAATGGCAATTTTCTCCCAAAATAGTCATGCCAGGAAAAGTTGGCATGAGGCTGGTGAGAAGCTGCTGAGAGGCGGCGTGACAGGACTTAGGGAAAAAAATGCTTTTTCCTGCATTGGATTGATGCCGTGGGGTCTTTGGAGCTGATAACCATTAATATCAGCACCGGAGACACCCGACATCTATGAATCCCATGCAATAAAAATGCTTTTACAGACAACTTCATTACCTTATCGGCTATCTTCTAAGGAAATGAAAGGGTTAACCCCTTCTGCTACCCATCACGGGCTAAATACCCCCTTCACCCATGCCTGCTACCCACAATAAACACTAATACCCAAATCCTATATCCCCCATGATACATACCAGAGGCCGTGAGGGTTCTCAGGTGGTACTTGCGGGTGTCTGGGGCCATCAGGTGGTCCTTGCAGGTGTCCAGGGGTCCTCAGGTGGTGTCTGGGGGTCCTCAGGTGGTCCCTTCTGGTATCTGGGGGCCCTCGGGTTGTCCCCTTAGGTGTCCAGGGGTCCTCAGGTTGTCTCCGTGGGTGTCTGGTGGCCCTCGGGTGCTCCTTACGGGTCCCCGCTGGTCCGCAGTACCAATCCTGTGGCAACATTTTTTTTGCTATACATTTAAATAAATACACCCCCCTCATCCCTAAACACCCCCACCCAACACATACAGTAGAGGCAACGTTTATTCTAACATTTGCCGTAAACTAGCCGGGTTACATTCTGGGTATGTGCTGGGTATGTTCTGGGCTAGTTTGAGGCACGTTTAAGGCATTTCTGCATTGACTAACGACCCATAGGATTAACACAGCAGGGATCCCTGGCATTCCAATTCAGTTTGAATGGGACTGCCAGGGACCCCCGCTGTTAATCTGATAGGCCATTAATCAATGCAGAAATGCTGGGGCTAGTTTAAGGAAAGTTTAAGGCATGTATTCAGAATGTACCTGGGTGTTTCCTGGGTTTTTTGGGGAATTGCCACTGGTTTTTGTTCGAATAAGAGTTGCCTCTACTGTACAGTAATGGGCAAAATAACAATTATCCAGATATGGATAATAGGTCATTTGCCCATTATTAAATAAAACATTAGCCAGCCAATGTAAGACTTCTGCTCTTCATGCTGTTTTTCAAGCTGAGGATCATTGCTTCATGGGTCAAGAGTTGTTGGTGCTGCAGTTGGATGATGAGGATGAAAGCCTTCCTCCTAGCAAGGGTAAGATACATTTATTGTATTTTATTTAATTGTGATTTTTTTTAGGGAGCCCATTGATTGCCAATGTGGCTATCTGTGTCCTCGTTGAGGTCATAGGTAACCACAATGGCAAACAATTGATGTGTTGGCTAGTATTTGTTTTGGATTGTATTTTAATGTTTATTTCATTTCATTGTGATTTTTTTTGATAGGCATCACAAATGGGCAAAAATGCTATCAGCCATATAGCATTTGGCTACTAGTGATTTTTACCATACAGATGCAACTGTCGGTTTTGGCCCAGATTCTGAGGAATTCCATGAACATGTTGGGAAAATGCTCAACATAGTCCATTGACACTGTAATAGCCCATCAGATTAACAAGTAGGGCTCCCTGTGTTTGAATGGGATTTACGCTGTGTGAATCCTACCGGGCTGCGGGTCCCATTCAAATGCAGGGACTCCCGCTGTGTTAATCTGATGGGCCATTACAGCGTCTATGGATTATGCTGCAGAGTGTTTACGAGATGCCATGTGGATTAATGCTGTGGGGGTTCCTGTTCAGAAGCATGAATCCCCACATGAATCCCCACAGCTTTATCGTGGCAGACACTGTCCTCTGTGCCGTAGACATTTGCTTGTTTATCCGCGGTGGCGGGGACAGTAAGTCTTGCTTCATCTATACAGATGTAACAGTCGTCATTATTTCACCCATTATTACATGATAATGAGTACAATTTGCATGTTTATTTTGCTTATTACTGTTCCATGCTAGTGATAATACGTTGTAATATTGTCTGATACAACTGTATATATGATCCCTGACCGCAATTTTTATAAGGGCCATGCCAATACTATTTTTTAAGTTGTAATTTCCACTCCATTCCTAGGTACCATTTTCTTTCAGTCTAGCTTATATAGTTAGTGATTGTCATGGGAGACCAGGTTTATTAACACTTTTTTATACCGGGATCATTTGATTGAGCAAGACAAAGCAGTAAAATAAATTGTAATTGATTCCATGATTAGACATACATACAATGTAACACAATTTGCACTGAAAACACTTACTGGGAACGGGGCTAAAGAAATAAATCTTCCTTGGAACGAAATGTTAACAACTGATTTCTGTAGGAGCCCTTTCCAATGACCGGGAGGTACTCACGAAAGTCCTGGAATGCAATTCGGTGTGCAATACCAGCCGCGACCACTACGTCCCTGAAAAACGGGACTGTATTGAGTAAAAATGTATTGAGTAAAAATCTCTGAAGATGACTCGCGTCTATTTCTCCCAGAGCATCTTTTTCGTAATTTGAAATTGCCGCTGATGGAGTGGAGCTTGGAATCTGAGGTCTTGATTGGCTGCAGATTTTCTTATAGGCTTTAGAGTCTCATTCAGAAACTACTACAGCCAATCAGCGCGTGGGAATTCTCCTGCCAGCATATCACCAATTTGCTGGTATGCTGAAGCCGGGTGGGCACCGATTTGGATTCTGCTAAGGGGCATGCGCCAACCTGGCACCTCTGCCTCTTAGCATATCGAGCCCACCCGCTGTCCAGGCTCTGCAGAGTCTGGGGAAAGGCAAGTGGTCCTTTGTTAGCCCAGGATAGCCCTTTGTTAGCCCAGGATGGGGGTATTCCAAGATCACTACAGTGCTCCTCTTGTTCTAACACCTGGGCATTTCTGAGGCTTTGAACTCCGGGTCCTGAGCAGACTCACTGGCCCAAGCTTTGTAGCCATCTGGTCTCTCGGAACCCCAGACTTGGAAATCCCACAGTCACATATACAATGGTAGAAGCATATACATTTATAAAATAAACCTTAAATAAAATATACTTTGACTCCTGTGTCTTGTGTTTAAACATGTTTAAGTCTTTTGGTCGGGTGTGAGGGATAGAAAAATAATATATGTTCCCTATTCTTACCAGCCTTATCCCTGGCACACTGCAAAACCCTGACTTAGCTTCATACACAAATAAAAACCTTGCAGATTTATTACCTAGCTGGAGAAAACCTGAACCCCTATACCATGTTCAGTGTGACTTGGTCATGAACAGGGCATCCCACCTTAGGCTAGGGGCCCCAGGACCATTCTGGGGATAGTGAAAAAACTAATTTTATCAATTTGATGTACGCAGATATATTACCTATTAATTATTAATACATATTAATACATATTAATACTTGCTTCACTATTTGGCGTTGTGCGCTGTTTTCTTTTTGTTTCCATTCTGGGATACCTTGATCCCCAATGCCCTTTTTACCTTTCCTGTTTGTGCTGAAGCAGGGAACCCTGGTGGTGAGTCGCAAGAACGTTTCCAGGGTAGGATTTAGCCGGAGCACTGTTCTTAAATGTGCCCAAGAATCTTACCTGATTCCCAGGTACATCTTTGGGGCATCCAATAACTTGGAAACCCCGCTACATAGCCACAATCTGAAATAAGTTTTTCCACAAAACCCACCCTAAAACTCACAGCCTAGCAAGCTCCTCTGGTCAGTACTCTTGGAAAGGTAAAAACACCAATATACTGCATTGTCGTATAATTTATACACAGTCACAGTGATGCATATACAACAGTCAGGTCCCAGAGCTGACACTCTAGGACCTACACACACGGATCAGGGGTAACCAAGTGGGCTTAACCTTTATTATTGAGCCAGGGTACCCCTTCACCTTCACAGTGTTCTAACTGGTTAGACACCTCAATTTCCTCTATGCGTCTGATCTAACATCTGCTCCATGTGTGGGATATTTTTTTTATGTAACCTCACTCTAAATTGATTTCTCATTATATTGCAGGGACCAGGCAGGTGAAGACCGCACACCAAACACTTCAAAATAGCTGCCAGCAGCTGTGGAAGACACTGGGAGCAACACAAACACGACACCACATCCGTGTGACATGCATAAATACCACAGAACCCCATGGCATATTAGTTTTATGCAATAAAAATAGTACATTTATTTGAAATAACATCAACGTTGAGGAGTTATTTTTTATAGACATTACACGACTTTTATAGTGTACAACACAGAAAAAAACCTGCCATACTCAAGCTCCACCCTTTCCTCTAAGGCCTCAATTATACCAAATGCTGCAGTGCTATTCTGTGACATCACCCAGCACTGCCGCCGAGCAGCGTAGTGATAATAGCAGGGAGCTGGTGGAAAGCAGGAAAGGAGGCGTGGCAGAGGCGTGGCCGTGAGCAGTTCGCCTTCATTGGCTGGAACCGCTCACGTGACGCAGCTGTCGCCTCCACAGAAAAAATTTCAGGATCGCTGCAGGAGATAGCCGCCCTGCAGCTCCACGCGGCATGGACGCCGCAACTGGTATGTACACTTTAATTCCTGGCTTAAGTCGGATCACCAAAAACATCATCAAATACATTAACCCCCACAAAGTAGAGGAAAGACATACAGTATCCCACTGACTAAAATACATAAAGTGTAAACATATACCAAGGAATTTATTAAATTGGATTATTGTTTCAATCACATTTTTTTTCGAGTATAAGTCTACAATAATGTAACGATAATGCGGTCAGTCTCTTCAAAAAGATAAGTTCAATTAGAGACATTCATTTTAGATTTCATGTTACAAAAGGCATAAAGTTCTTATTACAGATAAAGGATTACAAAAACATACAGTACATAAGTTCAGACAGTTTAAAATAAAAAAGAAAAAAAACAGAAAACCTAACGCATTGCCAGTTAATAATATTAAATCCTTTAAAAGGCAATGAAATACTGTCGGAAATATGCAAATCTACGTGTTATCGGGTATAACAAGTCTCAGGACGGATTCTGACTATACTGTAGATTCATTAATCTTGGTTCCATGGGCTATTTTACTGAATATACAGTATATTTAAATATTTTACAATTTCACTTGAGATGGAGTTTGATTTCACTTTGGTGCCCTGAGATTTTTCCCAAAACTAAACTTCTTTAAAAAAAATAAAATGATAATAATAACTTCTGCAAATCATTTTCTACAGTATTAATATTAGTTTTAGAAGCAAATGTGTTGATCAGAGCCACCTGCCAACTCATCTTCTGAAAATAAACAATACAACCAACTCCGGTGATACTGGAAAAAGCATTTTAAGGCTTGAATAAACCATGAAATGTATTCCAATGGCAGAATAAAGAGAGAAATGCAATGACAGCAGACACATTCATTGAAGCACTGCTTATTTTCAGTGACTTTGATTACTGCCGGCATGGGGAGTCCAGTGACATATAGTATAGATGACTCTCTCGAGAAGTAATTCTACTGTATACAGCAACCACCGCAACCTCGCACTTATTTCTGTCTTCTTAGGGAGTCACCTATCTAGCCAAGTGACCAGGGTGATTAAAGAAAGTGAATGCACGTTGTAAAAAAAGGTCTGCACCTTTAACACTTCCTGTAAAGATAAATTCATTGTTACTACAGTATATCTGCCTTAACAAATACAAACTGGCACCTCAAAAAAGTCCAATAAAGGCATATATAAAGTAATATGAAAACCTTATTAAAGTCCAATCTGGAACATCTGGATCCACTTGAATAATACACAAAGAAGTTTCCTCAGGACATGTGGCATTAAACACAAGGGACAATCATAGTGTGTACTGCTGCATAAACAACATAACAACAAACAACTAAGACGGGGCAAGACTAACACACTAACAAACAATGAACAATTAAAACACTGCTGAAATAAACAGTTAAGCTAATTTATTAAAAAATTAAAGAGACAACGTCTGGCTAAAAATACATGAGATTGCATAGTGCTGCTCTTCCGGTTTCCAAAAACCAGAATCCTACTCACAACAAGATAGGAGTTAAATAGGCACAAACGGTGGCAGATGACTCCAAATGGCTCCTCCACTGCAGGGGAACGTCTCTGTAGGTGATCCGATGCCGCCTGTGTGCTCCGTGTACCAAGCTCAAGTGCAGGAGAAGACGTGGGGGGAGAATTTCACATAGAGCTGCTGGGCTGTTTTCACAGTGTCTAAAAGGCTGTGCGCATCTCTCACAATCAGCTGTAACCTCTGACCCTACGCGTTGCACGACTGCGTCACTTCCTCAGGGGTTATAGAGTGTTAGAAACAGTCTGCCTAGTTATACGTGTCGAAAGGCTGTGATTGGTTCAAAAATAGCCAATCAGATGGTACTAACACTAATCTCAGCATGTGTAACAACACCAACAGAGAAACAAAACATATACTATATACAACACAATAAAACACAGTAATACAATAAAATAATGAAACAATGGACAATATCAGTATATCGACACCTACAATTAAGTAATAATCCCTGAAGAACAGGGCATTACTGGCCAATAATGCCTTGTTCTGAGGGGATTATTACTATTATAGGCTAAATGTAGGATTATTTTAATTTTTTTTTAATTTTTCGTAAAAAAGATACATTTTTGTAGTCATATTGATTTTTATCAGCATGATTGTCTACATTCTTATGCTTTTACTGCAAGTTTATTAAAAGTAAATTGTACATAAACACAGACCCCTACACACACACACACACACACACACACACACACACACACACCATCACCACACCCACACATGCACACTTCATCCCCCCCCCCCCCTCTATACACAACAACACAACACTCTGCACTCCCCCCTACAACACCGTGTAGCCCCCCCTCCTCTACACCCACAAAACACACTTACGCCTCCCAGGTGGGTGGCAGGTGAGGGTGGGTCAACCCCTTAATTACTATAGCGGTTATTAACCGCTAATGTTATTAAGGGCAATTAGATTGTATTTTTTCATGTACTCTTGCTGGTATCGAAGGACATGGATCTGGAATATGATGATGATGATGCCTTTCATGATGACAGGGGTAAGTAGAAAGGTTTATTTACTTTATTTATGCTTGCTGGCTAATATTTTATTTAATAATGGACAAATAAGCTATTATCCATATCTGGATAATAGTTATTTTGCCTATTACTGTTTTGTATGTGTAGTGGGGGGGCTGAAGGGGGTGAATTTATTTAAATGTTACAGTAGCAAAAAACAAATTTGCAACAGGATTGGTACCGCAGGCCAGCGGGGACCACGGGGACCACCCGAGGGCCCCCAGACACCCGCAGGGACAACCTGAGCACCCACACAAACCCACGGGTACCAACTGAGGACCCCCGGATACCCGCAGCCTCTGGTATAAAATATTTGGGATAGAGGAGGAGGATATTATTGTTTATTGTAGGTAGTGGGTGAAGGGGTTATTTTGCCCTTGGTTAACCCCTTCATTACCTTAGTTGTAACCCGCTAAGGTAATGAAGTTGACTGTAAATGCATTTTTATTGCATGGGATTCATACCAGGGGTCTCCGGTGCTGATTTAATGGGTATCAGCTCCAGAGACTCCCGGCATCAATCCGATGCAGGAAAAAAACATTTTTTTAATAAGTCCCGTCTCGCCGCCTCTCAGCAGCTTCTCACCAGCCTCACGCCAACTTTTCCTGAGCTGTGATTAGCCTCGATAATCAGGATACTAGAATTGCACGAGTTTCAGAACATGCCAATAAGTGGCTTATCGCCGGCTCACTCTGTGAATTTTTTGTTGAAGGCTCAATATTTTGGCGATTCAGTCTTTTATCGCCAACTTATCGACGCTTACAGAATCATTGACAACAAAATAAGCAAAACACCAGCACTAATAATAACTAATTAAAAATGTGAGAGGTGCAGTAGGGAATAGAGAGTAATGCAAAAAAATACTGACAGAACAGCGTCCCAGAGTGGCGGTTGAATCTGTGAGAAACCCTATAAACCAGCACTCAGACACATGAGATGTGTGTGAATTAATACAGGTGAGAGCTAGGATATCCAAATGAAACGGGTGATATGATGATAATAATTAAAACACTTTATTAGTACCAAAATGTATAAAACACAGGGTGTTAAAAATACCCCAAAGGGCCAAGCTACAATGAATGAAGCTTGGGTAGTCAACCCTAAAAAAGGGGGAATGACTAAGGCAGAGATGCCTGACAAAAATAGGATTGTGAGCCTACTAGGAGGATGAGAGTTCCTAAGTAAACTCCCCCCTCCGACGACCACGCTATAATTGATATATATATTAATGACCAATCAGGTAAGTATGTTAAGATAAATGCATATATTCATAGGGTCACTGAAATGGGATGCACAATGCGTGCTAGATATACACAACAAGCCCACCAACTTTCATATTGTGGGTGAGTATGTAGGGCAAAGGTTTATGCTTAGTAGCAATAAACACTAAACACACAACAAAACACTGGAGTGCTAGTGTGATACTCCTGCATGAATGGTGAGGAGATAAGAGACCCCTACACTAGCAATAACAAAGTATAAAACTTGCGTTTGCGAATGGTCTCTCAAAGAAGCTCCTACATATGCTCCCAATGCAGTGTACATATGAAAACAGTAAGCTCAATCCATAATGGAGTCCATGTAATGCTCCACGTGAATGCCCATGAGGTAATTAGCAGCAGCCCCCGACGGCCGTATCGCTTAGGCTCTTTCTCAAGGGGAAGTGAATGAGCGGTGTCGCTCACTGATCTTTATATGCTGGGAAGGGGTAGTGAGCCGGAGGAGGGAGTGAGGGAATGAGGGACACATCACAACCTCCTCCAATAGCAGGCTCGCGAAGGCGGGTCTATAGTAATAAGGTAGAAATACTCCCTTATCCTAAAGCGTTGCGTGATTGGCGAGCCAACGGGCCTATCAACACAGAGCCATAATTACAATCATTCAACCAGTGTTTGTAAAGACTTGTCAGTGAGATGATAATCACCAGAATTACAGAATCATAGTATGCATTTTGGCCGATAAGTGCTTGATAAGTTGCATATGAATGCTTATAGCATAGACACCATATTCTCTTCAGGGCAGAATGTCCTAGCTTCCAAACGAAGCCTGTTGCTCTGCAATTTGGAACAGAGCAAATTTGAAAAGCCCACCCTCGTGTCATCGACTCAAGCCACAAGATGGTCTGGTTCTCTGACTGCGTCTTCTCCTTACATAACTTCTACTGTTCTATGTTCAGCATGGAAGAAGGAGTGACCAATCAGAGCGTGGGAATTCCTCTCTGCCAGCAAATAGGAATAGGGGCTCGTCCTTTAGCGGACATCAGAGAAGGGGCGTGCCAAGCTGCCTCTGGATGGCCTGTGGTTGGGACATACAAATTGACCAATAGGAAACGTGCCAACATTCTGCCCTTCCCCGGTCAACCCATTGCCACCTACTGGGAAGGCTCCCCTGAGTCTGGCAGACCAGAGGGTCCTCCCCGCAGGGGGTCTCTGTTCTCCAGGCTCAGTACTCGGCCCAGCCACTTAGCACCACGACACCTCACAACATCCTTTCTCCTCTTTGAACTATAATTTTTAGCCAGACTCCCCGGCACCTAAATGGATGCCCGGGCTGACTAAATAGACATTTATTGTAAGTGCACCAAACATTATAAAACATATTTTAATGCATGTTATAACTTGGGGAGACCCATATCTATGCAGGACATTAGCCTGGGAAATCTGAGGTCGAAAATCAGGAGTCTGGGGGACACTGGGAAATCCCGGTGTTATTCCACCCACGTTCCAGCAAATGGTGCCTGCACACCGGGGAGAATTAAGGGACCACCGGCAACTTTGGCCCCCGAACTCCTGCAAACAAAATAATTGCACTGCTGCTTGGACAATTTGATAGATTTCCTGAACTTGCAGTCCTCTTACATGTATTCACATTTTAGACAGGCACATACAGTGGCGGCCGGTTTAAAACTAATGCGGCTGCCGCCGCAGTTTACAAACAGCTGCGGGCGGCGCGCGGCTATCTTCGGCCGTTTCCAGCCGGTTTTCCCGCGCCTCGGGTGCTTTCAATAGTAAGCGCCATTAGCGCTTATCTATTGAAGCAGCCGCCGCTCGGGAAACTCCGTTTTAGACGGAGAGAAGCCCCGCGGTTAGCCCGCTATGCACCCGGCAAGCTTTAGAATAAAGGTAAGGCCCCGCTCCCAGAGTCAGCGCGCCCGCACTGCAGACAGGCGGGGCGCTGACATACACAGACCGCGATATGCGGTCTGTAGGGAGCGGGAGCCGGAGCGGGAGTGGGAGGCTTGAGCGGGAGGGGGGGAGTGGCTTGAGCGGAGGGACCCGCTACTCTCCCCCCCCTCCCTCCCTCCATGGCTCGGGCTGCTGATTGAAGGTAAGTAAAGCAACGCACACACACACACAGACAGAGGCAGGCACTCACGCACTCAGGCACACACATACACACACACAGACAGGCACGCACGCACTCAGACACACACACAGATAGGCACTCACGCTGCTTTCACTCCACACTCCTCCCCGCTCCCCGAAGCCTCTCCTCCTCCCGAAGCCTCCCCTCCCCATTGGCTCACAGCCACACCACGTGACGCGTCAACGCTAGGGATCACCATTCTCTTGTATCCCATAGCGGCTGACGCGCCACAGCGTTTAGTGCGCTGTGCCGCCAGGGTGGACAGGGACCGGCTCCGCAGGATTCCCATGCTGGTGGGGAACTCGCGTGTGGCCGCCCGCGCCGCCGGGCGCAGCGGGACCGAGGCCTAAAGCTTGCCGGGACAGCAGGATACACGAGAGAGATGTGTATACAGTACTTCTATTTCACTTTCATTTTTTACTACTAAATGTTAGTTGTATTATTTTATCCCAAAATTGAAGTATACCTTACATTTTTTGGACTTCAATGCATTTTTTTGCATTCAAATATTAAATATTGCTGTAAGTTATCACTGCTCACATTCACTGTACAGTACAACACAATTACAAATACTCACTACAAAAATGACTCACGAGTCTCACTATAATTTCCAGTTTCTTCTTCACTTATTTGCATGTCAGTTTCTAATGTCTTTTAAACATTCCTTTTCAATATTGTATTGTACATCATTGTATTGAATACCCTGCCTAGAGAAATGAATCATTCTATTAAAGTTGAGTTAGTAAAATGTAAAAAAATAAAATGCTCATGCAAGATCTATGAATACAGTAGTTTAAAAGTATTCTGTAAACTCAAGAAAATGTCAGTAAAATGATAAGGTCTCCAGGGGATGATCTAATACTATCATTAAAATAAGAAAAGTCATATACTGTACATATTCGCTAAACATTTTGTTGAATATTGTTTTCTTGGAGAAGTTCAAATAAAGATTGCTGAAAGGAATTAACAATGGATTTCACTTTTTACATTCCAACTTCTATTTCAACAGCCACGTTTTAAATTATTAAGTAAAAGAAAAAAAACGAATATCAGCGCAAGGAAAACAGAAGAAAAATAATTATGTAGCGCACTTTACCTAACCCCTTGGGAGATATTGTGGCTACAGTGTGTGTGGTGTGGCTCTCAGGAGGGCTGAACCTCTGCTGCAGGGAGCCTAGGGTGTGTATGATCTGTCTGGTTACAGCACCTCCACCTGCACGGGATCCTAGTATGTTGGATAACCCCGTGACTGAACCCAATACAATAATACACACACTGAATACAATAACAGTTTACTGTATGCAGAAAACTAATAACAATAACACCACAACCATGCCAACTAGGCCTCGCAGGGCCGTATCCCCACAATGTCCTCCAACCAATGTCCCCACCTGATGGGTTATACCCCCAACGTACTGAAGGACCGTAGGGCACCCAACCACCCTGGTGTCCGCAAGCAACAACCCACCCAAATGTGTGAGACAGTGCTGCCCACAAGAACTGATGGTGTATAGTTGGTGCACTTGTAATACCTGCCCAGCTGCTCCTGTACCCGGCTATGGCTGGAAGATGAAAAGGATCCACTGTGCGATGTTGGCGCAGCCTCCGCCTCTACATAGGGTATTATCCCGCGTGAATGGTTCCACCATGAAGATAGTCTCTGATATAGTGATCTGGTCCCAGATCATCGGATCGCCAGTTCGCCTCGATGTCCTGGCTGTGCCCCTCTCTCTCTGGTACTACAGGGGCCTAACTGATGGGCCGGTCCCTGCAGCAACCCTATAAACCAGCACTCAGACACATGAGATGTGTGTGAATTAATATACAGGTTGAGAGCTGGAATAATCCAATGACCGGGTGATATGATGGGATTAATAATATTAAAACACTTATTGGTACCAAATGTATAAAAACACAGGTTGTTAAAATACCCGCCAGGGCCAAGCTACACATGAATGAAGCTGTGGTAGTCAACCCTAAAAAGGGGGAATGACTAAGGCGAGATGCCTGACAAAATGATTGTGAGCCTACTAGGAGGATAGAGTTCCTAAGTAAACTCCCCCCTCCGACGACCACGCTATAATTGATATATATATATATGACCAATCAGGTAAGTATGTTAAGATAAATGCATATTTATAGGGTCACTGAAATGGGATGCACAATGCGTGCGAGATATACACAACAAGCCCACAACTTTCATATTGTGGGTGAGTATGTAGGGGCCTCAAGGTTTATTGCTTAGTATGCAATAAACACTAAACACACCAACAAACCTGGAGTGCTAGTGTGATACTCCTGCCATGAATGGTGAGGGATAGAACCCCTACAACTAGCAATAACAAAGTATAAAACTTGCGTTTGCGAATGGTCTCTCAAGAAGCTCCTACATATGCTCCCAATGCAGTGTACATATGAAAACAGTAAGCTCAATCCATAATGGTTCCATGTAATGCTCCACGTGAATGCCATGAGGTAATTACAGCATCCCCCGACGGCCGTATCGCTTAGGCTCTTTCCTCAGGGGAAGTGGAATGAGCGGTGGTCGCTCACTGATCTTATATTCTGGAGAGGGGTAGTTGAGCCGGAGGAGGAGTGAGTGGAATGAGGGACACATCACAACCTCCTCCAATGCAGCTCGCGAAGGCGGGTCTATAGTAATAAGGTAGAAATACTCCCTTATCCTAAAGCGTTGCGTGATTGGCGAAGCCAACGGGCCTATCACACCAGAGCCATAATCCACATTCAACCAGTGTTTGTAAAGACTTGTCAGTGAGATGATAATCACCAGAATTACAGAATCATATAATGTGCATTTGGCCGATAAGTGCTTGATAAGTTGCATATGAATGCTTAAGCATAGACACCATATTCTCTCAGGGCAGAAAATGTCCTAGCTTCCAAACGAAGGCCTGTTGCTCTGCAATTTGGAACAGAGCAAATTTGAAAAGCCCACCCTCGTGTCATCGACTCAAGCCAACAAGATGGTCTGGTTCTCTGACTGCGTCTTCTCCTTTCCTTACATAACTTCTACTGTTCTATGTTCAGCATGGAAGAAGGATTGACAATCAGAGCGTGGGAATTCCTCTCTGCCATCAATTAGGAATAGGGGCTCGTCCTTTAGCGGACATCAAGAGAAGGGGCGTGCCAGCTGCCTCTGGATGGCCTGTGGTTGGGACATACACAATTGACCAATAGGAAACGTGCCAACATTCTGCCCTTCCCCGGGTCAACCCATTGCCACACTACTGGAGGCTCCCTGAGTCGGCAGACCAGAGGGTCCTCCCCGCAGGGGTCTCTGTTCTCCAGGCTCAGTACCGGCCCAGCCTTAGCACCACGACACCTCACAACATCCTTTCTCCTCTTTGAACTATAATTTAGCCAGACTCCCCCGGCACCTAAATGGATGCCAGGGCTGACTAAATGCATTTATTGTAAGTGCACAAACATTATAAACATATTTTAATGCATGTTTAACTTGGGGAGACCCATATCTATCGGACATTAGCCTGGGAAATCTGAGGTCGAAAATCAGGAGTCTGGGGGACCACTGGGAAATCCCGGTGTTATTTCCACCCACGTTCCAGCAATGGTGCCTGCACACCCGGGAGGAATTAAGGACACCGCAACTTTGCCCCCGAACTCCTGCAAACAAATAATTGCACTGCTGCTTGGACAATTTGATAGATTTCCTGAACTTGCAGTCCTCTTACATGTATTCACATTTTAGACAGGCACATACATGGCGGCCGGTTTAAAACTAATGCGGCTGCCGCCGCAGTTTACAAACAGCTGCGGGCGGCGCGCGGCTATCTTCGGCCGTTTCAGCCGGTTTTCCCGCCCTCGGGTGCTTCAATAGTAAGCGCCATTAGCGCTTATCTATTGAAGCAGCCTGCCGCTCGGGAAACTCCGTTTTGAGGAGAGAAGCCCCGCGGTTAGCCCCTATGCACCCGGCAAGCTTTAGAATAAAGGTAAGGCCCCGCTCCCAGAGTCAGCGCGCCCGCACTGCGACAGGCGGTGCGCTGACATACACAGACCGCGATATGCGGTCTGTAGGGACGGAGCCGGAGCGGGGCCGGAGGGGAGTGGGAGGCTTGAGCGGGGAGGGGGGGAGTGGCTTGAGCGGAGGGACCCTCTACTCTCCCCCCCCCCCCCCCTCCATGGCTCGGGCTGCTGATTGAAGGTAAGTAAAGCAACGCAACACACACAACACAGACGAGCAGGCAACTCACGCACTCAGGCACACACATACACACACACAGACAGGCACGCACGCACTAGAGCACACACACATAGGCACTCACGCTGCTTTCACTCCACACTCCTCCCCCGCTCCCCGAATCCTCTCCTCCTCGAAGCCTCCCCTCCCATGGCTCACAGCCACACCACGTGACGCGTCAACGCTAGGGATCACCATCTCTTGTATCCCATAGCGGCTGACGCGCCACAGCGTTTATGCGCTTGTGCCGCCAGGGTGGACAGGACCGGCTCCGCAGGATTCCCATGCTGGGGGAACGCGTGTGGCCGCACCGCCGCCGGGCGCAGCGGGACCGAGGCCTAAAGCTTGCCGGACAGCAGATACACGAGAGAGATGTGTATACAGTACTTCTATTTCACTTTCATTTTTACTACTAATGTTAGTTGTATTATTTTATCCCAAAATTGAAGTATACCTTCTTTTTTGGACTTCAATGCATTTTTTTGCATTCAAATATAAATTTGCTGTAAGTATATCACTGCTCACATTCACTGTACAGTACAACACATTACAAATACTCACTACAAAAATGACTCACGAGTCTCACTATAATTTCCAGTTTCTTCTTCACTTATTTGCATGTCAGTTTCTAATGTCTTTTAAACATTCCTTTCAATATTGTATTGTACATCATTGTATTAATACCCTGCCTAGAGAAATGAATCATTCTATTAAAGTTGAGTTAGTAATGTAAAAAAATAAAATGCTCATGCAAGATCTATGAATACAGTGTTTAAAAGTATTCTGTAAACTCAAGAAAATGTCAGTAAAATGATAAGGTCTCCAGGGGATGATCTATACATCATTAAAATAATAAAGTCATATACTGTACATATTCGCTAAACATTTTGTTGAATATTGTTTTCTTGGAGAAGTTCAAATAAAGATTGCTGAAAGGAATTACAATGGATTTCACTTTTACATTCCAACTTCTATTCAATTCACAGCCACGTTTTAAATTTTAAGTAAAAGAAAAAAAACGAATATCAGCGCAGGAAACAGAAGAAAATAATTATGTAGCGCACTTTACCTACCCCTTGGGATATTTGTGGCTACAGTGGTGTGGTGTGGCTCTCAGAGGGCTGAACCTCTGCTGCATGAGGAGCCTAGGTGTGTATGATCTGTCTGGTTTACAGCACCTCCACCTGCACGGATCCTAGTATGTGTGGAAACCCCGTGACTGAACCAATACAATAATCCACACACTGAATCCAATAACAGTTTACTGTATGCAGAAAACTAATAACAATAACACCACAACCATGCCAACTAGGCCGTCAGGGCCGTATCCCCACAATGTCCTCCAACCAATGTCCCCACCTGATGGGTTTATCCCCCAACGTACTGAAGGACCGTAGGGCACCCAACCACCCTGGTGTCCGCAAGCAACAACCCACCCAATTGTGAGCAGTGCTGCCCACAAGAACTGATGGTGTTATTTGGTGCACTTGTAATACCTGCCCCGCTGCTCCTGTACCGCCCGCTATGGCTGGAAGATGAAAGGATCCACTGTGCGATGTTGGCGCAGCCTCCGCCTCTACATAGGTATTATCCCGCGTGAATGGTTCCACCATGAAGATAGTCTCTGATTGTGGATCTGGTCCCAGATCATCGATCGCCAGTTCGCTCGATGTCCTGGCTGTGCCCCTCTCTCTCTGGTACTACAGGGGCCTAACTGATGGGCCGGTCCCTGCAGCAACCACAAGCTGTGGGGAGTAGGGGCCTAGCTGGGAGGAGGTATCTGGCCAAGTTCAGGGCCCACAGACATCCTGCACACACAACCTACCCTATTCCTGTCCTAGCTCCTACTGGCGGCGGGGTCTCAGACACGCCAAATATATCAATATCAAGGTACAGTGGAATCCGGTCGCACCAATGGCTGCATTGCAAAACATGATTGCATCCCCTTAGGCTGCTGGGAACTGTAGTTTCTCTGTGAGGCTTCTTGGTAATGGCCACCATATCTTGGGCCAGACTGCACATGCGCGAGCTATCTGCGCATGTGCATGCATACTGTCATGGTGGCACCCTGCTATGTGAGCCGCCGAGAGCCACCGGTGACTGGGTCGCCTGCCAAGCTTCCCTGCACCTACCGGCACCTGCCGGATGTACCTGCACACCTCCGTTGCCGATCGGAAGGCAGGGGGGAATGGGGAGCCAAGAGGGGGACCAAGGCTAGATATATATGCTGGAGATGACCTAGGCGCAGAGAAAAGGGAAGAAAAAAAGGGAAGGAAAAAAAAAAAATTGGCAGCACTGAAATAGGGATAGTATTTACTCTGATAGCACCTCTTCCAGGCTGTTTATTATATATATATACAGTGGTCGACAAATCACCAAAAAATCTACTCGCCCCCGGGCGTTGGCAAACATAGTATCACCTTGTATGCCTAAACCTATTGTACAACCCATTAAAGAAGTCTTTCCAAGGGGCCTATGCAGAGAGCTGCGAGAAGCCGAATCTCGCCAGGTTTTTGCCAAATATGCCTACAGCAATTTAGTAACTGGTGAAAACTGGTGAGGAAAATCCGCCATTTATTTTGTCTTGGAAAAAAAACTCGCCGCGCGGGTGGCGAGAAGCAATATCTCGCCAGTTTTAAAACCCGCCGTATTCACAAGCCCCGATCAGCATCTCGCCGCTGATCGGCCACTAAAATGAGAGATGTTCTCCAAATCGCTCCACCAACAAAAGTTGGCAAAAGCTGGAGCTGAGCGGCATAGGTGACATAAAAAAAAAACAAGCCCTTTTCCTGGCTTGGATTAATGCTGGGGGCTCCAGAGCTGATACCCAGGAATCAGCAGCACCGAAGGCCCCGTCCATGCATCCGAGGCAGGAAAAATGCATGTACAGCCCACTTCAAAACTAGCGGCTAACCGGCAAGGCAATGAAGGGTTAACCCACCGTGCCAGCTTTATGTGGGTAGCGGTTGTGTGTAAGGGGTTTTTGCCAGTGTTATGAGTTTAGGGCTTGCGGGGGAGGTTGCGGGTGCACTTACCCCTTCACGACCGTAGCAGTTAATACCCTGCTAGTGTCATGAAGGGGTTAACCCCTCCCGCTACCCCATACCCTGCAAGCCCTAAACACCACCGTTGGGGCTAATACCCCCTTCACCCACCCCCCTACCACAAAATAAAAAGAAATCACACACAGCAGCCCCACAAAAATAACTAAATCTAAATAAATAAATCATGAATATAAATATATAAATATATATATACAATAGGGTCTGCGCTCGTGTGTGAACGCCAGAAGTATAGGATATATAAATCAATTAAACCGGTAATACATCATAAATACATCACATAATATTATTAATATATTGATATACCAATGCAATATATCCTAAATAATGAAATTAATTAAATACCAAAAATGCACTGTGATGTCCAATATAAAAAAAAAAAAAAAAAAAGCTAAAAACATACAATTATACAAAAAAAATTATTTTTGTGTGTGGTGCTGTGAACTTGTCCTTAATCTGCTCAATGCAGATAGCCTCTAGAGTCCAACAATAAGTCCAATAATTGGGGGAGTGACATGGCACTATTAGGAGCCAAAGGCAGCTTCTTAAAAGGCACAACACCTCCCTCTCTCCACCTGCATAGAAAATATAAGAAAAAAGGGCCAAATCCTAGTGCATTACTATGGCAAATAATATATTTAATTCCAAAAATCTCAATAATAATGAACTCACAAACATAAACAATTAAAAGCATTGTATGAGTAATACTCATGCTCCTAGGCGAAACGCTGCTTTGCTGCTGTATTCCCATCCTGACCCACTGGACAGATTGCTGCCTCCGTTGTTCACTGCCTGCAGGAACTGACGTATCAGGCACTCCACGATGGTCTCTCCCCGGTATACACCAAACAGTTGATCTTTAGTCCCACCGGGACGTTTTTAAGTCGCGGACCAGCGGGTGACGTCACGGGAACAGTTCTAATTACGACCGTAACAGATACTACCAACATTCAATTGGCAAGCGTTGCAAAGTCCACTGCACACCTCCCTACGCGTTCTTTTTTGATTTACAGACTTCTTCAGGGAATCCCTGAAGAAGTCTGTAATCAGATTAAACGCGTAGGGAAGGTGTGCAGTGGACTTTGCAACGCTTGCCATTGAACTGCTGAGTATCTGTACCGGTCCGGTAATTAGAACGTTCCCGTGACGTCACCCGCTGGTCCGCGACTTCAACCGTCCCGGTGGGAACTAAAGATCAACTTTTGGTGTATACCGGGAGAGACCATCGTGGAGTGCCTGATACGTCAGTTCCTGCAGGCAGTGAACAACGGAGGCACAGCAATCTGTTCCAGTGGAGTCACGGAGGGACTACAGCAGCAAAGCAGCGTTTCCTGGTCCTAGGAGCATGATATTACTCATCCAATGCTTTTAATTGTTTTATGTTTGTGAGTTCATTTTTATTGAGATTTTTGGAATTAAATATATCTATTTTGCACAGTAATGCACTAGGATTTGGCGTTTTTTTTCTATATTTTTCTATATAAATATATATATATAAATATAATATAAATATATATTTATAATATATACAACAACCCCTATAACCCCAACAACATATATGCACATCAATGTTACATAGGCCGGCGGGGGCCCTCGGGTGTTACCCACAGGCCTGCAGTACCAAATATGTGCCCCCCCCCCCCAAATTAATGAATAAACACCTCATACCTTGAAGAATAAACCCGCCCCCCCACCACCCCTAACACATACAGTACAGTTATGGCCACAATTACTATTATCCACCAAGGGACAATGAGAGTGCCCATTTTAAATACATAACCTGCAATAAATACATTACATACATATAGTACTCACCCATGTCCGGCTGCCACGATGAAGCCATCCCCTCTTCATCCTGCAATGTCCCTCCGCTGCTGCAAAACAGACACAAGAATGAAAACATCCAAAGTAATGTCCCCTAACTCCTTAATCACCATAGGGTTATTAACCGCATCAGTCATTAGGGTTAACCCACCCTCACCCACCACTCGGAACCCTACATACCCTCCCACACTAAACCCCCAACCCCGTTGGCCTACCAGCCTCACCCACTACCCACAAGGGAGGCCTACCCCACATACCGTGTGGGGACCCCCCCAGTACCACAATAAAACCAATACAGTGACCCACAATAACTTCATTCTTTTTATTAAATACATTACCCACCCCCTGTGCTCCCCCATAATTACAAGATTTTATTCCTTTTACAAACAGGGTTCATAACACAGCCCCACGCAAGTCCCGCGTTGGGCTGGCGGGGCACCTGACAGACCTACAGGGTACCAGCAGCCCTTTTTCAAACAGGTTCTGAGGCCTGTTGGTTGGTCCCGCCAAGTGCCATGGCCCCCAGTGGTCTCCTTGGGTCACCGTGGGCCACAATAGCAAAATTCTGCTTTGAGAAAGGCCAATTGTGGCCAAAACGTCATTCATTTTTTGGCAATAAATTTATCTTGAACATTCCGTGGAGCCCTTTTCTTATACTTTCCATCAGATTAACACAGCAGGGGTCCCAGGCAGTCCCATTCACTTTGAATGGGACTGCCTGGGACCCCCACTGTGTTAATCCGATGGGCCATTAGTCGTCTGCAGAAATTTCACTGAAATGTTGGCTGCATTACCTGGATATTGCCCCAGAATTTCCAAGGCAAGTTTTGAATACTCTCGGCGCACCTGTAAGTCTACAAGTTCAACCTATACTAAATTTAGATAACAGATACTTTATCCTATATTTGTATTTACAGTAATTTTTATCCAGAGAGCCAAACAATACCCCCAGTGACACATTATCTATGATATCTCATAAGGGGAAAAATAATTTGCTCCTGACTCCAAATAATGGTAACAGATTACTCCCTGGATCAACATCCTTCCCATGTTACTTATTTGGTATTCCCTGTATACCTTTCCTTTCTAAACAATGTCATCCTTTCTTTAGATTCACGGGTGGCGAGAAGCAATATCTCGCCAGTTTTAAAACCCGCCGTATTCACGAAGCCCCGATCAGCATCTCGCCGCTGATCGCGCCAATAAAATGGAGAGATGTTCTCCAAATCGCTCCACCAACAAAAGTTGGCAAAAAGCTGGAGCTGAGCGGCGATAGGTGACATAAAAAAAAAACAAGCCCTTTTCCTGGCTTGGATTAATGCTGGGGGGCTCCAGAGCTGATACCCAGGAATATCAGCACCGAAGGCCCCCGGCATGCATCCGAGGCAGGAAAAATGCATGTACAGCCCACTTCATAAACTTAGCGGCTAACCGGCAAGGCAATGAAGGGGTTAACCCACCGTGCCAGCTTTATTGTGGGTAGCGGTTGTGGGTGAAGGGGGTATTTGGCCAGTGTTATGAGTTTAGGGCTTGCGGGGGAGGTTGCGGGTGCACTTAACCCCTTCACGACCGTAGCAGTTAATACCGCTAGGGTCATGAAGGGGTTAACCCCTCCCGCTACCCCCTGCAAGCCCTAAACAACCACCGTTGGGGCTAATACCCCCTTCACCCACCCCCGCTACACAAAATAAAAAGAAATCACACACAGCAGCCCCACAATAAATAACTAAATCTAAATAAATAAATACATGAATATAAATATATAAATATATATATACAATAGGGGTCTGCGCTCGTGTGTGGAACGCCAGAAGTATAGGATATATAAAATCAATTAAACCGGTAATACATCATAAATACATCAACATAATATTAATGAATTAATATAATGATATACCAATGCAATATATCCTAAATAATGAAATTAATTAATATACCAAAAATGCACTGTGAAGTTCCAATATAAAAAAAAAAAAAAAAAAAGCTAAAACATACAATTATACAAAAAAAAAATTATTTTTTGTGTGGGTGTTGTGAACTTTGCCTTAATCTGTCAATGAGATAGTCCTCTAGAGTCCAACAAAAGTCCAATAATTGGGGAGTGACAGTGGCACTATTGGACCAAAAGGCAGCTTCTTAAAAGGGCACAACGACCTCCCTCTCCACCTGCATAGAAAAATATAAGAAAAAAAAGGGCCAAATCCTGTGCATTACTGTGCAAAATAGATATATTTAATTCCCAAAAATCTCAATAATAATGAACTCACAAACATAAAACAATTAAAGCATGTATAGAGTAATACTCATGCTCCTAGGACCAGAAACGCTGCTTTGCTGCTGTAGTACCCCTCCGTGACCCACTGGAAAGATTTGCCTCCGTTGTTCACTGCCTGCAGGAACTGACGTATCAGGCATCCACGATGGTCTCTCCCCCGGTATACACCAAACAGTTGATCTTAGTTCCCACCGGGACGGTTGAAGTCGCGGACCACGGGTGACGTCACGGGAACAGTTCTAATTACGGGACCGGTACAGATACTCACGCAGTTCAATGGCAAGCGTTGCAAAGTCCACTGCACACCTTCCCTACGCGTTTCATCTGATTTACAGACTTCTTCAGGGGATCCCCTGAAGAAGTCTGTAAATCAGATGAAACGCGTAGGGAAGGTGTGCAGTGGACTTTGCAACGCTTGCCATTGAACTGCTGAGTATCTGTACCGGTCCGGTAATTAGAACTGTTCCCGTGACGTCACCCGCTGGTCCGCGACTTCAACCGTCCCCGGTGGGAACTAAAGATCAACTGTTTGGTGTATACCGGGGGAGAGACCATCGTGGAGTGCCTGATACGTCAGTTCCTGCAGGCAGTGAACAACGGAGGCAGCAATCTGTTCCAGTGGAGTCACGGAGGGACTACAGCAGCAAAGCAGCGTTTCCTGGTCCTAGGAGCATGAGTATTACTCATACAATGCTTTTAATTGTTTTATGTTTGTGAGTTCATTTTTATTGAGATTTTTGGGAATTAAATATATCTATTTTGCACAGTAATGCACTAGGATTTGGCGCTTTTTTTTCTTATATTTTTCTATATAAATATATATATATAAATATAATATAAATATATATTTATATATATAACAACAACCCCTATAACCCCTAACATACACATATATGCACATCAATGTTACTATAGGCCGGCGGGGGCCCTCGGGTGTTACCCACAGGCCTGCAGTACCAAATATGTGCCCCCCCCCCCCAAATTAATGAATAAACACATACATACCTTGAAAGAAATAACCCGCCCCCCCACCCCCCTAACACATACAGTACAGTTATGGCCACAATTACTATTATCCACCAAGGGACAATAGAGAATGTGCCCATTTTAAATACATAACCTGCAATAAATACATTACATACATATAGTACTCACCCATGTCCGGCTGCCACGATGAAAGCCATCCTCCTCTTCATCCTGCCAATGTCCCCTCCGCTGCTGCAAAACAGACACAAGAATGAAAACATCCAAAGTAATGTCCCCTAACTCCTTAATCACCATAGCGGTTATTAACCGCTACAGTCATTAAGGGGTTAACCCACCCTCACCCACCACTCGGAACGCCTACATACCCTCCCACACTAACCCCCAACCCCGTGTGGCCTAACCAGCCTCACCCACTACCCACAAGGGAGGCCTACCCACATACCGTTGGGGACCCCCCCCAGTACCCACAATAAAAACAATACAGTGACCCACAATAAACTTCATTCTTTTTATTAAATACATTACCCACCCCCTGTGCTCCCCCATAATTACAAGATTTATCCTTTTACAAACAGGGTTCATAACACAGCCCCACGCAAGTCCCCGGTGGGCTGGCGGGGCACCTGACAGACCTACAGGGTACCAGCAGCCCTTTTCAAACAGGTTCTGGAGGCCTGTTGGTTGGTCCCGCCAAGTGCCATGGCCCCCAGGTGGTCTCCTTGGGTCACCGTGGGCCACAATAGCAAAATTCTGCTTTGAGAAAGGCCAATTGTGGCCAAAACGTCAGTCAATTTTTTGGCAATAAATTTATCTTGAACATTCCGTGGAGCCCTGTTTCTTATACTTTCCATCAGATTAACACAGCAGGGGTCCCAGGCAGTCCCATTCACTTTGAATGGGACTGCCTGGGACCCCCACTGTGTTAATCCGATGGGCCATTAGTCTGTCTGCAGAAATTTCACTGAAATGTTGGCTGCATTACCTGGATATTGCCCCAGAATTTCCAAGGCAAGTTTTAGAATACTCGTCGGCGCACCTGTAAGTCTATCAAGTTCAACCTATACTAAATTTAGATAACAGATACTTTATCCTATATTTGTATTTACAGTAATTTTTATCCAGAGGAAGCCAAACAAATAACCCCAGTGACACATTATCTAATGATATCTCATAAGGGGAAAAATAAATTTGCTCCTGACTCCAAATAATGGTAATCAGATTACTCCCTGGATCAACATCCTTCCCATGTTTACTTATTTGGTATATCCCTGTATACCTTTCCTTTCTAAAACAATGTTCATCCTTTCTTTGAAGATATCTATTGTATCTGCCATTGCAGTCTCCATGGGTAATGAATCCCTCATTGTAACTGCCCTTAAGGTAAATAACCCTTTCCTTTGTTGATGGTGAAATACAGAGGTATGTTTCTCCTGAAGCAGGGGTTCCGTGGAGCTGAAATTAATGGGGTGCAGCTCGGGAGGCCCCTTGCTTCAATCCTTTGCAAAAAATAATGTTTAAAAAAAAAATGCTTGGATATCCTTTTTAAACTTTGTCTTTTAGGAATAAATGAAACATTTCCCAGAAAGACGTTCAAAATTTCATCACAGAGCTACAGTAGAAGTCACTCAGCAAGAGATTTGCACGCTCAATGCAGAAATTTGTAGAGTAAAGAAAGAAAGTTTCCAGGTTTCTCACAAAGTACAAGTGCTACAGGAGCGTCTGAGTACACAGTGGGTCCCCGCAGAGCAGCATGAGGAGCTGAAGGCCATGCTGAATGTCACCAGAGCATCGCTGGAGGCGGAGCTTAGATGCCAGGTGACTGTGTATGAGAGGGAGCGGGAGAAGGTCCAGAAATTGGAGCAAGAGATGGAGAAGCAGAGAGGCTGGTCTATCCCCAAGAGTCATTACGCCAAGGAGAAAAAGGCGTGGAAAACCGAGGCAGCGGCGATCCTAGCGACGAAATCTGCAGAGCTCCGAGTGGCCCTAAGAGAAGAATTGCAAGATGTATTCAAGAGACAGAAGTTTCTCGCTGAGGCACGAAACTTGCTGCAGGCCAGAAGGGAAAAAAAGGAAACAAATTTAAGTCTTGCACTGAATCAGCTGAGAGATGTGAAATCGCGACTCAACACCAAAGAAGCTGAACTGGCAACAGCACTGAGTGGAAAAATAAGTGCAGAAGGACAGCTTCAGACCTAGGCGAGGAGCTCGATGGTCTGGAGACTGAGCGGACTACACATGGGACTCTACTGCTGCCCAGCAGGAGGTATCTCATATGAAGACGACCCTTGAGAAGTGTGTCCATAATTGTCTGCTGACAAAAGCCTCATGGATTTTCCTACAATACTCCCGTCAGAGTAAGTTAAGTTATCAAGAAAGAAAGGCCCAAGCCTACGAGTCTGCCGACTGTAATAGAGAGGCACCATGGGGTACACTTTAAGGAGAATCCTGTCCAAGTTGAAGTAATTGAGGTCATCCCAGCTACAAGTCCCCCAGAAGCCATCACCATTGACACAGAATTACGGTATCCACAAGAGAAAGCCAAACAGTCACTGGCGAGTGAGCAATAGCTAACCAATGAGTTCAAGGTCACATAGGGGAAAAGAGTCATGGCAGAGAGAGTTAACAGACAGGAGGGTGCTCAGGAACCTTTGCAAGAAGGGACACAACCAAATATGAGATTCAACAATAAACTCAAACGAGTGAAAGATAAGGAGGTAGTGATGTACCAGTCTTCAGGCCCAGAGGGCCTAGTAATTGCCCCAAAGGAAAAAGTATTCAACTGGAAGGCAAGAAAAAAGAAGAGTGATGAATGTTGGGTGTCTCCGACAATGAGGCTGATGCACAGAAATGGTGCACATGCCGTACCACAGGACAATGTTGCGCTGGGGTTGGGGATATGTGATAGAATCACTATCTAAAGGTGCTAGAATAGAGCAGTAAAGGTGCTTTCCAGTGTACAAACAGTTAACCTCCTCCTGGAAAGCTTGCTGCAGCTGCAAATAATTAAGCATGCTACACTCCTGAAGAAACAGGAGTTTTAAAAGTCAGGAAATGGCTTGCTCAGAGGGAGACTGCTTTCCCCAGAGACGGGAGGAGAGAAAGATCTCCCCAGCTAAGAAGAGGCTCGCACATTCCCCTAGACCCGCTGGACAGTGGTCGTGTTGTCACCTGGGACTGACTAGGTCTTAATCCCAGAAAGAAGAATGAAGGATGCAAGTGCACCTGCAGAGACGGTATATATTTTTTAGAGATAATAGTACATGTTTTGAGCCGACAAGCATCTTAGCTGGTGGCTACCGTTAGAGAGGGCTGCAGCTACTGTGTAGTTAGACTCCAATGAAGGAGTAGGTGTTATTTTTATGATTTCATTTGACTTAAAGGGACTGTGGGCTTGTTATTGTATAATTGAACCCTGTAAATAAACCCTGTTTAGAGAAATACAATGTTTCTGGTCTTAATCTGGAACTAAAAGATACTGCGACGTGATGTGGATATCAAAAACATATACAAAAATAAAACAGGCCAAACATTTTGGGGAGATAGTAAATGCAAGTAGGGGTGTGTGAACCTGCAAATATTCACTTCACCACAGTCTCAATGGAACTTTCCAAACAGTTTGAAAAGTAAGCAACAGGTTTGACCAAACTTTTTCCATCAAAAAGTTAGCGAAACTGCAAAAAATGTTCAACAAGTTCCAAAGTTTGAGTGAATTTCAAAAGCAAAAGTTGTCAAAATGTTTTAATTAACTCAACGTGCAATGCCCATTGAAGTTAAGCATTTAAAAAAACTTCTGGAACCAAAAAGGCTAACAATCGAAAAGCTTGTTTAAATGCACAAAACTTTTGCAGATCTCTATATGCAAGTACTGGTAGCAGCCATGTTAAGTTTGGCCATTATCACTCTACTGGTGATTGGACAACACAGTCTTACCAAATTTATTGGTGTGTAGAGAAAGAGTAGGCAAGCAGCAGAATGGATAACTGCATCAAGATCCACAGTGCTAATGAGTATAATTAGATATGCATACTAGGAAGAACTAATATTAACAAAAGACAAACTAATATACCCAACCATCTGATCAATGCATACCATTACTCCAGGTATTTTTTCTTTGCGTTACCCTGATTTTTTCATTGAAGAAAAAAAAGCTCTCTTCCTTTTTCAATATGTTGTGAACCTGCTTCCCATGTAAGAGAATATTTAATTTGCATTTATTTGAAGGGGACATAACTCTTATCCAGCACTGGTAAGCACATTGAATAGGGGTTCAGCTATTAATTGATAAGTAAAAAAAAAATGATGTATACAATTAGTAGTGGGTGGATGGGATGTAAAGCACAGTCTACTAAAACATAATCCAGAATTCCACTTTATCTGCAGTTCTCTGTCAGAAAGAAAAGGAGAAAATGTGAGAAATTCATCACGTGAGGCACTGTATGATACATTTCGAGAAGCATCTGCTTTATGGGGGTTTACCATGGCATGTTAATAGGCTTTTCAACTAAGTTTTATGACCAGGTTCATGAAAGACAGAATGTATGCAGCATTGTAAAGATAAACTGCACACAAAAAAAATGGCATGCATATAATAAGCCATAGAAAAAAATGAGAGGTTTAAACAAAGGTTTTTTGGTATTGTTTGCCATTGAAATTACCTTACTTCTTTGGAGTAAGTCAAACCTGTGAAAGGAATAATAAAATAACTTGAAATTGCATATTAGAGGCAGAAATCATAAACCATGCCAGGGCAGATCCATAGATGTGTGCATGGCCATGAAAATATATCTTATATTCTATCATTCCTCCAATCGGCGTCATTCCTTGTGTAAGGTCACCCTTCTCATATCCTTTATAGGGCTCACATACTGTATTGTAAGGCTGACAATTGCCTTATATACAAGGTAAGAATAGATAATCAGCCAATAGGTCCTTGGTGCTTCTCCTCATTGTATGTCCAAGAAGCCAGTTTGTCCCTGATAGTAATAATTTGCCATTAAATGTTACTATTGTATCAGCCAAGATTGACATGTTTTCATTGAACTTGCTTTAGCTGGTTGGCTTAGGCTGCGCTTACAATGCCGTCGACGGAGACAGCAACGCGAAGTCGCATCAAAACAAATGCATTGCTGCTTTTGCATGCGCTTATAGTAAGCGCGACACGATGGAGCGACAGCTTGGTCGCGATCGCTGGAAGTCCTCTCAATTTAATTTTTCCAGCGACCGCAGCCTGACGTCGTGTCGCCGGCACTATAAGCGCATTCTAATAGACCGAATCATTCTGAACTGTCGCATATTTATTTTTATTGCTGAAAGTGTTCTCTGCCCAGGCTAAATGCACCCTTGAAAGGTTCTTTTGACTGCTAGTTTTGACGTGCTGTTTAATTAATTGTATTATTACAATGTGCCTTGTGAAGAAGTACTTCAAGTAATTTGATGTGAAGTGTGTTCTTAAAATACATATTAAGATGATTAATTAAAAGTGCACTTTCTTTTTATATGTTTTTCAAACATTGATCTTGAGTAAATGTAAGTACATTACTTCGAGTGTCTTTCACATACTTTTTCATATTTCGATCCCTAGATATTTTACAGCAGTGTATAAAGAATATCTTTTGCTTCAGGGGGGGCAGTTCCAAATAATGGGTAAAAATGTATCAGAGTAAATATCTTCCTTAGAAAGACTTTGTTCCTCTTAAAGTAAAATGGTCACTTATTTGTTTCCTGCATAAAAATGATTAAGTTGGGAAACCAGGAGACTCATCTTTTCAAGTCAATTTTACAGTATTTGTACAATGAACGAAATAATGTACATTGTCTTCACAAGTAACCAAAGGGCACTAGCTGTATTACCAGGTGTCACTGTGTGAAATTGTTCCCACACTGATTGGCAACGTAGAACGTTGGCACACCTTGACCAAGTCTAGGAACTAGTAACGGGAGCCGGGAGTAGGGGAAAAGGTAATTAGGAACTGGGATTGGTCCCTGAAAGTGTTCATTAGGTATATTCCGGTCAGTGATAGCAGGGGGGGGGGGGGAGGTAGGAGAAGGGTGTAAATTAATTCATAGGCCATATATTATACTGATATACTGAAATTTGAATCCATGCTAGAAAGTACAGGGGTATTTGGAACCCAGGCATTACAGACCTATAGGTATTGAGGCACCAAGGGGGTGGGTAGACCAAAAGATAGTGAAGGATAGAGACGTGGCCCATAGGGGTGTAATTTTCGGCACAGCTTCTCGGATTTGGTAAATCAGAGTAAAGTTAAGTCTGATAAAACATACAGAACACCTACAAGCTCATATTGAACCCCCAAAATACCCACAACATATATATAGGCATATAAGTTTCACATAGGAGTGCTACTGAGCATGGCAATATATATATTTAAAACCAGAGACATAACATAAAACACAGACAAAGCTCAGTGCATATCCAGAAAAACTTATATACGGTACAGTGCCTAAATATACATGTATAAATAACTAATAAATAAAATGGTCTTTTAGTTTAACATTTTGGCCAAATTGTTGTAAGCCCTTGAGCCAACTGCACGGCAGACCACGTTTCAAGGGTCCCTACACTAATATAGATTATTAATAACCTGTGCATTGCCAGGAAGAATGATTTATAATAAATCTGTCAAATATAAGTTGCAAAAGTTCTAAGTCTGATTGAAGCTTTTATTAACCTGTACATTACCAGGAAAAGAACTCTGTGATAGATTTGTCACAATCACACTGCATGCAGGCAAGTTCCCCTGGCAATGCACAGGTTATTAAGAATCTATATTAGTGTAGGGACCCTTGAAACGTGGTCTGCCGTGTAGTTGGCTCAAGGGCTTACAACAATTTGGCCAAAATGTTAAACTAAAAGACCATTTTATTTATTAGTTATTTATACATGTATATTTAGGCATTGTACCGTATATAAGTTTTTCTGGATGTGCACTGAGCTTTGTCTGTGTTTTATGTTATGTCTCTGCTTTTAAATATATATATTGCCATGCTCAGTAGCACTCCTCTGTGAAACTTATATGCTTATATATATGTTGTGGGTATTTTGGGGGTTCAATATGAGCTTGTAGGTGTTCTGTATGTTTTATAATTCTTGTTCAGCTAGTCTTGGCTGATTGGAGGGTGGCAACCTCCTATCCAATTGAAGCTCACTCCCTCCCACATTTAAATGGTTAAAAGCTCACTTCATGGCATCTCCAACTATCAGGGGAACTTGCCTGCATGCAGTGTGATTGTGACAAATCTATTACAGAGTGCTTTTCCTGGTAATGTACAGGTTAATAAAAGCTTCACTCAGACTTAGAACTTTTGCAACTTATATTTGACAGATTTATTATAAATCATTCTTCCTGGCAATGCACAGGTTATTAAGAATCTATATTAGTGTAGGGACCCTTGAAACATGGTCTGCCGTGTAGTTGGCTCAAGGGCTTGCCACAATTTGGCCAAAATGTTAAACTAAAAGACCATTTTATTTATTAGTTATTTATACATGTATATTTAGGCACTGTACCGTATATAAGTTTTTCTGGATGTGCACTGAGCTTTGTCTGTGTTTTATGTTATGTCTCTGGTTTTAAATAAAGTTAAATCTCGTAAGGCTACAGAGGGCAATGGGAGTTCTCCAGTCCATGGCTGCAAAATTCTGTTGGTGGCTGAAAAGTGGAGAACTTCTGGTTTGAATCATGGACAATTAAAATAGATATTGAGTGGTCTTGAAATTCTTTAGTTTGGTAGTTACCACATCAGGGAGAGTTCAAGTGAGTAGGGAACTTGCTTGTTGACCAACTCTCCGTGTACACCTTTTCAAAGGGGGAGCGTATACAGTAAATGTTACAATTTGTGTGCAATAGTTTTTTTCTGGTCAGTATGTTTAAAGTTACATGTACAGTAATCCGACAATGAGGAAAATTGTTAGTGTTCCCAAGAAGACACAGGACAATAGCTTTATATCTGCCATGGAGAAGGAAGGCTTCCAGGTTTTTTTTCAGTGTAAAGGGGTTGATTCTAAAATAAAATTGGTGTTTACTCTTCATGGACCCTGTTTTAAAAAGGTCAGCAAAGGCTTGAGGTGAGGTGAAGGAGGAAAGGAAGTGAGAAGAGGAGGTTGACTCAGGGAGTGAAATACAAGAAAAGACAAAGTGGATTGGATTTGTGAGTGTTGATGAGTGAGGAGAAGGAATGTTGTGTGGCATTAGAAAGAGCAGAGTTAAAACAGTAGAGAAGAAATGTGTAGTGTAGACAATTAGCTTGAGTGCAAAATTTCCTCCTTAGGAATTCAGAGAACTGAGTACAAGTGCCATGGAAGCGTGATTGGCAATTTAGGCAAGAACATGGGTTAGAGGGATGGATGTGCTGGAGCCAAGAAGTTGCATAGTGATCAAGTGAGGAGGGTTAGGGTTAGGGGACAGAGCTGTAAGATTTTACAAGATGTCAGGTTCTGAGGAAGGAGAGAGAGAGAGATAGGTTAGCATTCAGGGTAGATATAAGAGCAGAGAGGTCAATACACTGTTAGTCTCAAGAGTACTGAGGAGTACAGGTAGGAGGATGGTGAGAAGGAGTGGTGGTGAATGATAGGAGATAATGGTCAGAAAACAGAAGGGTGTAGATTGAGAAATCAGAAAGGGCCCAGTTTTAAAAAAATCAGGCTTAAATTGTAACCATCTTTGTGGGTGCTGGAATCCGTCCATTGGCGGAGGCCAAAGATTGGGGTGATGCCCAGGAGACCGAGGGATCATCAATATGACAGTTTAAGTCATGCAGCACAAGAATGGGAGAATCAGAGGAGAGACAGAAGGAAGGCCAGGATTCAAAGTCTAAGAGGAAGGTGGAGGTAGAGGAGATAGGGGTAGGTGGTTGGTAGATTACTGTCATATACAGAGAGGGTAGAAACTTTTGACAGCGTGAACCTCAAAGGAAGAGAATGAATTAGGTGGAGGCACCAGGCGGAGCTAATGTAATCAGCGGGGCATGGAGTGTGAAAGATAGAGAGACCAAATTTTAGACAGCAGTCTCCACAGCAGAATCATGTTTTTAGAGCTACAGATGCGCAGACGAGTATTATAAAACTTGCCTTAAACTTGTCTTGGATAATCTGGGGCTATCACCAACAAGAACCAGGTACGTGCTGGGTACATGCTGCAACATTTCAGTGACATTTCTGCAGAGACTAATGGCCCATCGGATTAACACAGCAGGGGTCCCTGGCAGTTCCATTCAGTTTGACTGGGACTGCCAGGGACCCCGCTGTTAATCCGAGGGGCCATTAGTCTGTCTGCAGCAATGTCACTGAAATGTTGCAGCATGTACCTGGGTCTTGTTGGTGATTGCCCCAGATTTGTTTTAGAATACTCGTCGGCATTACAGTAGGTTTCCCTTACAGTAAATAGATAATGTGAGTGAGAGCAGAAGAGGTTATGTGCAGCAGGAGTCTTGATAGTCAAAGGGTGAACATTCCACAGGGCACAAGAGAAGAGAATAGAGAAGGAAGGGAGACAAGGAATATGTATTCAGTACGATGGGTGTAACAAGAATGGAGTTTTGTTGTGTTTCTGATGGCCTAGGTGCAGGATGGGTTAGCTTTTGTCTCTTACTAAAATATCTGATGTGCTGAAATGTAGTTGCTTTTGCTGTGAACAGAAAACTGCTGTGGAAAATAACTGCTAGAATGCTCTGAAATAGTTTGTTATGAGAAGCGGGAGTCTAGCTGTAATCCCCCGGGTTTCTCTAGCTGGGATGTTGGCTGAATGCCTGAATGTGTTCCCTGATACGTTTGTCCGACACAGAAATTTAGCAGACCTTCATCTGTGGCTGAGCTGGAGGTGTTCTCGGCTCTTCACGCAGTACAAACGTGATCACACAAATACAACTACCAGGCAGTTCACCTTAAGTGATGGTGAGGGTCCCTGATTAATATTGTGCGGTATCCTGTAAGATTCTGATTGCTGTATTTACCCAAAGCTAAGTAGTTAACAATTGTATTTACTAATAGCAACTGGTGTTGGTACATATTATTCATGTGTGTACTTGTGGCTGAAATTGACAACCCGAATCAGTCTCTTGAATATGTAATTTTCTTGTCAGAACAATGTGTTAACAATCTTATGAGTATGTAGCCATGCATGTAAAATGGTCTGCAGTTGTCTCCCCTGCTGGCAGTAAACCTGGTAAGTTACAGGGATGCCAGAAGTAATCATGGAGGTTTGCCCTCACACCCTGGTGAGGTGCCCCATGTATGGGTGGGAGTGGCTACATGCTCTGAGTCCATAGTTAGTGACATCAGAGCTTTGACAGCTCCTGAAGTACATAAGGTACCGCACTGCCCAAAGTTAGTGTGTTGGTGAGTTGGTGGAGTGCGTTGGGGATGAAGGATCCACTAGTGCAGTAACTAGTAGTCCATTTCTACATCTAACTTGATAAGAGCCACACTGTGTCCAGGGACCTGGCACAGGGGTGATCTCCCTACGGGGAGAGGGGATCCCACTCCATTGGGAGGGCGTACCTGTCAAAGGGACAGCAGATAAATATGTGCGGCTGAGACAGCTGTCTGTGAAGGGCAGCTTGCCCATACATCAACAATAAAGATGCCCTGTTCAAAGATACCCCCATTGTGTGAGTGTGAAGTTACTCTCCAGTGGAAGGCACCACCAAGACGGAGTTCCTCATCGGGACCCTCTCCCTGCGGATGCATAGATCCTGATGAGGTGGAGGCGCTGCACGTGATATAGGTAGGACTCGCACACACTACCTCAGCTACTGTCTGGATTGACAATCCCCGAATACCATCATGCGGGAGACTCAGGAGTCCTGTTGCCTACAGGTGCACCACCAGACACGACCATGTAATGGGGGCTGGTTAGACCACACGGGCCAATATGAGATTGGGTGGGTCAGACTAGAGGGAATACCCGTTACAAGTATATTCTATATACAGGACTGTATTCCGAAACAGCTGTCCAGGCTGTTTTTGGATGAAAATCCCCATAGACAACGATGGGAAATTTCAAGGGGAAGCCGCTAGACAGCCGCTTTGGCATATATTGAATCTACCCCTTAATGGAGAGGGAGGAGCAGACGGGAGGTGTAGGCATGAGCAGCTGTTTATATGGCCAGGCCCAGAATTAGAGGAGATATTACCAGCAGCAAGAGAGTAGAGTAATGAGATAGAAAGGAGTTGAGAAGAGTTTTTGTGGGGGTGCTTTTTACTGAGGGATGCCAAAGTAGCTGGAATAGAGGTATGTAAATAGTGGTGAAGTGTATGGGTTCAGGCAAATGTAGAGGGAAGGAGAGATGAAGAAATGTGGATAGAAGGAGGAGAGTGGGGAAGATGGAGAGAATACAAATCTTAACAAAGGAGTGAGGAAGCTTCAACCAGAAATAGAGATAAAAGAGGGCATATTGGGTTGCAGGTAGAAGAGAGAGACAAAGGTTGAAGGAGTGAGTTACCAGATATAGCTATATATATATCTAGATATAGATCTTAGGAGTACGTTTGAAATAGCAGCTGAGTGTTTGTGTAAATCAGGCTTGAGATAGTGGTGTAGCATTGAAGGGTAAACAGAAGCTTATATGGTTAAGTGTTTCCAGTTTTCAAAAATTGTCAGAGCATATAATAATAATAATAATAATAATAATAATAATAATAATAATAATAATAATAATAATAATATTAATAATAATAATAATAAGTAGCACCCTGCTAGAAATTCCCTTTGCCCTGCATGTCAGTCCTGGTAGCTGCAGGCAGTGCCGGGGTTATGCCCTTACAAGGCTCTGACATTAGAAATTATGTTTCTATAATGTTGCACTTCCAAGGCACATGTTGGTCCTTGTGCTAAGTTCTAGAAGTTGCTGGACGGGTCACCTGACAGAGGTGATCCTGTTGCAACAATTAATCTGCCCAGATATAAGGCAGAGCATTGGCTACGCCCTGGGTATAAAAGGTGGGGATCAATCATTTTGTATTCAGACCTGACCTCATACCGCCAGACCCCAGGGAGGATCCCCATAACACCAGGGAGGACCCCAGGCTCCAAATAACATCAGGGAGGTCTCCAGGCTCTCCTAGCCTGAAAAGAAGGAAAGCCGCACACAGCATCTTTTATTTGTTCCTATATAGGAACAGTAATCCAGTTTAAGGGGCCCATAGAGAGGTGCTATAGGAAACTACATTGCTGTATGAAGCAGTCCATTACCAGGGTTAAATGGGGTGGATTGACCTGTTCCCACTCTCAGGTTTAAGTAGGGACCTGGGGTGGATTTATGTTGGGTTCCATTCCCGAGATTTAAGTAGGGATCAGGAATGGACTAATTCTCAATGTAAGAGACTAAATGGATGCTGTATTTTGTATACTAATCTAAATAAAGACAAGTTAAAAGATCCTGCCGCCCTCTTCTGTTTCACCAACTCCCTTACACAAGCCTGGCACGGATCCACCATCTACCCTGAGATGCAAAAGGTAAACCGCTGACCACCTACTGTACACCCTTTTGAGCAGGTGTAAACCCTGTCAAAGCCAAAGAGACTACTATATCCCACATTTTTTACATGTAAAACCTATTCCTTATGTCGGGGTGGGGAATAGGGGTGTTACAAATATAATAATAACAACTTTATTTATATAGCTTTTTCTCCCAATGAGACTCCAAGTGCTTCACAGTTTCAAAAAGGGAAAAAGAAGAAAACATTAAGGTTATAAAAGAGACCAAACCCAAGGAAAGTTGCCATATTAAATTCTCACAGTTACAGAGTTGATTAAGTGGTGAAAGCTGAATTCAGTTCTTCCTTCCTTATTCAACTCCTGTTCAAGTCCAGCTTAACTCCAGACACTTAAAATGTGGAACTACAGTTTATCTCCACAGACACTTATAATGTGGAACTACAGTTTATCTGCACAGACACTTAAGAATGGAGCACATCCATCTATATTGGCACAGCCAATATAAGCTTACAGTACTTATATACTCTTATAATATCGCATGACAACACAAGAAATAGATGGGTTTTATTTATTTATTTATATAAATGTTTTACCATGAAGTAATACATTGAGAGTTACCTCTCGTTTTCAAGTACTGTATGTCCTGGGCATAGAGTTATAAAAAATACATGGTTACAGTAGAAGAACAGAGTGATACAGTGAGTTCACAGACATTTCATGCACAGATAGAGTTGGAAAATTGGGTACAAGGGATAAAGGGCTTATGAGTTTCAGATTGAAATAGAGCAGCTCTAACATCACCAAACATCAGCGAACGGCAGCAAATGGCTCACACCCTGTGGCTGCCCTTAGGCTGCACCAAAGGCTGTCCACCTTTGGGGCAATGCAGATGTGCACTGGGGTGGTTGAGATTGAATCTGCTGCAGCTGTGGAAAAAAAAAAGATCTTTGTGTCCTCTTGGCTCATTAACATTCCAGTGGGTGGGGTTGATGTTCCACAAAGTACAAGCACATGTTAACCCTTAGCATGCTGGTCCTGTGCAGAGGGGAGCAGTTCTTGGGGAGCCCCATTAGGCTGTCCTGTCCAGGGTTGGTACTAATTGCTAGAGACTGAAGGACTTAAAATACAGTTGCTAATGTTTTAATACTGTATGTCAGTTGTAGCCAGGTTATCTTTATAGAAGGGAGAGCAGCTTGAGGCAGAGACAGAGGGACATACTTTTGTGAAGAAATGTATCAGATTCTGTTAGTCAAGGTATATGCATATACTTTTAAATCTAAATATGATAAAATATATAAATATGAAAGAGCAATGGAAATATCACCACCTTACTGTATTTTGAACGCAATGCTATTGAACCCGGGTGGCCGGATGACAATGTCTGTTTGGTGCAGTTAATCCATACCTTGCCCCGAAATTGGGATGAGTGTGAATATATTTTGATGGGAAGTAATACTATATGAAACGCCATTAATGAAGCATGATCCGCTTTTTTAGTAACCTCTTTTTCGCAAAATCTTTTTTTATTCTCTGTCTCATTTATGCCTTTATATTACAAAATAATTTTGTACGTTTACCTTTAAATATGTTTTTTTTTTTTTACATATTTTAATGTACTTTAATCTACTTACTGACTCAAGCAACCAAAACTGCTTTTTTCCCATGTAATTTTATATGATGTTTATGATTTTTGAAGTCTTTATTACTGATGTCTTTATCCCGTCAGGACGTCTGCACTAAGACCCTTTTCAGGCGAAGCTTAGAGACATTTATCATACATTCCGTTTACATCTCAATGGGGATCCTTTTCATATTACATTTTACCCTTGTTTATTGAATAGAAGAGGTCAATAGAAAAAACACAAACCAAAAAGCGCACTAAATGTGTATAACTCTTGTGATAGTGAACTAATAAAATACCAAATAAATATATAAAGTATATAGTGCAGTGGTTCCCAATCTGTGCGCCGCGGCGGCCTGGTGCGCCATGGCTTGCCTATAGGGGCGCCGCGATTATCCCTCCCCACAATCCATCCGATTATCCCTCCCCACCATCCATCCTTAATGCCGGCCGGGCTACAAAGGATTGGCTACAGGTCAGAGGAAGCCGGGGCAGGGCTTCCACTTTGTGCAGAGCAGACGGTGAGTGTGTGTGTCTGCCTTCCCGCTCCTGGCTCCTCTGTCTGCTGGTGGCTGCGCGGTTTCCCGTCCCCTTCTTCCCCGGGTGATAGGAGAAGGTGTTTGAGGGTGGGGGGGGAGTTGTACATTTGCCTGTCCTGGCGGTGGGTGGTGGCCATCTGCCTTTCTTCCCACCCCCCAGTCACTCACATCCGTCGCTGCCTCTGCTCTCCACTGTGTGGTGTATGTTGTGTGTGTGTGTGTGTGTATCAGTGACTGTGTGTGTGTGTGTGTGCGTGTGTATCAGTGACTGTGTGTGTGTATCAGTGACTGTGTGTGTGTGTCAGTGACTGTGTGTGTATCAGTGACTGTGTGTGTGTATCAGTGACTTTGTGTGTGTGTATCAGTGACTGTGTGTGTGTGTATCAGACTGTGTGTGTGTGTGTGTGTGTGTATCAGTGACTGTGTGTATGTGTGTATCAGTGACTGTGTGTGTGTGTATCAGTGACTGTGTGTTTGTGTGTGTCAGTGACTGTGTGTGTGTATCAGTGACTGTGTGTGTGTATCAGTGACTTTGTGTGTGTGTATCAGTGACTGTGTGTGTGTGTGTGTGTATCAGTGACTGTGTGTGGGGAGCTGCCTGCACTGGATCTCCTGCCTGTCCTCCCTCCCCCCCAGTCACTCACATCCGTCGCTGCCTCTGCTCTCCACTGCTCTCGACTGTGTGTGTGTGTGTATCAGTGTGTGTATCAGTGTGTGTGTATCAGTGTGTGTGTGTGTGTGTATCAGTGACTTTGTGTGTGTATCAGTGACTGAGGAAGAAAGCAGTCGCTTTCGAAACGCGTAGAGTGGGAGTTTTATTCCGAGAGGAGCATACAGCAGAGGAGTTGCAGGAGGATCCAGCCCTCACCGAGCGGCGAAACCGGAAGTGACGTCACACGCCAGTCGGAGCAGTCTAAACAGCTGACCAGAGGCTGAGGCAGAGGAGTGGGGGAAGTTGTGGGACGGTGAGCCAGCTGGCTAAAATCTTCCTACACTAATGC